>JARHVA010000362.1:3797500-4157500 GCA_037957365.1 Torreya grandis
TACAACAAAGAAGATGCCACAGTCTTCTTCCTTACACACCTCTAGGGCTCCCACAGCTCTAGGGCATAAATAGTAAATCTCTTCAAGAGCTCACTCTCTCAATTACGGTCCCAACACACAACTCAAACACATAGTTGCTGTTCACCTCCAACCAGTCAGTATCACTACTGCCAGTACCACTAGTCAGTATCACTACTGCCAGTACACAAGTACTCCACGACCGAGTACACACCATACTCTAAGTACACAACGTACTCCAAGTAGATCTCACCTGATCTTGCTACCTGTTGTGTTACTGACCTCCCTGATCTTGCACACCTGCAAATCAACCTGGTTTTGCACACTTGCAAACCTAGATCTCGCACACACACACACACCTACAAATCAATGATCTTACTTACCACATGTAGATCTCCTTCCTAATCTTGCACACCTGCAAATCAACCTGATCTTACATACTCAGATAGAACCCTTATCCTTGCCTCACCAAGTCCTTATGACTCTACCATACCAACACCCCTGTGGATCTTCTACCAGACCTTGCAATCCCACAGATCTCCCTGATCATACACACTCAGCACTGCGGCACTAGGAGGAACACACCTTGCTCTCTTCACTCTGAAGGAGCTAACCTTGCTCTTACTCAACTAACACACTTTACAATACAGCCCATGAGTCTCTTAAATAGATCTCATGCAAACAATAATTAGACATCCAATTACAATAATTAGATCCGTAACTCAAGACTAAAATTAGCCTTTTAACATGCAAACAATCAGTTCATTAACTAATTGTTCGTCAACTAGTAGTTCTAGAACCCCACAAGCAACCGACGTCAGTCCCTGTCTAGCTGGAGATGACTGATGTCTGTCGATCCTAATCGATGTCGATTGCTCTGCTCACTGTATATGACCGACGTCGGTTGATCAGACTGACGTCAGTTGCTCTGCAACTCAACAACCTCTCAATAACCTCCTCCATGTTTGCATTAGTGAAGCTTTTAGCTCCACAACCTAACAATCTCCCACTTGGAGATAAACAGCTGCACTGTACATGTACCTGTACACTGTCTAATTTATTTCCTGGCTTGTATCCCTCTTCAAGCTCAATCTTGAAGACCAACCACCACACATCCTGTGGTGTAACATATGTCATCCAAGTAACCTGCCATATCCAAAGTGCCTGACCATGCATAGCATGAATCCCTGCTGTTGGTCCCTCTCAGATACCTGAGAACCCACTGAACTGCTTTCCAGTGCTTCCTTCCCAGATTGACTACAAACCTACTGACAACTCCCACTACTAGGGCAATATCAGAGAGTACACATGTACTCAACCTCATCATGTGATTGGGGACCCTGTTCTGTGAACTATCCATCCATAGGTGCGCTTGTCGTACTGCATCCTGCACTACCTTCACACAATCATCCTGTGATAACATCAACTTGTGATCTTCCCTGTCTCTAGGATTACTCATGCCAAAGAATTTTGCTCCTCCAAATTCTTCATGACACACCTTTGAACTAACTTTACCTTTAGCTCAGAAAAACCCTATATGTGTAACCCTGCATCAAGCAAACACACAACATACAGTAACAAGATGATGTTGCAATCATCACCCACCTGGGAAAAAACCCACAATGGTTACAATGACATTGACTAAAGCCAAGCTTTGTCATCCACCTATCAAACCTGTACCACTGTCTTGGAGCTTCCTCAAGACCATATGACTTGGCCTTCCATCTCACGTGTCCATTCTCTCTATTCTTTAACCAAAGAATCCATTCATCTTTCAGTGCTTTCATACTGGCTGGCAACCTTACCAAATCTCCCATTTGGTTCTGCATCCTAGGAATCAAATTCCTCATTCATGCCATGATCCCACTGTTTCTTGGATCCTTCCTGCTCTGTAGTGAGCAACGAGTATAAAGAAGAGGAATAACAAATTTGAGGCTTACTTACCCTTTCAGTCCTCCATATGGGCATTTGAGACTCCTTGATAGCTTGCTGTCTGCCCAAAATCCATTCCAGTGACCGACCTCAGTCACCACACATTCTGCATCTAACTGATGTCAGTTCCATGTGACTGTCCTGACTACCAATGCCAATTTCCTGATCGACGTCAGTGTTTACCTATCACTGACGTCGGTTCCCTGACCGACATCGATCTTACCCTACCTGACACCACCAGCTCTGGTCTGCACAAGACCGACATCGACACCTATCTGTTCGACGCTGATTCCTCCTGACCGACGTTGGTACTTGTGTTCTCTTGTGAGTGATGAATTTTTACTCGCGAGCTCTCTTTGGATCAAAACCCTATCCAAACTGCCCTGCTCAGAGTTACTCAGCCTTCTCCACTGATCTCTGTCCATCATCTCCTCCATGAACACCAAGGCTTTCCAGTTCTTAAGTCTGTCAAAGACATCTGACTTCCTCTTAAGAACATTCATCTCCTTCTTGCTCATGTGACCAAGCCTACAAAGCCATGTCTTCACAACAGAAGAAGAATCAGTAATATAAGTAGATGGATAAAGGATACCTACTTTCTTATCACCTGCTAATTCAAGTGCATCCATTGTGAGAGTTTTTGTGCATCTCTCATCACCCAACTTTCCTAAAAAACTTAGCCACATCTTCAAGATTAAGACCTGCATGACCTCCTTCAACACCCATGTGTTGGCCGTCTGCAATTTCAGCCACACTTCCCCTTTGCCAAAACTTTGACAAGGCACACCAGCCCCTAAATAAATCTTTCCAAAGCCTTCAAGGACCTTAACATGGAAAAATACTCTATTTCAGGTTGCATGGAAAGAGGCAACAGAATCTATAAAAAAAGATTCTACTTTATCCAAGAAACATCCCAGAGCATCCTGTGCAACAACACCTGCAACATCTGCTTCTTCAGTTCCTTCATGCTGATCTTCTACCAACCAACAATATTTCTTTACCTGCTCTTTCTTTCCATAACACCGTAATTGACCATTCGTGCCTTTGAATTCCTCCATTCTTAGTGTACTTTCTTCTGCCATTACTTTACTCCCACTCAATCAAAAACCCCTGAGAGTGACCTATAATCAAACACAAACCTGCTCCCTACAATCTGGCTCTGATACCACTTGTCAGGAATCTAGAACAATAAACTGCTCTGATACCACTTTGTCAGGATCTAGGAAGCACAATTGATTACCATGTACAAGCAACTAAACATGCAGAATTTAACCAAAAGTAATAAGTAACTAGAAACCAAAAACAACACAGAATACGAGAGACAATACCCAATTGTATTAATACTCTTCCAGAAGGAAATACAACAAAGAAGATGCCACAGTCTTCTTCCTTACACACCTCTAGGGCATAAACATTAAATCTCTTCAAGAGCTCACTCTCTCAAATACGGTCCCAACACACAACTCAAACACAGAGTTGGTGTTCACCTCCAACTAGTCAGTATCACTACTACCAGTACCACCAGTCAGTATTACTACTACCAGTACACAAGTACTCCACATACTCCACAACCAAGTACACACCGTACTCCAAGTACATAATGTACTCCAAGTAGATCTCACCTGATCTTGCTACCTATTGTGTTACTGACCTCCCTGATCTTGCACACCTACAAATCAACCTGGATCTACACACCTGCAAACCTAAATCTTGCACACACACACACCTGCAAATCAATGATCTTACTTACCACATGTAGATCTCTTTCCTGATCTTGCACACCTGCAGATCAACCTAATCTTACATACTCAGATAGAACCCTTATCCTTGCCTCACCAAGTCCTTATGATTCTACCATACCAACACCCCTATGGATCTTCTACCAGACCTTGCAATCTCGCAGATCTCCCTGATCATACACACTCGACACTGCGGCACTAGGAGGAACACACCTTGCTCTCTTCACTCTGAAGGAGCTAACCTTGCTCTTACTCAACTAGCACACTTTACAATATAGCCCATGACTCTCTTAAATAGATCTCATGCAAACAATAATTAGACATCCAATTACAATAATTAGATCCATAGCTCAAGACTAAAATTAGCCTTTTAACATGCAAACAACTGGTTCATTAACTAACTATTCGTCAACTAGCAGTTCTGGAACTGCACAGGTGACCGACGTCGGTCCCTATTTGGCTGGAGATGACCGACGTCGGCCGATCCTGACCGATGTCGGTTGTTCTGCTCACTGTATATGACCAACATCGGTTGATCATACCGACGTCGATTGCTCTGCAACTCAGCAACCTCTCAACAACCTCCTCCATGTTTGCATCAGTGAAGCTTTTAGCTCCATAACCTAACATCCAAAGTTACAATGTGTGGATGAATATGATTCTCTAATGTGATCAAAGACCAAATTGTAAACAAGAGGTTTGATTGGTCATGTAGTCATGAGTTCATGGAAACACTTTTAAATTTTAAATATCCTTAGTTGTTGTGCATGAAACTGTATGTTATATGCTTTTCACTACATGTTTCATTTGGCATTCACACCCAAGGTAACTTTGCATTTATAGCATCCACATGGAAAAATTTGGTAAAGATAATTTTTTCAGACTCCACATCATCCTTGAATTTGACCTTTACTATATCCAATCATACTAACCCATCCAGTAGCCTTTAATTAGTGCACATGGAAGTTCTTGAATGGTCACACATAATTGCTCTTGAGTGGTCACGCAGTCACATAACTCATGGAGTCACTTTTTAATTTATATTTCACATTCTATTCCATGGTCAATAGGACTGAGACACGTGGAGGCTTCTGATTGGCCATATAGTCATAAGGTTCATATAGAGTTTTTTCATTTTTTCATTAACCTTTTTACTCTATGTGTTGCCTTAGTTTATTAAATTCACTTATAAATATGTTCACATCCACAAACCTTTATACATTTTAGTTGTCAATGTTGCGTGGCAAAACCTACTCAACTATCCATGTTAATCCATTATCCTTCGTTGCTTCTTCATTTTATCATGTCCAATAGGGATGAAACACATGGCCATTGTTTATCAGGCTAGAAGTGAGATGTGTCATATTTTAATTGGTCATGCTACAACATTGTTCATAGAATTAATCCTTACCTTTCAAATGATTTTTGTACTATGTGGACATGTTAGAATCTTCCATTCTACTTCATGCTCACAATAATCCTAATCTCTGAATATCTTTGAACCTTCATACATCTGGTTACCATGTGGTAGAGTCCTGACTGATACATGTTCATGTGGGTTCCACTCTTTATAGATTGCGTCCTTTTAATTTGAAAACATGGTAATTGTTGATTAACACACATGGCAATAGTTATTTGGAACATGTGGTGACCATTGATTGGTCAAATGTGGCATTCATTGTTTGGTCCACAGTAATGTGCTCAAAAAGTCTTCCAAGGCTCCAAACTATTTTGTGCAAAGACCCTATGTTCATTAGATAACACCACTTAGAGAAAGACATGTGGCATCTGTTGATTGACTCATAACCAAGGGTTTTTCACAAAGTTTCTTAGGCCTTGAAATGTATTTGCAAGGTCTATGATTTTGTTGGGGTATTCTATTTCACTTTATTTGATTTGACATTCGTAACTGTAGTTTTTTACTTTACCTTTGTTACAAATTTCACCTTGACATTTGTTATAGTGACATCGTAAAAACCCCACATGAAGATGTTCTTGCTAGACTCCAAGTGGTCATTCTCCTTTGATTTTATGATGCCACTTAAAGAAACACACATGGGAGTCTCACGTTGTCTTTGGGCAATGGAGTCACAAAGCGATCCTTGTTTGGATAATTCCCTAGTTTGAATTGTGCTAATCCATACACTTTTCCATTTTGATTTATACTCTTTTACTTCCTCACTCAAACCTTGTGACCAAACAGAAGATGGGTGGCATCCAAATGGACCCCTAAACTAGTGGAGGCCGTGCATCATAGATTCCATTTTGCATTGAAAGATATCTTTGTGAATGCATTCAAACTTTAAGAAATTAAGCACGCGAAAGACTTAGGTCGGTGAACTTTATTAAGTTCACCCTATATATATTACCACCAATTTTGTTCAACCTAAAAGAGTTTATGTAACCACAAGTAACCAATTAAAAGAAGACAAAAAAAAAATTACACCTCTTTATTTTTGTGTGCACTCAAAAAAAGGTAAACCCTAACAAATACTCTGAAAGACAAACACAAGCCACATGATTGATTTACTAAAATACATCAATTTGATCAGGGTTTATTATTTCATGACCTTGTTTAGAAACTTATAAAATTTGAACACAAATTTCTTACTATATTAAAGCACACTAATTAATAAAAGCTTAATACTTTTTGTGAGCTTGCATCTTTTAAAATTTATACTACAATTATATATATTTGTTTATTTTAAAAAGTTTTTAATTTATTTTATAGTTTTTATTTGTATGTAAAAATTGATAAAATAATCATCTGAAATTTATATTTTATTTTTCAAATATTTTAAAAGATAAAATTTTTTGTTATTCAAATACTTTGAAAGACAAGAATCTATTGTATTTTAAACATTTTGGAAGACAAATGCTTTTCCTCAAACATTTTGGTAGTCAAGAATCTATTGCACTCCAATATTACATAGAAGTAGGGGAATGGTAGGGTTAAAATAATGTTCTTAAGAGATATTAAAATTATATTGACAATAGACTTTGACTACAATTGAATCATCGATATATGCGAGGATATTTTCCAATCTCTTCTGACGGCAAAAATATATTCGCAGCAATCGAAATGCTTTATAAACAGGGAAGATTAGCATTATTCTATGGTGGGGTAGAAGGATGGATTCGAACAAAAATAAGCTTAACTCACAAAATCCTCCTATTGTTAAACTTGTTGGCGTTGAGCATTGGCATTTTTCATTCTTTTGAAGTTCTATTCTCAATCATTAATTGTTTTTCCTTTGTTTATTTTTAACTGTTTAATAAATCTTGCAACTCTTTCAAACTAGTTTCAACATCTTGATTTTCATGTATTTCCCCTCCTTTCAACATTGAACTTCATGATTGTTTGGTACTTTCTCTTAGTTCTTTAAAAATGTTAGATGTACAAGGAGCCGATTATTTATGTATGTAAATTGGGATATGATGATGATTAATTGTATATTGTTAAGTGTGTTTGAATTCTTAGAACACATTTTAATTTTTTTATAGTCCTTAACAAAGTGACCATATTATTGACATCTATAATATTTGAAAGGGAATCTAAAACTCTGTATATAGGACCATCCTTCTAAATTTTGTATAATCATTTCAAAAAGAGTTTTCTCTATATTTATTTCTATGCACAAGAAAGATTACCTTTCAACTCAGCATTAACTTAAAGAGTGGAGTGTAAAAAGAAACTAAACATCTTGGAAATGGGAATGAGTCTTTTAACTTGGAAATTTGGATCAAAAGGAACACTAGAATATTTCAGGACAACAATAGACACAAACTCCAAGAGCAACTTTGGAAAGAAATAGAAGTCAGTATTAATCATATTGTCTTCTGCTCCAAGCAAAGGAAAAATAAGGAGGTGCACCTGGAGGAAATAAAAATAATTCAAAATTAGGGATCGATCATAAATCACTTTGAAGCTATTAGGTCAAGTAACAACCAGAAGAAAGACATGATAATAAAAAATATTAAATGGTCCCCTCAAGAGCAAGGTTGGCACAAAATTAACTTTTATGAGGCATCAAAAAATAATCTTGGAGAATCAGGAGTAGGATCAGATTTAAGGAATAATAAAGATCAAATGATAGCTTATAACTCCACCTATAAGGGATCTAATTCAAACAACATAGGGGACATTGAGGGTCTCATTTTAGGGATGAAGCTAGGATTGGGAAACAAAATCAAGAACATCATCATTGAGGGGGATTCAATCATGATTAGTAAAGCCATGGAGAATCATAAAAACTTAAGCTAGAGAATTAAATGAATAATCGAAGAAGGTATAAAACTTCAAAATCTATTCAAGGGAGTGAAACATAATCATATCATGAGAGAAAGTAATCAAGCGATAGATTGGTTGGCTAACTATGGAATCTAGTCCCACTCAAAGAACAATAAAGGAAAAATGATACATATCATCTCAAACAAAGATATGGAGGAATTAAAGGATGTTATTAAAAAAGAATGTTTCGTTTCCTAATCGATACCCCACAACTTAGTCCTTTTAGTAATGTTGGGTGAATATTTTGTCACCAGCTAACTGATGGGCAAAATAGGTTGTTTCAACCATAGCATAGGGAGATTTATCGGCCAAATGTGTAGGTCAACCACATCAAAAGGGGATAAATCTCTCCTCTCATCAAGGGGAGGTTCCCTATAAATATGAGGTGCTATATATATATTAATATACTATAAATAAGCTAAAAATAACACTCAGGGGTAGGATAACACCGTCTATCTCTCTTTTTTCGAATATGATGTTCATAAATCAAAGGAGAAATCTTGGTGAAATGACAGAAGGCACTTCTCTTCTTTTAGAAGTGTTGTTCAGCAAACAACAGGAATCTTTCTGGTAGTGACAAGTAAATGTAACAGGGCGCAATAACCAGTAGAATGAGGTATAGCATAAAGTCTCCACCTCAACTGCCAAAGAGTGAAATATACGAAAGATAATGGGGGCACAAAGTCATTCCAAGATTCTTTACACAAAAACAGAAAAACAAACACGCTAAAGATAATTATGGCAGCACAAAGTCTCTCCATAGTTGGCTTGAGGACACCTTCCTAATTACTTCCACTAGTTTTGCTTGTTAAATTTAAATGAACAAGAATGCTTCTAGGAAACAGACATAAGAACAATTTCTTAAATAACACAAGTTATTCCAGCACAAAGTCTGAAAGGTCACTTGTTTTCTCATTCAAATAACGAAATATGATTAACAATCTGAGCTCAAAGTCTCAGTAATGCCTTTCAATTTGGGCAGAGTTTTGCTTTTGATAAAAAAAAGATCTTTGCATAAAATAAGAGATTACAATATATAGCGCTCCAAAAAAGACTTGGGTGCTTTGTTTCATAAAATGGCCCATGTTGCATTCAATGCCTTGAATGTATTTTTAGTTTTGTCAAGGGGCCATGCTGGAACAGGGCATCGACCTTAACTTTGGTATGTCAATTCATCTCAAATTTCTCCTCCAAAGTATGGGCTGCCTGGTCCTCTTCTTGATATGTGCGTAGCTGTCCACTTCACCTTTACTTGATGGAGAAAAATAGGCTGCATCTTTCAGTGTTCACGCTCTCTGATGTCCACCTGGTGAACTGTTTCACCTACCAGAAATAACTCTCCTACAAATATTTCTAGATTACATGCAGTTGTTCCTTCTTTCCTCATCACGTCTTGTCCTTTCTTAGTGATCTGAGCTCTTGGGCTATCTTCTCACTTTCTGCTAGCTCCTTCAGCTTCTTCTTTGGCTGGTCATTGAGTTTGTTTTCAGGTCCACACCATATTTGAAAAACAATAGATATTTTATTACCCTAAATTTCACGTTCGTGAGGACGTCACTGGTCACTAGTCACTTGAACCACTTTGAACCCTTTGAACCTTTTAACTTTGAACCATTTTGATTCAAGGTTCAATGGTTCATTCTCTTTCTTTGAATCTTTTGGTCCTTCAAACTTTTTGGATCCTTTTCTTTTCTATTGAACTCATTGAGCCTTTGAACTTTGAACTCTTTTGATTCAAGGTTCAATGGTTCATTCTTTGTTCTTCGAATCATTTGTTCTTCTAAGTCTCTCAAACTTTATTGAACTCGTTGAGCCTTTGAACTTTGAACTCTTTTGGTTCAAGGTTCAACGGTTCAACAGTTCAATCTTTCTTCTTAGAAGTCTTCTATTGTTTAAGTCTTTTAAAGCTGCTTGAACTTTTGATTGAACTTTAATGTTGAACTAGCCTTGAAATGCCTAAGTGTTTGGAACTTGCTTTTTTGTGAAAGCCCGCCGGTTGAACCTATGGAACCTGTTGAACCTGCGAGTTTCTTAGCTGAAAAATGCATGAATAATTGAAGAACTTGGATGCTCAGAACATTTTTTGAAAAGGGAAGAGAGAATTTTGGCTTGCAAGACTGAAATAGTTGATATGTTGTCCCTAAAAATGAGTGATGAATTCTGGGAACAACAGCTGGCTCCAGTTGGGGAACTTCCATCTAGTGTAAAAATAATCAAAGGGATTAGAATCTAGAATCTCCAGTGCCTTTAAGTGTGCCATTGGGCTACGGAGTCATGCTACCCAAAAATGAAAAGCACCAAAAATAAATGAAAATGAAAAACACAAAATAGAACTAAAGACTACAAATATATAAATGTACAACCAGACTTATCTGATACTTCAAGAATTGGAGTGCTTCAGATGCTGCCCACTGTGAGATAGTGAAAATGGCATTCTGTCTTGATATATCAGCAAGAAACCATTTTTTCCCCAGAATCGATGATTGGTGAATGAACCTCTCCACCAGGAATCAAATTTTTTGTGCATTCTTTTTGGTTCTCTCCTCTTGCCCCACAACAAGACTTGATTTCCACTCTGAAAATCATGAATCCTTGTTCTCTTACAGAAGAGTTTCTTTACCTAATTTTGACGTGCAATAATACGGTCCATTACCATAATTCACTATTCTTCTTATTCAGTCTAGCACATGATTTGATTGTCCCCCTCAGATACCTGAGAAACCATCAGTTTAGCATCTCTTTTGGTTTGAAGGAGTTTGACGTCCCTGTCTCGAGCGGCCTTCAATCCAAGCAGCAGTGATTCTTATTCAGCAGTATAGTTAGTGTTGCTGAACTACAACTTATAAGAAGAAGGAAAAATATCTCCTTGAGGAGATATTAACACAATCTCAGCTCCTAAACTGGTAGAAGAATTACTTCCATCGAATTTCAGGATCCAAACATCATCAGAGACTGATCTTCTATTAGATTTTTCTTCATTAGAGAGGGAAGATCCTTTTTCATCCATACTGCACCCTACCGATTCTTTTGACGTCTTATTTGAATCAATTTTTGGACCACCACCTATAGGACTTTCATCTGCTGTAACAGAAACGTCTTTAGTAGACAAAAAAAATTACCCCCCCTGAAGACTCAAACAAAATTTGGGCTTCAGGTGCTGATGTTTGAGTGACAAGATATTTTGCCTCCTTTTCAGGGAGCAGCTACTACATGATACCTTTGATAGGGATCCTTGCTTCAAACAAGTCCATACTTAACTCGCCACCAATATCTTTGCAAAAATTTTGCCCAAGAAGAATGCCGTATGAGGCTAGAACGTCGGCCACTAGGACTATCATTTTAATTTTTTATATGGGAAGGTTGCGAATGCAAACTAGGCATCTTTGATCTATCCTAGAAGTGGCACTTGTTTGTTTTCCATGGAGAAACATCTCCCAAAATTTTTAGTCAATGTAACGCTGAGAGAATCTACCACCTTGGTGGGCATGACATTGTCAGATGCACTTGAGTCTATGACACAGTTGTTGAGCTAATGTCCATTTATCAATAGGGAGACATAAAATGGTTCTATCTTCCTAGGGGCAGCTAGAGGAGTAATGACAAGGTTATTCCAGGTGGATGTGTTCTTGGAGGACTAGGAGTTACTTTCAAAAAATTTGTCCTGTAGGGACAACTTTATCCTTCACACATTCCACTAATCTATCCAACTGCTCCAGATTGGATTGCAAGAATTCAAACTCAGTCATTTGAATTTTGGTCATCTTGACATGGTCGATTATATCAAATGACTGGAAAGAACTAAGAATAGAGGGAGGAAGTTCATCTTTTTGGTTTTTTGGGGGTGCGATACTGGTCTAAGAATTTGAAGCAGAAGGTGTAGGAATGTTTAAGGTACTCACCTTTTTAGCGATCACCGGGTCCTTTGATTGAAAAGGCAGATTGGTTCCCCACTTAAAAATTAAAAATTTTGGTTGAGATCACTCCTCTATTTTTTCCTTATCAGCTTGCTGGGCTGACTGGTTCTGGGACCGAGTGAATACAACGTATGATCCGTCAACTACTTCACCTTTACTTCTGGATTCATCTTAGTAATTCAAAAAACTAATGTTAGAGTTTCCAGATGATTCTTCTTGGTCTACTGCAAAGAGATCAGCATCATCTTCTGGGTTCAACTCAGGTTGAAAAGATAAATTTGATTCAATTTTAAGATATCTAACAACTAGTTAGTTGGAGCTGTCTCAATGGCAAGTTTCCCCTATGGGAGAGGAAGACGATTTGGCTGCCATTGATTCCTGGCAGCGTTGCCTTGGTATGACTGATTGGAAAATGTTCTCCTTGGTATATCTCTGTATGAAGGAGCAGAAGACATCCTTGCACCATTTGCTTCTTGAGAGCTAGCAACTCATTTGCTAGCTTTTACACCATTGGATCAGTGGTGCATGTAGATAGATATTCAGAGGATGAAGAAGATTTGCCTTTGTTAGGATCTCTCCTTATCTTCTCCACCAAGATGAGATCATCTTCCACCTCAGTGGCCAAATCCTGAGCAGTAGCGAGGTCTATGTGGCTAGCCCGTCTCAACAAAAGACTCACTTACATAAGCTAAGAATTGATGAAAAATATTTAAGGTTCTCAGCTATTGGCTGATTAATGGTAGGAATCCTATTCCTTAGCTTGTTGAACTTGGCTATGAAGTCCCTCATAGGTTCATGAGGCTCCTTCTTCATTTGTGTGAGTTGGGCCAGCAGGGCATGCACATCTTCTACAAGCTTGAACCTAGCTTCAAATTTAACTTTGAGGGTGTTCTAGTTAGTTACAGTTTGGGCCTATAGATGATAGAACTAGTTTGTAGCAGTGCCTTGCAATATTTCCACAAATAGCTTGATTGCTATGTCTTCATACTCCACACCTATCACGCTACAGGCTATGCTAAAGGCTGCAATATGTTCATTAGGATGAACTCTCCCATCACCATAGAATTTGAGGAAATTCTTTCTGAAACTGTGAGGTAGCTCATGTAGAGGTGGAGTTAGATTGAGTGGACCAAAAGAGTTACACCAGGGGCCTTGAGCTACCATTATATGACTATGGAAAGAGGGATAACAAATTTTGATGGGGTATGTACAGGCAAAGCTCTGCTAGCAGAGAAAAAAGAAGCTCTGCCTTTTATTGGTGACCTGGTGTTGGTAGGAGGAAGACTCCTAGTTCGTTGAAGGTGAGGTTGTGGAAAAAACAACTCAAAATTGCTCTGCTATACCAACTCAAAAATAGGGTCAACAACACTTTGAGCTTTCTGGCTTCTTGTATAGCGTAGAGCTGCCAGATTATAGAATAAAAATGGAAAAGAACTGGCCCTGTTTCAATTTGAAGCTTGAAGCTTCAAACTGTGCGTTCTTCCCCAGCAGAGTTGCCAAAAACTATTGGCATGGAGTTGGCAGAGAATTAACTTTTGAAATGAAACTCTCAATCTCCAGCATTTCTAGTTTTGCTGCTCAGAGTATTTAATGGAAATGGATAAGGCTATAATGATAATGGATAAGACATAGGTGATGCTTCAATCTGAAGCTTGAGGCTTCAAATTGTGCAAAATTGTTGTGTCCCCAATGGAGTCTCCAAAAACTGTTGGCGCGAAGGTGGATGAAAATGGTAATGGAAAAGGACTTGAAACAACGAAGAAAATGGATAAGAAAAAGAACTGAAACTGCTCGTTCTTTCTCAGCAGAGTCGCCAAAAACTATTGGGTGAATATTTTGTCACCAGCTAACTGATAGGCAAAATAGGTTGTTTCAACCACATCATAGAGAGATTTATTGGCCAAATGTGCAGGTCGACCACATCAAAAGGGGACAAATCTCTCCTCTCATCAAGGGGAGGTTACCTATAAATATGAGGTGCTATATATATTAATATACTATAAATAAGATGAAAATAACACTCAGGGGTAGGATAACACCATCCATCTCTATTTTTTTAGAGAAGATGTTCACAAATCAAAGGAGAAATCTTGGTGAAATGACAAAAGGCGCTTCTCTTCTTTTAGAAGTGTTGTTCAACAAACAACATGAATCTTTCTGGTAGTGACAAGTAAATGTAACAGGGTGCAATAACCAACAGAATGAGGTGTAGCACAAAGTCTCCACCTCAACTACGAAAGAGTGAAATATACGAAGGACAATGGGGGCACAAAGTCATCCCAAGATCTTTTACACAGAAACAAAAAATACAAACACGCTAAAGACAATTGTGGTAGCACAAAGTCTCTCCATAGTCAGCTTCAAGACACCTTCCTGATTACTTCCACTAGTTCTGCTTGTTAAATTAAATGGATAAGAATGCTTCTAGGAAACAAACATAAGAACAGTTTCCTAAATAACACAAGCTATTCCAGCACAAAGTCTGAAAGATCACTTGTTTTCTCATTCAAATAATGAAATATAATTAATAATCTAAGCTCAAAGTCTCAGTAATGCCTTTCAATTTGGGTAGAGTTTTGCTTTCGATAATAAAAAGATCTTCTTTGCATAAAATAAGAGATTACAATATATAGCGCTCCAAGAAAGACTTGGGTGCTTTGTTTCATAAAATGGCCCATGCTGCATTCAATGCCTTGAATGCATTTTCAGTTCTGTCAAGGGGCCATGCTGGAATAGGGCATCGGCCTTAATTGTGGCATGTCAATTCATCTCAAATGTCCCTTCCAAAGTATGGGCCACCTGGTCCTCTTCTTGATATGTGCGCAACTGTCCACTTTGCCTTTACTCGATAGAGAAAAATAGGCCACATCTTTGAGTGCTCATGCTCTCTGATGTCCACCTGATGGACTATTTCACTTACTGGAAATAACTCTCCTACAGATATTTCTGGATTACCTGCAGTTGTTCCCTATTTCCTAGCCACGTCTTGTCCTTCCTTGGCAATTTGAGCTCTTAGGCTATCTTCTCGCTTTCTGTTGGCTCCTTCGGTTTCTTCTTTGGCCGATCACTGAGTTTGTTTTTAGGTTCGCACCATATTTGAAAAACAACAGATATTTTATTACCCTGAATTTGACGTCTGCGGGGACGTCACTAGTCGCTTGAACTACTTTGAACCCTTTGAACCATTTCGGTTCAAGGTTCAACGGTTCATTCTCTTTCTTTGAATCTTTTGGTCCTTCAAACTTTCTGGATCCTTTTCTTTTCTGTTGAACTCGTTGAACCTTTGAACTTTGAACTCTTTTGGTTCAAGGTTCAACGGTTCAATGGTTCATTCTTTGTTCTTCGAATCCTTTGTTCTTCTATGTCTCTCGAACTTTATTGAACTCGTTGAACCTTTGAACTTTGAACTCTTTTGGTTCAAGGTTCAACGGTTCAACGATTCAATCTTTCTTCTTCGAAGTCTTCTTTTGTTTAAGTCTTTTAAAGTCGCTTGAACTTTTTATTGAACTTCGGCGTTGAACCAACCTTGAAATGCCTTAGTGTTTAGAACTTGCTTCTTTGTGAAAGCCTGCCGGTTGAACCGGTTGAACGTGCGAGTTCCTTAATTGAAAAATGCGTGAATAATTGAAGAACTTGGATGCTTAGAACATTTTTTGAAAAGGGAAGAGAGAATTTTGTCCTGTAAGACCAAAATAGTTGATATGTTGTCCCCAAAAATGAGTGACAGATTTTGGGAACAAGTAATTATCTTCAATGAGCAACTGCATACATTATGCATGTAAACTTATTTTAGAAAACATAGTTAATAAGTAGAACTGCATGCAAAAATCATAAACATACTAAAAAGAAAAAATGAAAAGTGATTGTTTTTTTAAGAAAACATGCATAAATTACTTTGGTATGAGAAGAAAGTTTGTTATGAAAGTTAACTTCTTATTATATCATAAAGTTAATATTCATATAATTCTTAACATCAATAAAAAATTTAAATTATTAAAAAAAAGAATTAAAATACTACCAATAATAATCAAATATTTGTCATCCCAAATTAAAAAAGATAAGAAAGTTTCACCTAAATAAAGATGACTTTAATATCTCTCCACTTGAATTACAATCCATGCACTAATAATTTCAAAAGGTCTTTGATTCCATTAAAATATGAATTATTTTTTAAAATTAAATTTTTATCCACTTTAAGTGATGGCTTGTAAAGGATCATGGACATTTTTATTTCTTGTTGCGGAAGAAGAACGGCTACAATTTGCAGATAGATATTCGTGAATTTAAGTGGTGAGGCTTATTTTTTTGATTTTTCTCTTGCTCGAGGGTATTTGTGATCAATTTTTGAAGCTTTGTTGTTTGCTTTTGATCTTTCTCTCTTATCTCTATTTCATCTTTCCCTAGTTTATTTGTATTTTATCTCGGTGTTCTTTAGGTTAATTTCTTGTGCGTTGTATTTATATTATCTTTTTTTTTGTTTTTGTGGTGTTATTTTTTTTTGTGGGACTTGAGATGATTGTAATGAAGTTTTTGGGGCCCATAATCACTGTAATAATTTTTGTGATGTTTATTAATAGGAAGATCTAGCCCTTCTATTTATATTCCATATTGATTCATAACTCCACTGAAAAGCATTCATCCTATTCACAATTCCAATCCAAAAACATTTATCAATAATTAAAAACAAAACATGAAATGATAAGTATGATCAAATAAAAATTCTGAATTTAAAAGTGACTATGCAATTATCATTAAATGAATAGAGGTGACTAAGAATATTAACTTTTAAGGTGGAGCATTCAAAGCTCCTTTATCCAAAATTCGAACTTTACCGTATGCATGCAAAGATATTTGTAGGCCCACAATTCGTGTTAGATAGACTTTAAACGTGAAACATTTTTCTTCTCATAAGACGGGCGGTGGGAATGAAGGTATATATGAATGCACATGATGGGACTACGAACAACGGGTTATAAAAATAAAGTACAATGTTTTTTTTTGTTTTATTGAGAAAGTCTGGCCTCATATTTTGTATTTTATTGTAAGACCACCATTGTAGCTTAATTGGCATTAGTACTCCACCTCTTACGAAAGAAATACATTTTTACTAAGAGAAGGTAAGTATATCAATTGTTTGCAAATTTTTCATCAAAAAGAAGTGAGAAGACAATAACCAATTAAGGATAAGATTGTTTAAGAAGAGATCAATTCTCAACGTCAAGTTAAAGTTAGTCTTTTTTCGTGTTTAGAGAAGAGGTCTTTCATCATTTATTGAGAACCGTCTTTTATTAATTTTTCCGTCTTCGGTCTTAACATTTCTATTTTAAAGGTTTACGACCTTTCTTTTTAGTTATAGTGTTCACATTAGCTTTGACTCTCTTCACTGTAGAGCTAGGAGACGGGACTGAAGTCGCAACATGCAAAAGAGGAAAAGGAGACATCCCCAGAGAAGAGAATTCCTTCAAAGGGGATGCCCTCCAAGAAGGGGAAGAAGGATCCTTGGGCACAAAAGGCACAGGAGGGAGCCAGAAGTTGGTAAAAAATCCCATGATTGCACCCATTGAAGCCCTGGCAAGGGGAGCCCTCATTCTTCCTCCGAAAAGAGCAATGGAACAAAAGAACTTCGTAGTTGAGAGACTGAGTCCACTTACCTTGGGAAGAGAACAAGAGCCCCAAGTGGAAGAGAGGTTTGTAAAGATTGATGAGAGTGAAAATTCTCACGTATTTGCGACCCAACAGATTCTCATTGATTCTCACAAAGGACCGCACTATGTTAACCAACAACGTGATATGCTCTTCTTTTCTCATGATAGGCGACAAATGGTACAATCTGATCCATATGGGAGCTTCTGAGATCTTCATCTTTGTTGGTTCAAAGAAGGGCATCTAGGGGTAGAAAAAGAAGCTAGAGTTACCAAAGAACCATGGTCCAGAAGACCAAACAAAATCATTGTCCGAAGAACATTGAAATACAACATGAAATAATCCCAAACCACATAGGGAAAAAGAAGGGGCAGCGATTGAACTCCAAGTAGATTTAGCTCCCATTGACACAACTCATCAACAAAAGGATGAGATCACACACTCTTAGTTTTTGGATTATTTTTAGTGATATAGAATCGGGGAATTTTTTTACAAGACCTAAAAAAAATTATAACTCATAAAATTAATATAATGCATATTTTTTAGTATTTTTATTTAAAAAATAAAATTAAAATTAGTAGATTGGTGGGGGGGAACGGAAACTAGATAATGGACTCGATTCATAACAAAGCAACTTGTAGATTAATTAGTCCCTTCCACAAGGGGTTTCTATTAAATTAAATGTTGATGGAGCTACAAAGGGAAATCCAGGATGGGTTAGAGCCAGAAGCATCTTTCAAAATAGCAATGGATCCCCCATTCTTATATTCAGTGCAACATTAGGCAAATGCACTAACAATTTTGCCGAGGTGAAAGTGCTTTGGAGAGGTCTAAAGATTGCCCTAGATAACAATTGGACTAATTTGGCTATTGAGGGGGATTCAAGGGTGGTCTTGGAGGCTCTAAGGAAGGAAAGCCTCATAAATTGGCTACTTTCCAATGTTATAGAAGACAACAGAGATTTGCTTGATAACTTCAATAATATTGCCTTCAACCATATCAGGGGTGAAGGTAACCAAGTTGTTGACCACTATGTAATGCAAATTTAGAGCAATATAAGTTAGAAATTTAAACAAACATTTAAACCCCTACTCTAACTTGAGAAAAACAACTCCAATTGAGCTAAAGAGGGATTTAGAACACACCTTCACTTACCCAATAGAAAAAGGCCCTCTTGATGCATATTTTCTTGGGTTTGAGATTGGAATGTGATTGCTCAATTGGTGAAGTGCATACAATATGGCGACATGTCCCTTTGTAAGATGAATGATTTGCTTGATAAGTGGATGGCATGATCACACAATGATCTTTCTCAATTCACAAAATGTAGATAGGCTATGGAAGCATTTTTTGCTAAATGGACATGTTTTCATTATGTCATCTAGGCTTGTTAGAAATGGAGTGACCTCCAATTTATAGATTTTTGAAAATGAAATTCATGGTTAGATATGATTTAGGATGAAGGGCAAAGATTGAGTCAAAATCCTCATTGAATGAGAGGAGTTGGCTCATAAATGTGAGGGGTTGGAGATGTAAGGATAGATTTGATGAGGGATGGCCATGATTAGATTTTGTCTGTTGGCTAGGTATTTGGGGTGATGTGATGACTTGAATTGTGATTTAGGTGATGCGATTTATTTGGATTTTATTTATTTATATATTTTGGGTGTGCATGGATTTTATTATTAACATTAATCAACCACCTATTATGATTAGTTAGTTGATTAATTCATATTTTATTTTGGTGGGATTGGACAAAGTTCAAGTGCAATAGGATTAATTGATTGGGGGTGATGATCAAATAGTGCTAGGATATGCTAAGAATGTTAATGATATGATTAGGGTTATCGAATGGCATGATGTTAGGGAGGATTAGTTGATGAAAAGTAGTGAACGAGGATGGTTAGGGATAAATAGGGTTGAATAATGATGTCAAGGACAAGGTGTCAAAAGTGTTGAAAGTGGGGGTGTCACAAAGCAATCCTTGATTGGATAATTCCCTAGTTTGAACTATGCTAGTCCATACACTTTTCCATTTTGCTTTATACTTTTTTTGACTTCCTCACTCAAACCTTGTGACCAAACAGAAGATGGGTGGCATCCAAATGGACCTCTAAACTAATGGAGGCCATGGAGCATAGATTCCATTTTGTATTGAAAAATATCTCTGTGAATGCATTCAAACTTTGAGCAATTAAGCACGTGAAAGATTTAGGTTGGTGAGCTTTATTAAAGTCGCTCTATATATATCTGCATCAATTTTGTTCCACTGCAAAGAGCTTATGCAACCACAAGTGACCAATCAAAAGATGACAAAATAAAAATTCTTATACCTCTTTATTTGTGTGTACACTTAAAAAATGGCAAACCCTAACAAATAAATATGAAAAACAAACACAAACCACCTCATTGATTTATTAAAATACATCAATTTGATCATGATTTATTATTTCATGACCTTATTTTGAAACTTCTAAACTGGAGCACAAATCTCTTTATATATTTCATGAATTTGTTTTGAAACTTTAAAACTTGAGCACAAATCTCTTAATATATTAAAGCACACTAATTAATAAAACTTCAATAATTTTTGTGGGCTTGGATCCTTTAAGATATATATATATATATATATATATATATATATATATATATATATATATTTGTTTTTTAAAAATTATATTTTTTTCTATTTTTATGTAAGGATTACCATTGTGATCTTTTAAAATTTTGTGCATTTATTTTCCATTTAATATTAATAATTTAAGGGTATCTATTCTAACAAATTAATTTAGGTATATAAATAATCTACCTTAAAACTATAATTATAACAAACAAACACTCTATTAAAAGTACTTTTTCTTCAAACACTTTCAAAAATAAGAATCTAGTAATCTTTAAACTTTTTAAAAGATAGATGCTTTATGCTTCAAATAATTTAGAAAATAAATACTTTAATCTTCAAACATTGCTTTCAATCTCTTTTTTTTTGAAATTAATTATTTTCAATCTTTTTTAAAGTCGGATTCTTTATTTTTCAAACATTTTGGAAGACAAGAATCTCTTGCATTCCAATTTCACATAAAAATAGAAAATATTAAAATTAAATTTCAATCTTGAAACACTTCAAGTTATTATATATTATTAAAAATAAATAAATAAATAAACTTTGACTGAAGATATTTTACAATCTCTTTTGACGGGAAAAAAAATATTCGCAGCAATGGAAATGCTTTATAAACACTGAAGGTTAACATAATTCTATGGTGAGGTAGAAGGATGGATTCTATGGTGAGGTAGAAGGATGGATTCGAACCAAAAAAGCCTAACTCACAAAATCCTCTTGCTGTTAAATTTCTTGGCGTTGGGCATTGGCTCAGCTGTAGCTCCCTTGTTACTTCGTTTCTATTTCTTGCACGGGGGAAAACGGAAATGGTTTTCAGCCTGGCTGGAGACAGGAGGGTGGCCTATTCTCATTCTGCCCATCTGGATCTCTTCCTGCTCAAACAAATCCACCTCAGAACACACCCATGTCACTCCCAAGCTTTGCCTTGCCTCCGTTGTGCTCGGTATCCTCACAGGCCTGGATGATTTCTTCTATGCTTGGGGACTCGCCTACCTGCCAGTCTCCACCTCAGCTCTTCTGATTGCCAGTCAGCTTGCCTTCAATGCAGTATTTGCTTTCCTCTTAGTGAAACAGAAATTTACCCCCTTTTCAATCAATGCTGTAATTTTGCTGACCCTGGGTCCAGTTCTGCTGGCCTTCCATACCAGCAGCGACCGCCCTGAAGAGGTCACAACTGCAAAATATTGGTTGGGGTTTATTGTCACAATCGTTGCAGCTGGGCTCTATGGATTAATTCTTCCATTGATAGAGCTTGTCTATAAGAAAACCAGTGTGAGAATAACATACACTCTGGTTATGGAGATGCAGCTCATAATGTCCTTCTCGGCGACTGTTTTCTGTACTGTTGGAATGGTGATCAACAAGGATTTTCAGGCTATTGGGAGAGAGGCCAAGGCATCCGATGTGGGGGAGTTCAATTTTTACATGGCTCTGGTATGGAACGCAATCTGCTGGCAGCTCTTCTTCATTGGGGTGTTTGGGGTCATCTTTTTGACTACTTCCCTGTTGAGTGGTATTATTATAGCTGTTTGTATTCCTGTGACGGAAGTGCTGGCAGTAATCTTTTATCATGAGAAATTCAGTGGGGAGAAGGGCATGGCTCTGGCAATGGCTTTGTGGGGATTCACCTCATACTTATATGGGGAATACAAAAGTTCCAAATTACAGCAAAGCAATACGGCAGAGGAGAACCAGCAAGTCCCTGAATCTGCAACCTTCCTTGAAGAAGAAGGGAGGGCTCTGGAGCTGCTGGTACAAGAGGCCAAGCCTAACAAAACCCCATGATCCTTAACTTCCTTTATGCTTTTAAACATGCGTATTTTTTTTTCTGTTGACATCTTTTATTACCATGACAATGGATCTTGTACTGTGATTCTATTTTAAATGTTAATTGAAAATTTATTAAATAATTCTTGGGAATTGATAATGTTTTTGAATTTTCTAGTCTTAATTTTTATTTTTTTGGGAATTTAGAACCTCTGTCATCAGGTGGATATACATTCAGCGGAGTCAGGTTAGCACACACTTAACTGAGTCAGGTCAGTCTACTCTTGTTATCTTAATAAAATTTTGCCTTCAAAGTTTTAAACCTGAATCCCTTCTTGATACGAGCTGAAAACTTACCAATCCTGTCAACCTTTGAAATTTTCCCAAACCTTTTCTTCTTCTTCTTCTTTAATTATGAACTTTGAAAATATTATCTGACAAACTTCATTTCTTATTATTATAGACTGTAAAATTTACCTTAAAAAAAAATAAAAAGCTCAATTCTTAATATTATACGCTGTGAAAACCTAATCTGACACTTCCTACCCCTCCCCAAAAAAAGGAAAAGAAAAAGACAGTAATGCACTGTATTATTAGTTCAGAATATAATTTGAGAATTCTATGCCTGCCCAGATGCAACTTTCATCATTACACTGCACTCTCGATTTTCCATTTTTTTTTCCAAATAAATGTTTAAGCCATGCAAGTCCCTTTCAAGGGATGCTACCATCCATGAAAATTTGACGGTCCGTAGTCTTAAACTGATGGCATGTCTTATTTAAACTGTTGGTATGTTTTAGAATGAAATTAGCATGTTGGTCTAGAATAAAATATTGCCAGCATGTTCAGAGTGATTAATCCATTGACATGTTTCATACAGAAATCAACATGATAGTCTCTAACCTTAAATTCTTCGCATGTTTTACAATAAAATTAGCATGATGATATATATATATATATATAATATTTAGAATGATTAAATTATTGACATGTTTCAGGGTTTATATCATTTAAAGAGAGAGTATTTACACAATCTACGAGTTAATTTTAATAAGATTTTATAAATAAAATTGTGTCAATTTTTTTACATCAAAATTCATACTCCATAAACCATCATTAAAATTAAAAAAATCATATTAAAATTAACATGACAATCCAAAATAAAAAACTACCTAACATATCTATGAATGAAATTAACGTGATAATCCAAAATGAAAAACTACAAACATATTCACAATAAAATTAGCAAAACACCTTATCCATTGCTTTGAACCCAACATAATATTGTTAAATATATAGAAGACTTGTATAAACCCATACACATTGGATTCAGAGCATGCCAGCAAGAAAAAAACTTACCAATCCACCTAACCCTTAAAACTTTTCCCAAATTCTTTTTACTTCTTTCTTTCTTTTTAATCATGAACTCTAAAAATATTATCTTAAAAACTTCATTTCTTAATGACATAAACTATAAATACTTTTTATCTTTTAAAAAAAATTAAAAATCCCATTTCTTAATACTATGTACTGTGAATACCTTATCTTTTAAAAAAAATTAAAAATCATATTGTTTAACATTAATGCATTTAAAATGAATGATACTCTAATTTATCTGAGACTGTAGTATGTCGCTGTAATTGGAGTCCATATTTTTTAGACTTCATCACAGAATCTTCAAGTTGCACGTCATTTTCTTACAAAGATGATATAAATCAATTGTCACAAAGATGATAAAAATCCATTGTCGCGATCCGCCATGACATGTCCAGTCAAAGTAAATTGACAAATGTATCGATTTCTGTTTTTTTTTTCAATTTATTCTTGTCTGCACGCCCTTGTCAAATTGAATAGGATCGTAGGAAGCCCATCATGTGGTGCGTCATGTTGTCGCTTGCTAAGATCTGTGGAGGCACCGAGATCTGTGGAGGTTTTTGTTTGTTTCGCTGAAGGGTCATATTTTGTCGCCATTAATTAATATGCTAAATTACATGATTTTGAGATGTGTATTTATTATGTTGTCATCTTGTTAAATTATATGATTTTGAGATGTGTACTTATTAATTATTGGTTCAAATTAAATGACATTGGTATTTTTATTATTTCATGATGGTCATGTTCTCTGTAATTTGTTCATTTCAATATTTTCAATTTTAACAATGAAAATATATCTAAATGAATATTTAATATTGAGATACAATTTATAACTCAAAAAATAAATATTAAAAATACATATGAATGCAGTTTGTTATATTAAAACATGTGTTTTATTAATTTCAATCAACCCAACACAAATTTTTTGGGAGAGTAATTGGATATTTATGGTTTTAAAATATTAAAATGTCTCACACATTATTATGTTGTCATCTTGTTAAATTACATGATTTTGGGATGTGTATACTTATGATTATTGGTCTAAATTAGATGGAATTGGCACGTTTATTGTTCCCTGATTGTCTTCGAACCTTTTCTCAATTCCTCTTGATCTGTTAATTTTTCTTTCCTACTCATTTAAACCCACCTTAAAATTTGTGTCCAAAACATCATTAGTACTCCTACATCCACCAAGAGCATTAATGACATTCTTGGGTTCTTGTTGTGGTACCTTCTAGCTTATGAGCAATGCATGACCCCTTTTCCATATTTTTTGATTGTTTAATGTCGCATTGAACATCAATAGGGTCCTAATTTAAATTCAAATTTTTACAAATACACAATCATTATAGATCATTTAAGAATGAGTAAAGAATACATTCATTAAACATTTCATATATAATTTATCGAGTAATTGCATGTATTCTAGAGAGATTTAACAATCTTTAGAAAATTTATTATTGTTGCACACAAGTTCTTGTTAAGATCAATCACTAAAGAACACACACTACACAACACTTAGTTTTGTATGATATTAGAGATATTCTAATTTTGTCTAAGGGATTTATAAGTAAAAAATACTTAAAATTCATTTAATTTTAGACATAAGTCATGAAATACTTTGTTTTTCTTAAGTTTCAGGGATTGTTCCAATCTAGAACAAGGTGAAGAAAATTATTTTTCAATTATGTATAAAACTAGGAGAAGCTATTGGAGATCAAGATCAAGAGAGAGCAGCAATAAAATTTATTTTGGTTTGTCTTTCACCTTCCAAGAGCATAGTTAATGTTTTTGAAAATGTTTAGAGTATCATTTCCACTCTAAATATTTGATGTAATTAAAATTAATTGAATATTTATTTCAAAATTTAATATAAAATCATTTATCCATATTACAATATTTGATATTTAAAGATTTGGAAATATACTAAACAAAAAGATAAATTTACATAAATATATATATGCATTAAATCCAGATGCATCAAAATTTTAAAATATATAAAAATTAAGTAAATAAAATAAATTTATAATATAATATTTTAAATTATTTAAATTAAAAAATATAAAAAACAAATATTAAAAAATATGAAAATATAATTTGAATAATTTTAAAAATTATATCATTTAAATAATTTATATTAACAATTTAAAGACATGGTAAGCTAAAAGTATGAATTTTTAGGAGAATCAAAGTTGAGTCTAAGTTTAAGAATTTGTTTTTCTATAGACTTAGATTTCAGGTGGAATTTTGCATGTAGATGACTGATTTTATAGGAGAACATTTCATTCAAGTTAGAAAAATATGAAAATTTAATGATATTTTGTTAAGAAACCTTAAATTAAATTTGAACTCATCATGAGTTTAAAGGTTTTTTTATATATTATGTTTTCAAATATTATAGATTTTTAAGAGGTTTTAGAAGAGGGCTTTATTAATACTTGTTTGAGGTATTATTGTTTTTGTTTTTTATAATTCTTTTCACTTGTTTGTGGTCTCAAGTCAATATGATTATATTGTTCTGTAAAAATAAAAAACATGTTCGAATGTTTAAAAATTTATATTAATATTTTATTTATTTTCAGTTATTGTTAATGAGGGAATAGTGACTCTGGGATGTGGTTAATCAAGAGGGTTTATTTCCTTTATTTTTCTTCCCTTCTTTCACAATAGTATGGAAGTGATCGATTTTTACCGTAAGTGGATAAAAGATGTGTCTCGAAAGAGACGGTGAGGATAAGAGGCAATGCCAAATGCATGCCGTTACTCTTGCCAACACATACAGGTGCAAAGGAGATGTAAACTGAATTATTTTACTGGCAAATCCATTGTTATTAACCTCACCTTTCTTCGAGAGGAGCCATTCCATTCATTCGTTATGTTTTTTTCCATATACTATTTTAATTATTTCAGAGTGATTTTTTCAGAAATAAGATGCCTTCCAAGTTTGGATTGCATATGCACATTATTTCACACTAGGATGACAAATGATATGGTTAATTTGTGGGCAGTGATAGAAAACATAGATTTTATAGTAAATTTCAGACAACCGTTTTGAATTAATGAAATTTTATTGGAAACTATAATTTTTATTTTTATTTTCTTTTTATTCTTTGGGAGATAGGCATGGAATTTCAAATTTACTTAGCTTGTTAATTAAAAAAATGTTTTATAATTTTAGAGTTTACATAAATTTTTAAAATGGTAAATTGTATGATTAGTATTTATTTATTTTTCATATTATTCATCTACAATAATGAATGTTTTCAAAATTTAAACAACATTACATTATTTAAGTGTGTTCAGAATTTTAATATAATTTCATCAGATTTTTAGTTGTTTTGCCATCAGTTAAAATATGCAATGCAAAGTTGGTTTAGCAGATATTTTTAATTCAGGAACCGTAATGGCTCATGCTTTTTCTATTACCAGTTGTTTTGCAAAGGCATAGTCGGCCTTTTCATGTTTATTTGGTCGGACAGTTGGTGGTTGAGGTCAGTAGTTCGAGTTTCGATGATGCTATTCCATCAAAGATTTTCACCAATAAATTTTTTGAATGGTGTTCGCTGTGAGTTGTGTTTTTACTGGATTTCTTCTTCCTATTAACTCTTTGTTTAATAGAGGGATTGTCTTTGAAAATTTAGTGCTCTATTATGAAAGCCTTGATGCTTTAACATTTGAGTGCATCTCAATCAAGTTTTGATGGGTGATTCGTTAGTAGCCATTTTTCCTATTTTGTTTTATTAAGTGCTTAAATCTTTTTTGTCAAATTGCTATCTAACATGTCTTGTTAGCCCTAGTCTTCATAGTGATTGTTTTTGAGCAACCTCTATCTTGGTATATTATAGTTGAAAATATGAGATCCATTAGGGATTTGAACTTGAGACTCTGTTACAAAAGCTTTTAGCACTTAATTTCATCTCATTGAATAGTGAATTCTTATTTTTTGATAGTTGCTTTGTTACAAATTTTCTGACATGGCACATAGATCTTGAAAAAATAGGGATAATAGGTACTACACTATTTTGGAAATTTAATATGAAGGTATTTTATGATGGCGATTTAAGACATTGACATCGTAATAGGATATAGGAGACATGCCAAATGCATATGATTACTATTACTAGTGCTTGCAAGTGAAGTCTAACTTTGATTGTAATGCGTGTTTGACCTCCCTATTATTACACAAATAATACAAATATCTACAACTTGTATCGATAAGTACTAAAGCCATCACGACTCTTGTTTTTATAAGAATTCAAGATCATGGTTATATATGAGGTTATGGACACCATGGTATCACTTGGACACAGATAACACATTATATTTTAGTTTTAGTTCAAATGTATAATTTATTGTTAAGACTTTTTGATATGAGGAATGCATAAAGTTGAATGGCTAATAATATTTAATGAATTTGTGGAAACTTTAGATAATCTATGTTATAGGGAGTACACTTTTATGCCTTTGGTATGTGTGAAATTATAATTTAATATTTTAAAATCGTTGAGATTAAATTTATGATGTGTTTGAGGAATGGACTGTAGCTCAGGAATGCAATTCCTGAAGAAAAATTATGATCCAAATTTTCAAATAATGAGATCGTAGAGAGAAGCAAGGAATTGAGTAAATAAATGTTAAGAGCTCGTTATCCTTAGAGAAATCTTAAATTGGTTTTTTTTTGGAAAAAAAAAAAAGAAAAGAGAATAATGACCTTGTATAGCATGAATGTCTTTTTTCACACTTGAGATTAATTTTATGATCAACTATTGTTAGACAACAAAATTGGGTGATAATGTGATAAAAGTTTTTTTAATAAATAAAATTAATATTTTTAACTCTGTTATGTCTTGAGATTACCTGTATTAAGAAGGTTTTAATTGAGAAGATGAAATTTAATTTAGTGTTTGATAATGATCAATCAATCATGGTCAATAAAATTGGTTGATAGTGTGATAGAAGTTCTTCCAATAAATATAATTGGAATAGTGAGACATATTGAACTTAGTTGGTCCTATGCTTATTCATTATTATTTATTTCTTTAATAATGTTAATGAATATTATTGGATAAGTGTATAAATTTGGGGATAAAAAAGAGTTTATTTGTGTATGCTTTTTTTGAAATTTGAGAAATATAAAATTTTGTAAATAATTTGAAATAATTATAATCAAAATTTGAAGATGGTGTAAGAATATGAATTATAGAATTTAGAATCTAGTTTTCAAATTATTATTATTATTTCAAAAATAGTTAAGTATAACTAAATCAAACATCTGAAATAAAATTTGATTAGGATTTTAAAATAAAAATTAAAATAAAGTAAATAGTCATGTGGCCTCTCATTTTTTTGAGCATCGTTTAATATTGTTTAAAACTATTTAGTGAAGATTTAGATAAGATCATCTAGTTTGTAATATATATTTTTTATAATTTTTTAATTAGTAAATATTTTTTATTAATTTTAAAAGTAAATAGATCCTGGAAACTGACAAAATATAGATAGTCAGTTGTGCGGCTCCCTAACTACCTCAAAAAAAATGAAAACTAGTTTTTTTTTAATATGTGTAGAATTAAGTCTAGTTTGTAAACATATAATTTTTTTTATATTTGGATCAACACAAAAATGATAAACAAACATATATAGACATGTATATTTGCAACATGTAGTGACTTAAAAAAGCTATAGTTAGAAATTAACTTTGATTGAAACCTTAAAATAGTCCAGAATTTATAAAAATCATATATTTGGAAAGAGGAGAGCATAACTATCATTGTGGTAATAGTTTTATGAATTTTATATTGAAATTCGTAATGTATTTGGTGATAGAAATTGAATTTTATTGTTTCCTATCAATACTCTTGAATTCGATTGTGTGTTGATAGGTCTAAATCTTTAGCTCGGGAATCCAATCAATTTTCGAGCCAAAAAGCTTGGTTTTTGAATTAAAAATTTTCATAACACATATGAATTATGTTTTTATAGCATCATGAAAATTAGGAATTAAGTTTAATTTTTTTTGACCAAAAAAATCCATCTTTAGAGATGTCATATATATCTTAAATTTACATCACATATCAATCAAAAGTTTGGTGTGCTTGTGTTTAAATGAACATCATGTATATAGTAATTATTAATCAAATATTTGGTTTACACTTGTAACTATTTAATAAATAAATGGATCTAAGTCAATCTACATAACATCTATTCATAAACATTGCATATAAACCCAATCAAACTTAAAATAATAAAACTAGATTATATGCATACTTAATTTTTCAGTAGCAATAAATGACAAGGGAGGGGTTTAGAGGAATATCAAATTTCACACTAATCGATAAATACTCATCAAGATTAGACAATGTAGAACAAGCCCAAAAAAAAAGGTAAAACAAACCTATAAAATCTAAGAAAAACAAATATTGCTCCAACAACCATACAAGGACTTTTGAAAGAGTAGGACTATTCATGAAGCCATAAGGCTGAACATGACAAATAAAAAATGAATAAAGAATAATTTGACAACTTTGTTGGGCTAGTATAGGGGTCCAAAAACTTCACTAGCATTTCTAAAATTTTGTGCAAATCTATGGGAAACTAATCTCCTTCAAAACCCTAAAATGCAACTAAATGTGTATATGGATAAGGAAAACGATCATTTTGGGGCTTATGTTTTTAAGCACTGACTACTTACCAAGTCCCTTTGCACATCACAATATTTTAATCAACAAACCAAGTATAAATATTGTTAGTGAGGTAGTCCAATGATGACAGATGTACTTTATATGACTTTTCATGTTACAATAAATGCTTGTTTCATTAATAAATGATTCACATTTCCTTAAACTCTAGAATAACTACTCTAAATGCCTGAATTAATTGATTTCACACATTAATTGCATATCTCTTCAATGTCCTATATGCTAATACATTTATTGTATTTATAGACTTCTTGAATTCAAATTAGGACTTTATTAGCACACAAGCCAACATCAAACAAGAAAGAAAGCTAACAAATCAAGATCACATGACACAAGAGGCCCAAAATAAGGGTCAAAAGGGCCCACCCCCAAAATCATACATGATACACTTTTGGGGCCAAAACCACATAATGTACACTTTTGGAGAAAATCTTATAAATCCAAGGATATGTGAGGGAAGGAGAGAGGAAAGATAGAGGTAATGAGGGGTAAAATGACACAAGCCAACCAATACATAGTGAAAAAATTGCTCTAATAAGATATTAATATGGACAGTTGATTGACAAACATAATAGTACCCTAGAATAATGCAATTTAATGATGAATAAGTATGACCATAATCAAATTAAGTGTTTATATTAACGAAAAAGATAGTTTTAAGGTTGTCCTTATCAATTGGACTAAGGTTTTGTGAATGCGAGAAGGACATGCACAAGCAAGTAAAAAGTGATAAAGGAATAAAGAGGATGCAGATGGGAGAGAGGAAACTGAATTCAAAGCCTCATTTGGGAAGGTGAAAGACAAGTGGGAAATTAATGGCTAATAGTACTTAGGGTATGGTGATGAATAGATCCATGTGTTTAATGACCAATAGGAATAAAGAGTTTGTATATGGGAAGGGATGGGATTAAATACAAAACCCTACTAGGGAAGGTGAAGGGCACATGAATGACTAACATGGCTAATAGTGCTTGGTATATGGTGAGGAATGGGATCGTATGTGACAAATGACCAAGAAGAATAAAGAGGATGTAGATGGGAGGTGGGAGTCTATTTGATCAAAACCATGTTTTGGAAGGTGAAGGGAAAATAAATGACCAATAACTTATACTACATGGGTATGGTGAGGAATAGGCCCATGCCTATTATGTACTCACTTATAACCCATTTATTCTTGGAAGGGTTTATGACAATATAAGGAAAGAGGTAACCATGGTCGGTGTTACTCTTACATAGTTTACAAAGTATGTAGTGGCCAATTAATCATAATATAGTAAAAAACATAGGATTTTATCCAATTCGTGCTTAGACACATTTTAGAGCGAAACATTATCACTATAAATGTTTTGTATGCAAGCAAGGGATAATAATCATTAATGAATAGAAACCTACACTAGTATTACCAAAGGATGAATTGGTTTGACTGTCTCACTTTGCAAGTGGTCATGTGTATGATATTCAAGCAAAATTTTCTCTATTAATTATTTTTTTTAGAATAAAGTGTTATATTCGTCATGATATAAGAGATTGATTCAAAGATAACATCTTGGTTTTCATTTGACCCTATTAGTTGATTGTTACAACCCTAAACCTTAAACCCTAATTTTATCACAAATGTATACATGAAGGTAATTAGGGCCAATCTAAACCCATTTAACCTAACTACAAATCTAGGATGTGATTTGGGGATAAATTATCCCATATTTCTTAACATATTGAGCCAATTAGTTGATTGTTGGAATTAGTGATGCAAGCTGGATGAAATTGAACCTCATAAACCTAATTTTGCCTATACAAGATGTAATTTAGTAGGTCAATTGACCCCAATATCATAGCAAAATAAATCAAATAGTCCATCAACTTAATCATAAAGGAAATTGGGACTAATTTGAGCCCCTTCAACCTAACTACGAGAGCATGACATAATTTAGGGATAAATTAGGTTTGATTGTATTATGAATTGATCCAATTAGTTAATTGGTATAATTAGAGACATGATTTGGGCAAAATTGAGCCATATGAACCTAATTTATGGGTCAATTGTTTATATAGCATGTAACATATGGCTTAATCGACCCTAATTTTATTACAAATAAAAACATGGAGGTAATTGGGGTCAATCTAAACCCCTTGAACCTAACTGTGAGTCTATGATGTGATTTTAGGGGCTAAATTACCTCTTTTCCTTGACATATTTACCCAATTAGTCCATTGTTACAATGATTGATGCAAGTTAGACAAAATTGAACCTTGTGAACCTAATTTTGACTATATGGAAGTAATTTGGGGTTAAATTAACTCCAATATCATAATAAACTATATCAAAAATTCCACCAATTCAATCAATAAATAAATTAGGGCCAATTCGAGCCCTTTCAACCTAACTAGACAAGATCAAGAGGTGATTTGGGGCTAAATTAGTCACGAATTGATCCAATTAGTCTTTTGGTGTAATTAGAGACAGGGTTTGGGTATAAATTAGTCATGAGTTAATCCAATTATTCAATTGATGCAATTAAATAGGTGATTTGGGCCAAATTGAGCCCCATGAACCTAAATTATGTCTCAATCCATTGTATAAGATGCAACATATGGTTAAATTGACCTTATAATAATAATATAACATAGGTTTGAATCAAATCATATGTCATAATAATATTATATATGATCACATAAACATACTATGAATAATGTTTACACGTTATTGTCATAATAGACATACTATAAATAATATGTATGCATTAAATTATAATGCCTACACATTATTGTCTGAATAGAAAATAAGTCATTGTTCAACATTTATTTTTTGGGTATTTCTATAATTTTGACCCTGCAAACATTCCCTATATCATTATGTGTTTTTCACAATGAAGACAAGAGGAATCAAATTATTCTTTGGGTCCCCCACCATCAAAAAGATTCAAATTGTTATTTGGGTCCCCAACATTAAAATGAATTTCAAATTATTCTTTGTCTAGCCATGGGTGATGGATCTCATTCAAAGAAGAGGAATAAGTTAAAACACAAAACACTAGAGCACTTAGAAGAGTTGAGAGAAAAACAAAAGATGTCAATGTAAGCATTTCACTCTAGACAAGGTACAAACACTATCCTTAATGATCCAAATATTATATATAATGATGACAATAACAATAATAAATTGAATATAAATTAGAGAAAGGAGAACCTCTTGATTCTCAGTCTAGGGAGATTCAGGCTGAGAATGCTCCCCCTCTGAAGGAGCTAAACGTAAATGATCAAGGAGAAAACATAAAGCACTTTCTAAACCAAAGAAAAGTGCTGATAAAAAAGACCATTACAAAGGGAGTTGAAACAAGAAGCAACAAAAAAGCCAGAAAATGAAGGTGATACATCTAGCTTCTACAATGGATAAATCTGAAAAATGAGACAGACAATTTTTAAAAGTGAAACCGGATGTTGGCTCTCTTGACAGACCGGGAAGAAGATCCGCAAAGAAAAATAGAGAGCTAGAAAGTAAGCAGAATATTGCTGATGGTAGGCAGGCAACTATTCTGGACTTTGCCCCTCAAAAATAGTTAGAAAATATTTCTTTGGAATGTTAGGGGGCGGAATATAAAATGAATAATGATGCTGCCCCTGTTTTTTCCTTATTTTGCTGCCAGTTTATAGTAGGCTTAAGGACTGCTGATCCTGGTGTTTGTAATTGCTCTATCTTTTTTATCCTGTCATAGGGTTTCGGGGCCCCTTCAAAACCTGTTTTTACCTCAATCTAAAACAATAATAAATTGAATAACAATCATGAATATTTACCTGAAAGTCAAAATTATGTTGCAATTCCACATTCAAAGTATAAATTTTTGAATTTTTTTGATGATGAATTTATGCATGATGATTTACCCCATATCAATGAAGATAATTTTATGGAAACACATAACGTTGAAAGTAACAATGAATAAAATGTAATCCCACAATTAAACAATGAAACTAATAATGAATAAACTAGTAGTGAATTTAATGATTTTGTAATACCCTATCAACAAATTCCACCATTAACAACACCTTTGAGGATTGTGAGTATAAAAGGCGAGTACTTAATTGAAGTTGATTAAAACATTTTGAAACTAATGCATAAAAAAATGTCTAAATTTCATTCAAGAAGATTAGTTGAAAAAATTGGGATAACTCCTTTGATAAATTACATTTTTATAGTAAAAAATGTCAAGGGTTTGTTTTGTTAATGAAATTTGTTAAGATGAGACCTATAATGTACACCCTATGACTAAGAACATCTAAAATAGATGATGGAAATAATGAAATTGTTGAAAATCTATATGATGCATATCATATTGTAGGTCTAAAATCATAAAAAAAAGATTGTAATGTTGTCTAACGTATAATTACAATTTGTGCAGTAAGTGGTTAAATAGAAAAAAAATGATTGATTTCAAAAACTAGTATAGCACTGTACACAAATAGAAAAATATTGATTAAATCAATTGGAAGAAGATAAAGACTTAATGATACCTATACCACTAAGCTCTGAACATTCTCTGGTAGACTTAAAAAAAAAGACAAGGCTATAGTCGATGCTCTTAAATATTTACTTATAGAATTTTGGAAAGACAATACAAGAGTTTCACCCAATACAAGAGATGTAGTGAAAAGAAGAGTTAGTTCTCGTAACTGTGAACCACATCCAAAATATTTCATGGATATGACCTAAACACAATTGTACTCTAAGTTTTTGGAAAAATATCCACAAATTTTTATTTTTCAAAGATATTTTCAGATGGCTAAACCATTTTATGTAAAAATAAATCACACACGCGCCACTTGTTATAGGAAACATGTTGAATTTTCAATGCATTATGATGTTTTTCACCATATACATTATTCTTTACATATTGACAACAATTTTTAGGGGTGTGGTAGAGAAGTTCTGCCAAAATCAGCCAAGGAATTTATTCCAACCATTTTTTGTGAAAGACTAGATGGATAATTATTTTATAATAAATCATGTTTGGATGGAAATTACAACATTTGTGGTGGATGCCAAAATTAAAAATTGTATCCATGAGGAGAGTACAAGTACAAATGGATAGGAATTAGTTGGTTTGAGTAAAAAGAAATCTATGACTTATCAAGTAAAAGATATAAAAGAATATTAAAGGTGTGATCTTTTTATAAAAAATATAACTATTTCAGAATTTAGGGTCAAATTCATGGAGGAAATTGGTTATGGGTATGCAAGGGACACACATAGGGCTAGATAGTTGGATGATTTTTTTATGTTAATCAAGGAGACATTCCCACTTGGTTTTATAATTTTAGTAGTCAACTTCAATGATAATTACACATTCAAACCACAAATGGAAGTTTAGTCATAGTACTACAACTCAATACAGGTTGTCATATTCATGTATATATCATTCATGCATGCACCTGATAGTACAAAGTAAGATCAATTTTTTTTTAAGGGAGTACCATTTCTATGTCAGTGATGACCAATCACATTTACAGAGTATGTGCAAAGTTATTTTGAGATTTTTTATGGGCATTTGTTTAAGATAAATATTAAGTTCAATCATAATTACATTTGGTCAGATAATTACACAGCACAAATCAATAATACATAGATGTTTTATTGGTTGAGCAAGATGCACATTATCACTAGCATAAAACATATTTAGAATTTCATTGAGGTTGGCCATAGAAAAGGGGAGCATGATGGTGTTGGAACATGTGTAAGATGAGTCACTACAAGAGAGGAGTTGAATATTGAAGATGGTGTTGTTTTGACCGATGCAACAACCATTGTTGAATGGTGTAATCATAAAATGGGACATAGTGCTCAAGAAAATTCTACGGAGGAAGAACATTTAGAAAAGTATGAGGATTATATGTTTGTATCTAGATCAAGTGAGCTTCACTCATTTCATAGCTCAAATGCAATTTCTTAGACTATTCATATGAAACACTTGATATTTTTTTATTCTACATGCATGGATTATGTTTGGAATGAGTTTGAGTTAAAAGAGTGGGTGGATGAATGGATATGCAAACTTCTAAGTCTAATTGATGCACATCAAGTTTCACTAGGATTACAACTTACATAAATGACATCATCACATGATTTTGACCATTTATCTGATCTAGTGCAACTAAGTATAAGATATAGGGCATGTTTTAATAGTCATTATTGACAAGGATAATGAAGAGAGAATAAATTACTAATTATGTTAGTATGTAGAGTAAAATAAAAAATTGACTTCCCCAATCATAGATGGATAAAGAATTAACTATCCCACTGCATCTATGGTTGTCACTGTAACTTGGATTCAATGATATCCTATAAAAAATTCAAATGTATGGTTGTTTGAAGACTTTGAAACACATAGGAAGATACTACACTATTCAAATTTGGTTCCTGCAATAAATATTTAATTGATCAAATATCATGGGAGACCATTAAACATGAATCTATGAAAATATCATGAGTCATACAATTAAGTTATTCTTCCTACTATCAATATTAGAGTAGATCTTAGTGGTTCGTTGGATTGAAATTCCAAGGTATGTTGACTTGTAAAATGTAGATGTATTTAATTTTACCAAACTTTATTGATTTTTTAAGTAGTACATATGAGTTTAATTTTTAATTACTTACTAATTTTTTTATAGGTTATTGGTGCCAATTAAGTTTGCACCTTCATGAGGTTGACACTATTAGTAAAGAATTTCATAATCTTGAAGCTAAGAGAAACATAATATAAGTACTCAGTTATTATAGAAAAGATATTATTAAGGATGGAATTGGAGGTGGGTCTCTCAAATAAGCATGATCAGAGGCCAAGAATGTGGTCCTAGACATTATTCGCCACCTCGAACATGTTTTCAATGCCAGTTTTGAGCCACAAAATATTGAAAGTATTCTCTAACTATCACTTCAACTTTGACAACATTTATTATCAGTGTTTCTACCCTCCTAAACATTAGTGAAAATAGGTATCTAGGTGGATTTAGAGGTTGATATCATGGGATAATATTTCATTTAACTATTTATATGTTATTGAAATAATGGATTTTTACATGGAGGTCCTGGAGGCATAAATACTAGTTGGAAGACAAGCACTTGTCTCTTCACTACAAAAAATGCATTTCAGGACCCATCACTACAACTTATGCCACATATTGGTATTGAAGGTTATATCGACATGATAAATGGTGAAATGAAAGGACTTAGACATGCAAATGAGGCTCCTTTAAATTCATGCCAATGATTTATGATTTTTATTTTACACACACTTAAAGTTAGGTTTAAAAACTACATTTTTCTTATATTGGGAAGCACATTCTTGAGGTCAGAATGGGTGGTGCGTCTATCAAATTAGCATGATTGGAGGATAATAATTTGGTACTAGATTTTATGTCACATTTGGATTTGTTGGTAGTTCTATTTTTTATCCACGAAGCACCAGAAGCGGAGTCCTCTAATTGTCACTTCAACTTTGACAACATTTATTGTCAGTGTTTTCATGATCCTAAATAAGAGTGAAAACATGCATACAAGAAGATTTTGAGGTTGAGGTTATGGTATCACATGTCATTTAACTATATATATGTGATTTAAGTCATGAATTTTCACTTGGAGGTCCCAGAGGTAGAAATGTCAGTTGAAAGACAAACACTTGTATCTTCACTACAAAAAAGTTACATTTTAGGACCTATAACTACAAATTATGCTATGGATTGGTCTTGAAAGTTCCATCAACATGATCTAGTGTGAAATTATATGGATTATACATGCATGGGAGGTTTATTTTGGATTTTTCCAATGACTTAAGCTTTCCATTTTATGCACGCTTGAAGTTAGGCTTCAAAATTTTATTTTTTTTGTATTGGGAAGGGCATTTTTTAGGCTAGAATGGGTGGTGGGTCTATCGACCAAGAATGATTGAAGGATAATAAAATGGTAATATATGTTATCCACAATCTTAGACATGTTAATAGTTATATTTTTTATCCATGAAGCACCAGAGGTAGAGTTCTCTAACTATCACTTCAACTTGGATAACAATTATTTTCAGTCTTTCCACGCTCCTGAGAAGTAGTGAAAACACGAATTTGGGTGGATTTGGATAGTATGGTCATGAAAGAATATGAAAATTTTCTATTTATATGTGTTTAAAGTGATGGATTTTCACCTATAGGTTCTGGAGGCATAAATTATTGGCAAAAGTGTTGTCATTGATGTCAAAGGTAATGACAAAGTGGTCATTGATGAAGGATGATATCATGAGGTGACAATAAGGTTATGAATATTAATGGAATATTGAGAATCATGGAATAAATGAGTTTGAGATGTGGATGAGGTATTGAGATCATCTATAATGGCAAGAAGGTCAAATCTTGAGGTCTAGTTCTGGCATGATAGACCTACTGTGAAGGCACAAGCTTGGGAAATTATTGAGGTAAGTAGTATGTAACCTATATGAACAAGGTTGACTACTTGTGATCATGGTATGGATGTGTATGGATTTTTATTATGTATTGAGATCAATATAATAAGTTTTAAAGTGTTTTAAAGGACCAAGCATGACTGGTGGTTCTAGACCTAACATGCATAAAGACCTATTGAGGTCCAAGTGGAGGGTCAAAATGAGTTATAAAGATGGTTGAGAACATGTAGAATTTGAATGAGGTTTGAAAATATGTTTCAAGGGTGATGAACAATTTTTAGGTCTTGAGGATGAAGACAAAGTAAGAAATAAAATTGAAAGGTTTCCTATGCATGCAAAGAGAAGGTTTCCAAGTCTGAGAAGGAAGTTGAGATGCTCATTGGCACATGTAGAGTTTGCATGGTGACCTGAGCCTCATGGAGTAGTTGGGGAAGGGTCCTAAGAGTGTTTCATAATAATTTTATAAATAAACCAAGCCCTCATATTTTTTAATAAATGTTAATAATATAAGGAGGTTTTTGTGCTTGCAAACCCTCATAGTGGAGCGATTGGAAAGATGTGAATGATTTTGATCCATAATGGATTGGAAAGTCAAGTTTGATGATAGGATGTTGTAAAAGAATCCTAAAAGAATATATAAGTGGAATTGGTGTGTTATGTTAGTGAGTGGAAGGTATATAAAAAGGCTTGTTTCTAAATAAATTGGTGTTACAGGTAGGTTTGACTGAGTTAACACATGCAAATAATTGGCCTATTTGGACTAGTTGAGAGTGAGTAGACTAAAGAAAAGGAGAGATCTCAATCAAGGAGAAGATGTAGGTCATTAATGACCTTCATAAGGTTAATAATATTAGTCATGCATATCTAACCAATTTGATGCAAGTGGATACATAGGTCATTGGATCTAATAAGCCTAGAAGAAGTATATCAAACAAGTGAGCCCTAGAGGCTATTTGAGTGAGAGTGAAGGGGAAAGAGTTAAAAAAAGGAGGTCATCATCAAGTGAATATTCAAAAATAGCTGTTCAATATGATTATATATTCAAGGTAGCTAAGTTGGTACTTGGTTGCCTAGGGGGTTGGAGCCTCCTTGCAAATTAGAGCTTGCAAAAGACTAGTTGGGTGAATGCTCAACTAGGTAGGGGTTGTATATCATTGTGAAGTGGGTGCTTCAATAAATTTTGAATCTTGTCATTATAGGACTATATTTCATGTGCATGGTTTAGTGTGTTTTATCCCCCAAGAGGGTTTCCCACATAATATCTTGTGTTATCTTGTGATGTACTTGTGTGATTGTTTGCTTATGCATTGATCTCTTATATATGCTTCATGAAATGGTGTTTGTAATTGAATACGCATTGTTATGTAACTGATTCACCCCACGCCCCCCCCCTCCCCCAATTATTATCTACTTCTAACATAAATGTTAGTTAGAGGATAAACAATTATTTTTTTATTGTAAAAAATTTGCATTTCAAGACCTGTCACTTAAACTTGTACCACATATTGGAATTGAAGGTTCCATAGACATTATTGGGGTGAAAGTAGAGGGCTTCTACATTAATGAGAGGGTTATTCTAGTTTGTGCTAATGATTTATAGTTTCCATTTTATGCAAACCTATAGTTAGGATAAAAAGCTTTTTTTTCATGTTTTGGGAAGGGCATTCTTGATGCCAGAATGGGTGGTGAGTCTCTTGACCAGGCATGATTGAAGGCCAAGAACATGGTCCTAGATATTATACACCACCTTGTACATGTTGGCAATGCTAGTTTTGAGCCATTAATCACCAGAGATGGAGTTCTCTAACTACAACTTATATTTTGACAACATTTGTTATCAATGTTTTCAATCTCCTAAACAATAATGAAAAAATGCATGTGGATGGATTTGGACATTGTGTTCATGGAAGCACATATAATTTTCCTAGTTATATGTGCTCTAAGTGATGGGTGGTGGGTTTCTTAACTAGGTGTGATTGGAGGCCAACAATGCTAAAAGTAACAACATGTCCTATGAGGCAGAGGTAGAGATAGACATGATTGTTGCAATTGACCATGAATCTAGTATGTATGGGCATATGCATAACATGCATTACTTCATCAAGGTCTTAACCACCATGTCTAATTATTACATTAATACATATTAATAAATATATATTGAAATAAAACTAAATTGTTTTTTTAATGCCCCATAATTATATTGTACCTACACTAGTTTATATATTATATATGATTATGACTATTCTCTTCTTTCATATTGGAGGGTCACAAATCTAACTTATTGAATATGTGTTATCCATATCTATACAAATTGTGCTTGTATATATATATATATATGTAATTTTTATATGTTAGGTATATGTATGTATTTGTCTGTGTGTGGGAATTATTTAAATATATTAAAATTATTAAAATCATGATTGGAGAGAGACATGCACATACACATAGGTATATAAAGAAATGAATTTTTAACTTGCATATACATGTGAAAAAATTGGTATATTTGAATTTGAAGCCTGATGGAAACAAAATTAGCTCTTATTTTTTTTCATAATTTTTTGAATCATGTGATGAAAGATAATCCTCTATGTCTTATTATTTTATTCTAAATAATCAATGATAATAACCCAAATTATATTGGTTTTTATGATATGAAAATGCCTACGATTGTTTGAACCCATTGTTTTAATCTTCAGATAAGGAACCTACCATGAAAGTAGTAGCATCTACTAGAGGTAACAAAAAGAATCCAAATACAATGCATGATAATAACCCATCAAATGTGATCATTGAGGTGATTGTGAATCAAAATGACATGTTTAGATCTGATGCAAAAGATCAAGATTGTGAAATTGAAATACAACCATGTAAAGATGAGCATGGAGATTTATCAAATGGTTAATATATAGTTATCTCAAGTGATTGAGAAATATGAAATGGCAAAGCTAAATGCAGTGAAGAGGGAGAATTAAAAAAATATCTATAACCACCAAAATATTCCAAGGCCTCAAGAGACATGAGGATTACAATCTTTCACTAGTTCAAAGGGCCAAATAAGAGTCTCCAAAAAAGAATGCAAAACATCTCAAAGGAAGAGTTAGAACATAACCACTTCATCAAACATGCACAAGTAAAATGTATAAGGGCATTTGAAGAAGGTGTGGATGAGATGAATATTTCATTATTTGTTTCAATTGAGTACTTATAATAGAAATGTGGTATGTCTATAAACTAGATGAATTTATAAAACATGAATATCAAGTCCCAAATGATATTAAACTAGTGTAGCAAAGGTATCCACAATAGAATAATGATAAATGGTTTAGCCGAATCATGAGAGGTACTTCACAGTAATTGCAACATATATTGAAATATTATATGTTAATATTAATAAATTGAAAGAAGGAAATATTAAAGACATTGATATCTAAATATGGCCATTCAACCATAAAATTTAGTTTTGAATTAATAATGTGAGCCAAATTATACGAAGAATATTATCACCACAAAATGTACACACATACACACTCATGCACACAATCCATAAAGGCATACAAAATAAGAACATAATAGAATTTTGGGTGAATGACATAAAGGTATACAATGCCAATAATGCATACATTTCCATATAGGCATACAAAAATTACATCATATAACAACATAATATAATGTTGGATGAATGTCTTATATGCACAAAATGTTAAAAACATGTAAAATACCATATAGGCATACAAAAAAGTACATCATCTAAGACATCCTACTCATAAAATACTCTCCCTCTCTTTGCCTTCCTTGAATAAGGCTCTCTCTAGGATGCCCTACTCATAGATAGAGATCCCTCAAATACCTAGGATAACTCCAAGGTTTGACTACGGGTCCTTCTACACTCATAGCTCATTATTATTTGAACATGTTCCAATAGAAATATTATTAGAAAATTTACATATATACATGTAACCAAGTTCAGAAATTAATTTTAAAATAGAATGCAAAAATAATTTAAACATGCACTTACTGCAATCTCATGGTCATGCTTGATCTACACCTGATGCTCAACATGATTAGTGATAGGTCGAGGTGCATGAATACAGGGGTGAAATGGGAAAGAAACATGATAAGTTTCCCTAATAATCATCTGAATGGAACTATCAGATGTCATATGAAAAATTTACATTCACATAAGTTATATTTTCCTAAGTATGTATTAAAATTATTAAAACAAATCTATTTTTACAATTCAAAAGTATAAATTAACATGTACCTCAATGAGTGCATGTGTAGATGCCATTACACAACAATTCTTGTATCTGTCTCTACTCGTAGAGACAGAGGACTGTCTACTATCGTCATCATCTAAACAAAAAACCTCACATAGTTTTATATAGGACTTAAGTTAATGTATAACATGCATGATTCACACAAGGGAACAAACTTGAAGATTTGGAAGATAAGTAGTGGCACTATAGGTAGCAATGAAAATATTGAGTATTTAAGAAACACTATGAAGAAGAGATGATAATCAAACATTAAAATAAGTTTGAAAAGGTGAAGGAGCACCAACAATATGATTAAAATAAATAAGAGGAAGAATATATTTTTTAAAAATATGAGAAAGACATCATTATACATTGGAGGAGACTTCGTAGAAGGTTTATCATTATTAGGTTACATATATTTATCTTTCAACACAACTCACACATATAGTTTGTATTCACGTCACTGTCATTCAAATTTTAATTTAAACATTTATGATTGTTATTCAAGAGCATATATTTATATAAATAAAAACATGTACATAGAGTATAATATTAACTCAAAATTTTACCTCCATATATGTAAATTGTGGCCTATTAACATCAATAGTTTAAGTAGTGGAAGGCGCACAAGCTGGATCTACAAATGAAGATGTAGGCATTGTCTCCTCCTGCATTATAAAAATTATATATATATTATTCAATTTATGTGAAAATTAATTGTTAACTTTTAAATACAAATATAACTTAAATCTAAGATGACATTTATATAAAACACACCTGCATGTGTGTAGTGATCGATGTGTGCACACCAAATGCACATGACAAAAATTCATCACTCATGAGCTTATCATTTGATATCTTATAAGTACTAGTATCATCATTTGAAGGTCTAATACATATAACACCATAGTGTCTATAATGGTGAGGTTGAGTACACACACTGGGTGGAGTATCTCTAGCATCAGTCTTAAAAAGCCTACTCGTATACCAAATGAGTATATCATTAAGTGCACTAAGTACATTCAAAGTGTCAATATCCATGATCTCCTTCACTGCAAAGGGGATCTCATGATGAAGTGGATTTTGGGTATAGATCATTATAAGATGATTAGGTACATGGCATACACCTGGTCGATCTTGTGTAGAGCCTTTCCATCGACCCTGAAACTCACCATAGTCAAAATAGTTGGGAATCTCATTGAAGACAAATTAACATTATATTTTCCTTAGAAATACAATGGGATCTCATCTTTGTTGCATGGTAGGTAATCAAACACCATCCACCATTAGTCCCAAAAAATTATTTCTAATTAGATTATGTTCACATCATTGGATTGGGAAACATTTAGTGGTTATGAAAAAGGTGCATTAGTTATTGGGTCGATGAATAAGGCACAAATTTGTTCTTTTGATATTTCTTATCATTCACCTCATGTGTTAAATTTTTTTAGAATAATAATCCCTAAATCTATCCTTATATGATGCACATATATTAATTTGACTCATTATCGAGCTAACTTGACCTAATACTTACTCAAAGGTATTGTCCAAATAGGTGTAATGGGTGTTAGTCGATATGGGGTCCCTCATTCTCCTAATTATTTATTTAATTTCTATTTTATTTTCCACTATGTGTGTAAGTACATCCTCTTGATTGATTAGGGGATCTTGTGGAACTATAGGATGGCTAGAAGGTTTAGGCAAAGGGTTAGGAGGGTTAGGCAAAGGGTTAGGAGGGTTAGGCAGAGGGTTAGGATAATGGTTAGCATATTGGTCTTTTGTAGTGGAACAAGAAGTTAAAAAAGAATAGGATCTAAAAATTAAACAATGTAAATAAAAAAAATTGCCAAATTTTAGGGTCAATAGGTTTAGTTTTTAATTACTTACCTCCCCTCCATGAAGGAATTATTGATTCGGTGAGGTGTTGGGTGATCCAATTGTGTTTTTTTCCTCCTTAAAATGGAATGCGATCATGGTATATCAAATACAAGAAAAGAGAAAGCAAAAAATGAGAATAAATGAAGTGTGCTTGTAGGTGGGCCTTTTTTGTATTTTCAATAATGCATACTAATTATTGAAGCATAACACGTACACATTATTTCTACTAAACTTAGTTCTAAAATGCTTACATGTTATTGGCACTAAAGTCAATGCTAATAACACAAATGCGTTATGTTTCCACAATGAATATGTATTATGGCTTGGGAATCCCAAGACTAAATTCAAATAATATGTATGCATCATGGTCATAATGTGTACACATAGGGGAAATGTCCACATGATTGTCCCCCAACTCTATGCACATACCCTACTTTTAACAACTTTCGTAATATATTTTAATGTGCTTTGATTTTTTTTTTTACAATTTTATATGTATTTATTATCTTGTTGAAGGTAGGTTACATAGGTTTCAAGTTTGCCATTAGTGGTTTTTCATTATCCAATCATAATGTGACATTTATCAAATATAAAGTTTGGCATATAATTTGGTTGAAGATTTTTTTTTAATGAGGTTATCTTACATTCTATTAATTGAAAAATAATTTACTAACCATTCAAGGATATTTTAAATTAATAAAAATTAGATATATTTTTATGTTTAATCAAATCCTACCACATGGAAAATTTTAAGTTATATTTTTAGGATTAAAAATATATTTTTATTTAGAAAATAGTATGTTGCAATGTCATAGTTTTCAAGAGTAAATGGGCTTACCATCCTGTGGTCATAGTGAAAATTTATTGTCAAGTAAATTACAGTAGATTGTTACAGTTAATGCCTTTGTGATATTTAATGCCTTGTAGTGACTAGAATTTTATTTCCATGATCTTGAAAATAGTCTCAATGTAACAACCCCACTAGGTTATTATCAAAATATTGCAATATTTAAAAAATAATAATTACACATTTTCAACGTATAGATTTCACCACAATAAATCATATCTAGTGATCTTTAACTAATTGTATTAATTTAGTTAACCATCAAGGTTATAGCTAATCCACTTAGCTAAGAATCACCATGAACAAATATACAAATCATGAACAATATTGAATAACCATAGTTACTACATCTCAACATAAATGAAATAGTATAAATTCAGCCACAACTGATATAATATTAAACTTCTACTTTAAAAGTACAATGCATAAATATTACAATTTTTAAAAATACATAAAATATCTCAAATGCTAAAACATGATACAAAGATCCTTTGAGTAGACTCTTCATGATTTAAGAGTCTTTGTGACTCAAGTATCAATACATAATCTCAAGTATAGTACCCCAATTGGGAGGAAGAGCATCACCAAGCACTTTTTCACACTAACCATAGACCAAAGATTCCTTAGACTATCTCCCAAACAAGGGGATGGCCCTCCCTTCATGGATGGTTAGATAATGCTGGTATAGGAATATAGAGTAACAAACTAGAACCCATGTGTCGAAGATATATAATACTTAATGTGTACCATAAATAAATCTATTCTAATATGATATCACATAAATATAAAAACTATATCAAAATATGAAATGATAATGTTTATCAAATATAACTTTGGCCAAAGTTTTTTAATAATAAATGAACTCTAGGATTAGTCAAATTCATACACACCACTTGATTGGATTACCCCTTATCTGACATTGATGGTGCTAATTAAGCCAATGAAATCCATCCACTGCTAAACTATTGTCATGAATGTGAGATTCAATAAAATAAATAATAAAAAAAAAACCAATAGAATTATTCATCATATTTTACTTTAGCTAATCAAAATTACACTAAATACATAAATATCAAAAACATTCATTTAGTTTGTCAAATGAAGTGAATAGAATCCAAACATCATATTTATTACCAATAATAAATAGAATACATACACAATCCTCAATATAAGTTTATTAGCTACTCGGTATCACTTGTATCATCTCTATTTTGTCTAACTAAAACAAATACAACATAAATCCAACTGAAAAATATTATTATACCAATGAACCCATTTACCCAGTCCCTTTATGAACTACACAGCATACACACCATTCATCCTAATAACATCAACACGCAGTATTATTCGTTTATGAAAAATGTTTATAAAATAACTAAACTCTACCAAAAACCTTACTAGTATTCATACTTTTATAAAGCCAAAAATTAAACCTACAATCGAATTATTCGTCTACTTGTACCCAGGTTACACAAAATGACTTCATAGAACATTCCCAATTCCATATATAAACCATATATGATATCATAATCTAGCATTGGGTTTAACTATAATTTAATTCCAGTCTTTATACTTCCATTTAAATCCAATCCAAATAAAACCTGTCGATGCCATATCTTCCTCGTTCAAATAACAAATTTCATAGTTTAAAATGAAATACATAAAGTCACATAAAAGTTTGACTATCATTTACAGGTGTGTGTGTGTGTGTGTGTCTATATTCATATATATTATATGTATATAAATACATACATACATACATATATATACATATATATTAAGTGTATATGTATATAAATACACACACACATATATATATATATATATATATATACACACACATACATACATGTATGTATGTATGTATGTATGATATATATATATATATATATATATATATATATATATATATATACATATATACACACACACACACACAGACACACAGACACACACACACATACATATACACACACACACACCATTATTCAATTGTCAAACTGTATATATATGACAGTCAGACAGTTCAACGCACATGCATATATAAATAAGTATATATCTAAATATATATATATGAGTATATGTATATATGTAATTGATTCTCAACTGAGTATATACTCATGTGTATATATATATAGCCCTTGAAAACTCATATTTTAACCTAAAAGTCTGATTTAGTTTATTAGTCAAATTGATTATATAGATTAACTATTTAAAGTCAATATTTTCATATACCCAGATGCATATATAATAGTTTAGTTCGAATAAACTAATACGAACCATAATACTTATATACCCATCAGAATAATCCTCTAATATTGAACAAAGTTTTTTTGAATAGCTAGAGATGAGTAGCACAGAGCTATTTAAAAACCCAACAATGATTGTAGCCAACTATATGACTCTACCCCATCTCCCAAGTTACTGTGGTTTGAATGTGGGGTTTTGTGGAGGTCGAGCCTTCCACAAGGCTCCACACACAATCTAATATTTCTAATGACTCCAACAAAGAAACTAGTAACCAAACCCATTTAGAGAAACCCATTTTAATATATCACTCAGAAATTGAATTACAAAACTGACCTGATTGATGTATGAATGTCAACAAAATCTAAGAAAAATTCCATCTTCACACTTATTCTCTTCTTCTCTACCTTCTGTCTTATCCTCTCAAAATACCATGAGACGTCCTCTGTGCCGTGTACCCCTTATTAACAACCCCACTATCATCTTTTATTTATTTTCCATCCTCTATTTTTTTGCACTACTCCATCATTAATGATCTATAAAATTCATTCAAACTATGCATAACCCAAATAGCTTAACTAAATCATAGTCCACCTACATGCAAAACATAGTAAACCCCATAATTTTCTCTGAAACATTACTTAATTGAAGTCAATGAATGATTAGTAACCTAATCATTCTCGATGCTTCTCCACAAATCCCTAATTAATCATATTTTATTCCTTTATCAATCTGCATGGCAAGGATCAACCCATCATTGACCATCTCAATCACATAAGTCAAATAATTCTTATGTTATATTCCATGCACAATTATCAAGTAGTCATTGTTTAAAGTATTTCCCCATGCAATGACTAAACACAATAAAATCATATAACTTTGGCAATGTGACAAGACTAGATTTTACGTTGAATTCTATCCACTAATATGTATAACAATTTAAATGATTTATAAAATCATTAAATAATTAACATTGATTTATCCATTTATATATATGAATATAAATACATAAAACAAACGGTTAAACAAATACAATATCATTTAAAACAATGCCATTTATCTTTCAACATTTTAATGTAATATCACAATAATAATCTGTACTTATTATTATCTAAATCTTATAGATCAAGTAATGATTATGGAATCCATCACAACATCATAATGTTTTACTATACAACCACACATAATAAATTAATGAGCTAAATAAACATAAAGAAATTCACTTGTTAAGCCAAATAAGATTAGCTACGTAAGATCACAAAATTAGTGGAATCATTCAAATAATCAATACGATCACAATCAACAATCAATATTTTACCAAAAATCATACTAATAATAATCTAAAGGAAAAGTAAATAAAACATGATATGTTATCTATAGCTCCAAGAATTTGAACGGAACCACTAGTGTTTGGTAGGGTGCTAAATCAAACTACCAAGAGGCTAGAAGGATCAGGGGTTTTATGGTCTATAGGAGACTATAGTGGCTATCCAATTTGTTAGCTTGTACCAAGCTATAGACAATCTTGTGAGCTAGGTTTAGGCTAGCACGAATAGGCACACAAAGTATGCAAGTAACTCTAGTGGATCTAACCATAGTAAAATAAGTAGCTACTTGCCTAGACTATTGATTACATAAACAAAGCAAAAACAACAATACCAAATGGAGAGAGATAACAACTAAAACATAAATCTAGAAACTAAGGCACTTTTAGGTCAAATGAAAAATATTTTAAGCAATAAAGACGTTTCCAATAAAAGGTTCAAGAGCATGCCTATTCTAGATTTGATCTATCTTTCCAAATCAACACTATTGTTTTGTAACAATGCAATATTCTAGTTTAGTAAGAGAGAGGTATTTAAGCAAGTTTTCTAATTTGTCTTGAGCATGTATATCTCTACTATGCAATGAGTAATGGCTCTAAAGAGACTAATTATATGTGATAAATGAATATTTCAAGCAATGAAAGTATTCTTTAATCATATACAAATGCAAGAAACTTTAGAAACTACTCTAAGCAATGCAAAAAACAACTATTTCACTAAAAAAAATCAAATCCTAGCATATACACTAAACAAAACAATGGATTTTCACTTTGCATAACAAAGTTCTCTCAAATCAAGCTCAAAGAATATGTGCATATGTTCTACCAACCATAAATCCAAGCTAGGAAGCAATGTAGGAGGAAGACCAAGTTATGTACAAGCTAAAGACCAAACCAAAATCCAAGAACAAAGGAGGAGGTGAAGTGAGAACTTGAAATGGTGTAAGAGATCCAACCAAGTGCACAAATTAGGTGTAATGCCTAATTTAGAAGTTATAAGCAAGCCACAAGGAAGTAGGAACAACTGAGAGTAACAATGGAGTCTCCAAGCAAGTATGTAACAACATATGGGATCTTCTATCACTAATCAAGTTCTAGAGTGCCAAGAATGAATCAAGAGAGATTCAAGAAGGCATGATAGTCAAAAGAGGGAAGAAGAATCAAGAGAGAGTGTGGAAAGAAGAGAAGAGGCTCAAATGAATGAGAATGAGGTATATATCCCAACCCCAATTCGCTAAAAGTTTTGACCAATTAATTTCATTTTGTCGCTTTTGGGCATGTTCTACCTAGGTCATGGGTTTCCTTCACATAAGTTGTGACCTAGGTCAAACAAGGCACTAGGCTGGTCAAAAAACTCTTAAAAATCCCTAGGGGGTCTCTATAAGGCCTATCTTATGTGCAAAAGGGCCAATATGGATTAGAGATGTATGGAGGGTAAAAATATGTTGTGGGAGAGGTCTAAGTAGGTGGTAGATGTCTCAAAGTGGTATGACTAGGGTCAGTAGTCTGTACATGAGCTGATGTGTAATCATAGGGAGGAGTAGGGTCATGTGAAGTATGATTACATATGCCCCTAAGGTACAAATAGTCAATATTCAAATTAACAAGGAGTGATGTGTAGTACCTAGAAACCACACCAAAGAAAAGGAAAGCAAGAAATAAAAAGATAAAATGAAATATTACCTACACTTACCAAATAAGGATGGCGATAAAAAAAATTGATGGCATGATCCATAGGTGAGAGTAAAAATGTTGTGTAATATAAAATCCAACTCCATCTCCAACTCCAACTCTAACTCCTACAAATAAGGGACATAAGTAATACCAAATCAAACCATACTATCCAGAATGATATTCACTAGGGCGTTAGAATTGGTGTTCTCCCTATGAGGGATATGAGTGAACTAGACATCCTCAAAGAAATAGAGAAAATAATGTGCCACCTCAAAGAGGGGTAAAAAATCAGAGCTAAGGATGGCCCACAAATGGATGAGTTGAGACATGGTTAAGAGTAAGTCAGAGAATAACTACACATAGCATGTGCCTAACTCATGGGCATCAATCAAGGTGAGAATGATTGTGTGCTACTTGTAAACATTATTCATCTTGTTGGTAAGGAAAAAATTGGATACAACAAGCTCATGGACCCACTAATCATTGATAACCCAAGCCACAACTGATGGTCCTAAGTTGCCTCAATTACCTCGATCGGTGTAAATCACCATTGAGAGGTGCACCATAATCAGGGTCAAGGATGCAAGACTAATAACTGTAGATAGGTGATCTCAAAGTGAAGTGGTGTCAGTGAGTTACACAAGGGAAACAAATAATGAAATCAAGCCACAATCATAGCAGTTGACCAACATCAACCATGGTGAGAGGTAACAAGGAAAAGTAAGGGGAAGTTCAAAGAAGATGAATACTAGTTGATAAGACTAGAACAAGTCCCAAACCATCATAGCCAACTGACAACCCTACTTAAAAACATGATGAACAATAGAGAGAGGGAGTTAGAATGGATCAACTATGAAAAATTAGATAAATGACTAACTAAAAAAAGCATATCAAGTAACTTCTATCCCTGGGTGCCCATGAGATGGGACACGGGCTCAAGAGCTCAATGGGGACCTGAAAGGGGTCTTGGGAACCAAAATGGGACTAGAGTGAACCCAATGACTCCTTAGATTAAAAATGAAGGCCATAAATGTGATCAAAACATGCCAAAACCTCTAAAATGGAGATTTCATGGTTTGTAATGCAAAAAAGGGTAAAACACCCAAAAAGTGCCCACAAAAAGAAAGAAAAAAAGGGGCTAAAAAGAGGGGAAAAGAGAGAAAAGAGGACATTTTCACTCTTGTTTTCACTTTGATAGAGCCAAAGGATAGCCCACGAGCCCCCAAATCCCAAACAAAGCAAATGAAGACACGAGAGAATGTCAAAGATGCAAGGATGGTCCAGGTAGGCTCCATGAATGAATTTTGTCAAATTTGTTGATTTTTTAGGGGTTTAGAAGGCCCTAGATGTGTTTTAACTCATTTTAGATGATTTAGTGGATGAATCAAATGAAACAAGGACTCAAAATGATGTTTTAGGTGGTTCAGACAAAATAGGATCAATAAGGGCTCAAATCATGGCTTGTGGAGTGAAGGAGGAAGGGCCCTAGGGCTCCCTAAGGTGTCCCAATGTAGGCTATGGCCTAGCTTACCCAGGTGGTGGATTTTACAAAAAAATTGTGGCCATGGGAAAGGAGGCCTCAAAATAGGCCCCAAGGAGCCTGATGAAGCCTAGGAGGTCCTGAAAGGGGCTAGAAGAGGAAGGAGAGAGAAAAATAAGCTAGATAAAAAACATTTTTTTTACTTGCTCTTACTCATTGTTGGCCAGTAGACTAATCCATTTGCCTATTTTCTTGTTTGTGTAGACACGTAAATGAGTTAGCATACCAAAGGAGGGAGGACCTTCACAAGTGAGTGAGAAACCAACATAGCGAGATGGGCCATATGAGGTGACCAATCAGGAGAGAGTTCTAGCATGGTTGGCCAAAGAGGTAGATGCTCTACTTGTGGTGGACCAAGATCGCTTATAAAGTCTAGGAATTTAGAGGCTAATACACATGCCCTCATTACATTATTCTAGAGACTTGATGAATGCATTAGTGATCATATGGGTACTTGAGAGGCATGTGTTCTAGTTGGGGCCTAAACTAGAGGCTATCCTCAACATTGAGGATGTCTATCAACTCTGTGGGGTGGACTTGAAAGAACAAAAGATAGAACTACCACTAGTGCAGGACATAGTAGTAGCAAATCTCTACTTGGTGGGACCCCACACATAGTAGAATAACTATGGAGTATAGATCACACAATTGTTTCCAAGGGTACCCACTCTTAGGATAGTGATAGCAGGGACTATGGTTGGGAGGCTCTATGCTGACTAGAGTATAAGATGATTACCACTTTCATGGATAAGATTTGTCCAATGTGTAGAGGGAGGATAGAGATATACCTAGGGCTAATATATCCTAGGTAGATTATACCAATAATTGGATCACATCTAGCACATAGGGTTAGGAAGATTGACACAGCCTAGCCTACTCATGTCTTAGGCTTATGAGAGGTTCCCACTAACCTAGCCGAAGATACCGTATGGTAGTGAGGCATACCCTATACTATAGGAGGGCATGACATGGGTTGTATAGTTTATAGACCTGATGGGGCCTGTACAAACCACCTTAGATTTGGATGTATTATCTTGCTACAACCAAAATCTGTATAGGTCTATAACATGGCTAGATGATGTCAAGGTAGAGCCCTACTTGGGATGGGAGGAGCTCTAAGGTCGATAGGGGTTATACCATCATCTAGGAAGTTAGGCTCTAGTGAAGTGAGAGAGACAGGCATAACCTAAGCCAGTTGGGGTTAAGCCTAGTAGGAAGTTGAGGCAGAGAGAGAGGGGGCAGTGGTGGAGAGAGGTCACCATAGTGAGGACCACTACCACCAGGAGGAGCATGACTTACAGGAGGGCTGCAAAGGCCATCAATATTTCTAGGTAACACAAGTGTATTTATTAAATATCACCTCATCTTTGTACTCATCCTTGATGAGATTTGATATATGACTAACACATATGCTCTCTGTGTGTGTAAGAGACTAGCCTAGCTAGACTAGACCTCAAATGGGCCTACTACTAAGGGAGATATTCCCTAATGTGGTGATGACACCACTAATAAAATGAGTGTCACATTTACTAATGGGGGCAAATCCACATACTTAATTTTTATGGGTAGGTGCACAGACCTCACTCAAACTAATGAAGGCATAACATAGGATTCCACAACTAGAGGCTAGGTTAGCAAGACACGAGGCATCTATGGCAAACCACAGGGTGGTTATAGTGGAGACTGAGGTATGACTAGCAAGAGCAGAGGTTGAGATCAATTGACTATGGGCTAAGCTAGTTTGAGAGCAGACTAGAGGAGTTGAGGCATGTAGAATGAGAAGATTGGTTGGATGCACTAGAGGATACTATATCTTTATTGGTCGAGAGGTAGAGATCGATATCTCCACTTAGAGAATGACTATCATAGATATCACCTAGTCATAGGCTAACTAGGTATGCATATGTAGCCATGCATGTGGCATTTTTTGGGGACTGTAAGCCTATGTGGTGTACCTAGAGAAAAACATGTATTTTTTGTGATATATATACAATTATTTTCTTATTATTAGCACATGTGTGTATATGATTTTGTGTGTGATGTGTATGCTTCATATGATATTGACTACATGATACATGTGATTAGATAGTAGGAACTGCTAATAAAGAGCCCACATGCATACACATATACTAGTGGTACAGAGGTTAGTGGTGATAGAAGAGAGTAAAGGCTCACCTTACCACCATAGGTGACTTTCCTAGAGGGCCACACAGGCCCTAGACATGAAATGTCTTGATGTGAAACCCATTGATCGGGTGTCACAAGGGCTCACCTTTGAGGGTCGAGAGATGAAAAGCCCCTTTTCTAGAGAGGCACTGATGACAAAAGGACCAAACCACTTGTGTGTTAGTTTTACCTTCTTATGATGCTCCTTATAAAAAATAAGGAACATATCACCTAATTAAAACTAATTAGGGTGCACCAATTCCTTGAATTGGTGCCATTGACAGTGTTGGTAAGCACAATTATACTCAAGAGTATCTAGGTGTCACTCATCTAATGGCTCAAGCTTAGTGGGGCAAGTGGCATGTTCTTCCTCATCAGAAAGAGAACCAAACATCTTAACCCAAAACAAATGGATTAAGACCTATAAAGGAAGAACAACCTTAGACCCATACAGGAGGGAGTATGGGGTTGTCCCCATGGTCATTCAAAAGCTAGTCTGATAGGCCCAAAGGGTAGGATAAATCATGAGATGTCAGTCTCTCTTGGACTGGGCAATAGTATAGAGAAGCATCTTCTTCAAATTTTTATTTGAATACTTTGATTTCCATTTTTTATAGAGGTAATGGGTAGAGGATAAATGGAGCTTTAACTCAAAGCATTCAGCAAGCTTACGCATCTCAAGTCTTTAGAAGCCCAGGCCATTATCAACCATAATCACAGTAGGAACCTTGAACCTACAAATAAGCTGGTTTAGGATGAACTTGGTGATGATCTTCCCATAAATGTTGTTAAGAGGCATGGCCTCAACCCACTTCATAAAATAGTTAGTGATGGTAATGAACCAATGATGGCCATCATATGAGGTGGGTTTGAACTCATCGATGAAGTTGAGATCCCAAATAGAGAAAGGTCAAGGGACTAAAACAGAGTGAAAGAGGTTAGCTGAGGTGTTGATAACATCCCCTATGACTTGACACATCCTACACTTCTTGGTGTACTAGACTGTGTCCTTAACAAGAGTGGGCCAATAGTAACCCATCCTGATAATACGTTGAGTGGTGGCTTTCCCTCTTGGGTGGCCACCATAAATATTCCCATGAGACTACTCAATTATGAGAGGGATGTCCTTAGGGGTAAGGCACTGCATCAACACACCATCAAGGCCCCTCTTGAACAAGATTCTACCAATGATGACATATTAGATGGTGAGCTTATATATCTGATAGCATTCCTATGAAGATGCAGTAACAGGATAATATTGGTCTTCAAGGTAACAAATAATGTTTCGATACCAATTACACTCAAATACCTCAATACAAGTGATTGAGTAAACCATCTCATTAGGAAAGACATCATGAACTAGATCTACATTAGGGTTGGGTAGTGGGCACTCCGTAAGTTAGTCAGCCACAACGAAGCCTTTGGTGGAATTTTGGTTAATGATGCAAAGTTCAAACTCTTGAAGAAGCATGATCCACCTCATAGTCCTACTGGAAAGATGTGTCTTTTTGAGAAAGTAGTGAAGTGGATTAGACTAGATAATCACATTAGTAGTCTATCCCAACATGTAATGTCATAACTTATTCATAGCAAAGATGAAGGAGAGAAACTAGTACTTAACCAGAGAATAGTTGAATTTAGGGCCAACCAACATGTGAGAGATGTAGTAAACAACTCTCTCCCTATCGGTGTCATCCTTTGGGCATAGCATGCCCTCGATGGAAAGAGCAGTGATAGAGATATATAAGATAAACTCATGCCCCTCAATAGCTTCTATCAAGATGGGAGGATTATGAAGTCGCTTATTTAATTCCTTGAAATCCACTTGGACTTCAACATACCACAAGAATGGAGTGTCCTTGTGCAAGAGATGTGTGAGGGGCATGGATTTCTAAGCATACTACTCAAGGAAACATTTAAGAAAGTTGAGTCTTGTTAGGAAGGACTCAAACTAGATGAGGTTACACAGGGGAGGCATCTCAAGGATTTCCTTGATCTTGTTGATATCCATTTCAATACCCTTTTGTGAGATGAAGAAGTCAAGAAGCTTTCCATCTAAAATTCTAAAAATTCACTTCTCAGGGTTGAGATTGATGTGATACTATTAAAGATACTCAAAGATGATTATGAGGTCTTGCACATGCTCATCCCACTTGCAAGGATATCATGGACATATCACTCAATGATCTTATGGATATGTTCATGGAAAATGTGGATCATGGCATACCAATACATGGCCCCAATGTCCTTTAGACCAAAAGGCATGACAACATAGTAGAAGGTACCCCATGGAGTAGTGAAAATCATCTTGTGTTAGTATTTAGGCACAATACAGACTTGATTATACCTAGAAAAACCATCCATGAGGGACATGATCTTAAAACCAATGGTCGAATCAACAATATGGTCTATCAAAGGAGTAGGAAAGTTATCCTTTGGGCAAGTCATATTGAGACCTCGAAAGTAAATGAAAATTTGGATAGCCCCATTCTTTTTGAGAATGGGAACAATGTTAGAAATCCATCAGGGTTAGTCAGCAGCTTAGATAAAGCCAACTTGGATGAGTTTCTCGTTCTCTACTTTGATCAACTAGGAGACCTTAAGAGCCATGGTCCATTGCTTTTAGTGAACAAGTCAAGTCCTATTATCCATAATGAGGTTATGAAAAATATATCAGGATTCATACCCTTCATGTTAGCATATTCCCAAGTGAATACATCTAAAAATTCACACAATGAAGCAACCAAAAGATCCCATTCCTCAAGAGTAAGGTTGGCACTGATCTTAACAATCTTAGTCCTTGCTAAAGTGCCAAGGTTGATATCTATGGATCCTTTAACATACATAGCATTACCTTCCTCTAAACACTAAGGCATGAGAGGAGCAACTCATATAACACTTTAGGTTCAACCACTAGGACATTCACCATAAGAAGGTCTAGGGTTGGTCCACTTATGAGAGAAATATCCAAGCCAAGATGATCAAGGGGATAATGATACTTACAACAGGCTCTCATGAGCTTGGTGTAAGCCTTTCTCCCCTTGAACATGTTATGTGTTGTAACATGAATGAAACAACACTTGATATTGGACTCAACCACTCTAGTTGTTCGGCGAGAGATACATGGAGAGAGCTTATATTCTGATGGGAAAAGTACAACATAAGGTGGATCTCAACATCCACAAAAACATCTTGGAAGAGGTCTTTAAAATGAGTTGGGTTGGCTTAGTGTTGTGGAGAAGAAGAGGAAGTGTATTGATGTGTGTTATACTTTGAAGGAATGAATGTTGATTGGCACTCAAGTAGATCAAAACATCCATCCTTGAATAAATAAGACTCAAAAATAGGGGGTGTATGAGAATGTATAGACCCCTATGAAGAGATAGCCAAAGCCTTGCCTGAGGGATTTGTCTTTATGTAGAGCAATACCTAGGGATCTGAGTCAACCTCTAAGGTGTGATCCTCACCTTCATACACAAACTTCACCATGAAAAATGTTTCCAACGTGACAGCCTGCATGGCAATGGTCTAGGGATGGCCAAGAATCATGTTATATGAAAGATAAAGGTCTAACACATAGAACTCAATTTTGACTATCTCAGGGCCAAACTTGACCTAGGGTTTCACATTTCTCACTAGTATAATTGTATCATTATTGAAACCAACACAGTTATGGTGAGAATTGGAGAGCTTATTTCAACTAATCCCAAGCTCATTGAACACACACAAGGGCATGATATTCAGTACAACTCCATCACTAATGCACCACTTAACATGGTAATCATCAACAAAAGTCTTGATGTAGAAATGGAAATGAGCCCTCTTTACTAAAAATAAAGTTTTTGGTAAAGAGGATGGGTCAAAAGATAATATGGGAGGATGAGGTTACTCATGTACATTGGATTTAAACAATACTTAGACATCATCACGTAATGGATCCTCATGAGAGAGACCAAGCTCATTGAAGATAAGGCTCCTTTGCTGAGGGTAAAGGTGAAGAAGGTACCAAATGGAGATCCTAGTCGAGAGGCCTTGTAACTCCTCTATGATGGAGTAAGGATGTTATCTAGCCTTTAGAGGGATGTTACACCTAAATTCAAATTTGACCTTAAGATTTATTACCCCCATGGGTTGGATAGGGGGCCTAACACCACTAGTCTCTCTAGTAGGGTCGGTGGCCTGACTAGAATGCATGTTGACAAAGTAATTATACTTAATAGAGGCTATGTCGATATCACTAACAACCTTGTTGTTATCATGCTTAACTTTCCCTTGTGGGTCAGTGTAGGAAGAGGAGTCAGAAGAGGTGGAAGAGCAAGAAGGGGAACATGGGACCTTAGCCTTTGATTTCTTCTTTTTCTTCTTTTTCTTCTCCTTGTCATGATTAGGCACAAGATCATTAAAAACATTTAACTTGTGGTTGGGTTCTATAAGTAGATAACTCTATGATGAAGGCAAGGCTTTCCCACTAGACTTTAAGGTGGTATGATTTTTATCATCGTGCCCCCTCATCCAATGGAAATTGTAAAACTTGGTAGGGTTGTAAGTAAACACCATATGTTATTTTACTATGCTTGATTGAAAATCCTTCTTTTTAGCTAGCTTCTTGTTCAAAGCATTCACCTCATGTTTGTCCTTCTTATCCTTCTTCTCAAGAGGAGAATCATGACACCATCATCGATTGCATTGTGGTTATGATCGAATGAAAAGAATGACTCTAGGAAAGGGTCAATCTACATGCCTACACATACCTAAAACACTTCTATGTTTAGACACTCATTAACAACATCATCATAATAGGTAGGTTCACACTTGAGGACCTCAAGGTGAACCTCCTGCCTCAATGCTCACATGAACATGTCATAAAGTTGGTCATCTAAGAACCTAGTTTTTCATGTGTAAATAATTAAACACCATCTATGCATAACATAAAAGTTTAACTCACCCTTCACCTGCACTATGGAGGTGAGTGACTAGATGTTGAGGTTAAAATGTCTATAAATATTGAAATATTAGAAGAAGTCATCTAGAAGGAACTGAAAACTAGAGAGAGAATCTGGTGGTAGATTTTGAAACTAGACAAGAGATTTGGCTTATAGAGAATGAGTGAAGATATTTAACATTATGCCTTCATCCTATTCCCAATCCATACATGCCATCATGAATGTTGTGATGTGATCTATGGGACTAGAGTCCTACATCCCATTAAACTTAGGTAGTTTAGGGATAGGAGTAGGAAGGGGAATAGCATGTATCCAAAGGGATAGAGGATTCTGATGGAGATCCTCATAAGCATGATTGATAGAAGGCTAGTGATGAACTTTGAGAGGGGTCTCATGATGGTGATGATGTTTCCTATGCCCATAGGCATCACCATGACCATGACCATAGGGAATACGATGTTGAGGAGGTTCCTGACAGGGAGGACACTCATGATGGAAATCATCTCTTCCATGAGGTGGGGAATGGCCACAGGAAGTGTGACAGTCCCCATAAGGATGATGGGAAGACATGGCATACTCATGAAAATGATTATGATGACCAATATCTCCATGATGTTAGTCACGTGCCATCACATAAGGGTTAACTAGTGGCCACTGATGCTCTCAATATGCATCTCATGGATCTCGAGTCCACAAGTGGTGATTGAAATTAGCATGCTTATTGGAAACTATAAAAGAAGGACTATGAGGATGGGAGGAACCCCCAAGATGGGGATACCTCACTAATTTAGAGTACCTATGACCCATAACATAGATATGAGTTTGTTCTTTCTCTAGAGTCACCATCTAGGAAAGAGGTAGGGAACTTGTGCAAGAATTGGTCAAGGCACTCAACATTAAGATGGTGTAGACTCTATTTCTAGAGGAAGCACACCATCGACTCCTAGGGTACAAGGAAGCACTTCATTCACTTGAAGATTTATATAATAATCATCAATGATTACATGTAACTAATCAGGTCCTAGCTACACAAGGAGATCCTCATCACCTTGAATAGGTGAATGAGGCACAACATGAAGCTAAGATGCAACATCCTCAGATGAATGAAGCTTGGACTAGTGAAAATGAGACCAAGTCTGTTGGTTATAGTCTTTACAATCTTGTTTCCTTTTAAACATGAGAGGGTGTAGACTACCATGTTGGGTTGAGGGAAGCTCTAGGGTCCTATGGTGTCGATGGCATTATAGTGCAAACACATCTTGCTCAATAGTGAGCTCAAGGATGAGACCCTAAATCCATTAGGATTGGCATCCCAAGGGTGGGAGAGCAACCATGGATATAATTAATCATGAAAAACATGAAAGACAATAGAAAATGCAAAATGATGGAGCACCAATAGGGATAAAGATACAAAACCAAAGTAGGAAAAAAGAACCAAGGCAAGAACTGAAACACAATTGAAAGCAAAGCCTAATAGCTAACAGAAGGGAGTTGGCTAAGAAATATCTAAATGGGATAAAACTAATGTGAAACCATATGTGAGGTTCCATTAGGTGTGCCATAAAGTAGCTCCAAGAATCTGAATAAAACCACCAGTGTTTGGTAGGGTGTTAAAGCAAACTGCTAAGAGGCTAGAAGGCTCAGGGGTTCTATGGGCTATAAGAGATCTATAGTGGTTATCTAATTTGTTAGCTTGTACCAAGATATAGACAGACTTGTGAACTGAGTTGGGGTTAACATAAATAGGTGAAAAAAGTATGCAAGTAACTTTAGTGGGTCCAAACATAATAAAACAAGTAGCTAAGATTAAACTATTGATTGCATAAATAAAGTGAAATCAACAATACCAAATGGAGAGAGATAACAGTTGAAACATAAATCAAGAAGCTAAGGGACTTTGAGGACAAATGAAATATGTTTTAAGTAATAAATACATTTCTAATAAAAGGTTCAAGAGCATTCATATTCTATATTTGAGTTATCTTTCCAAATCAACACTATTGTTTTCTAATAATATAATATTCTAGTTTAGCAAGAGAGAGTGTGTTTAAGCAAGGTTTCTAGTTTATCTTGAGCATATATATCTATACTATACAATGAGGAATGGTTCCAAAGAGAGAAATTATATGTGATAAAATAATATTTAAATCAATTAAAGTATTCTTTAATCATATACAAATGCAAGAAACTTTAGAAAATACTCTAAGTAATGCACAAAATAACTATTTCACTAAAACAATTCAAACCCTAGCATATACACTAACAAAATAATGAAGTTTCAATTTTCATAGTAAATTACCCTCAGATCAAGATCAAAGAAGATGTGCAGATGTTCTACCAACTAGGAATCCAAGCTAGGAAGTAATGTCAGAGGAAGACCAAGCTATGTGCAAGCTGAAGTCCAAACCAAAAACCAAGAGCAAAGGAGGAGGTGAAGTGATAACTTAAAATGGTGTAAGATCTCCAATCAAGTGCACAAATCAGGTGTAATGCCAAATGTAGAAGCTAGAATCAATCCAAAAGGAAGTATAAATAACTGAGATAAGTAATGGAGTCTCCAAGCATGTGTGTAACAACATATGGGATCCTCTATCACCAATCAAGCTCTAGAGTGCTAATAATGAATCAAAAGAGATTCAAGAAAGTATGAGAATCAAGAGATGGAAGAAGAATTAATAGAGACTATGGAGAGAAGATAAGAGGCTCAAATTAATGAGAATGAAGCATATACACCAACTCCAATCCTCTAAAAGACCTAAAACTAGCTATTTTTGACCATTTGACTATATTTTGGCAATTTTGGGCACGTTTTGCCTAGGTCACAACTTTGGTAAATGAAATGTGTGGCCTAGGTCATCAGTTTCCTTCACACAAGACATGACCTAGGTCAAATAAGGGCCTAGGCTGGTCAACATGCTCCTAAAAGGCCCCAAGAGGTGTCTAAAAGGCCTATCTTGTGTGTAAAAGGGCCAATATGGACTAGGGATGTATGAAGGGTAAGAATATGATGTGGGAGAGGTCCATTCAAGTGGTAGATGTCTCAAAGTGGTATGACCAAGGTCAATAGTCTTCATATGAGTTGATGTGTAATCAAAAAGAGGAGTAGGGTCACAGGAAGTATGATTACACAATCCATATCAATCAATTACGAAACATGATATATTAAGTAGTGTGTGCAAGGGTTTTTGAATTCATTCTCTATCGACCCCCAATGTCTCCATCTAACCATCCTCTCGGATTTGATGGAAGAATATATCCTACATTCACCTCATGCCAATGAAGGTATCTAGCCTAAAATATTATTATATCCATAAAATAATGTTGTATAATAATCAAATATGATCACAAAGTGTAGAATATAAAAGTACCACTAACTCATAGCATTTAATCATGTAAATTAAGCAATACAAACTATCCTGTAATAAACATATGTCATCAAGCTAAATCAAATATTAGTTAATCAACTAATCAACCACAATAATCCATGGATAAAATAGGTTATTTAGATTAGATAAAAATAAAGATGTGACATCCTTCCCCCTAAAACTAGTCATCATCTCGATGACATTTATTCAAACACAAGTTATGAATTTAAAACATTGTTCAACAAAAAATAATCTAATATGCAGTAGTAAATCAAGCAAATAAATGTGAAAATAGTTTATAAAACTCATTATAGTATTCCCAAGTGGCACTATCCTCAAAGTATTGGTCCCACATGACCTTACACTATGATACTTTTCTATTACACAAATAGAGTTTCTAAGTGTCAGTTACTCTAATTAGTTCTACCATGACCACCTTGGGATCCAAAACCTACAAAGCATTCAAATCCAACACATGTGAAGGATTATCTATATACTTTTTAAAATAAGACACATGGAAGAAATTGTGTAAAAGAGCTAGATTTGATGGTAATTTAAGCCTATACACTACAAGGTTTACCACTTCTAAAACCTCGAAGGGTCCCACATATCTCGGTGAAAGTTTCACTAACTTCTTGAATTTAATTGAGATTTTTTTAGGCTTAACCCACAAAAACACTTTATCACTAGTAGAAAACTACCTAGTTGTTCTCTTCATATCATATTAATTTTTTTATCTATCATTGGCCTCAACCAACCTCTACTTAATTATCTTGACTTGCTCTTCTATTTTTGAAAGCATATCATGTCCAAAGACTACCTTGTCTTCCAACCTGTCCCAACTGATTGGTGTTCTACACCTCCTTTTGTAAAATGCCTTAAATAGAGACATCCTCAATGTTGATTGGTATGAGTTATTGTAATCAAAATCAACCAATGGAAGGTATTCCTCCTACTTGTATTGTTGTGGCATATAATACATACAAAAGAGATCTTCTAAAATTTAATTAACTCACTCTGTCTGTTCATCAGTCTATGGATGATATGCAGTGTTGAAGTTCAATTGCATACCCAAAGTTGAATTTAGAGTCAACCAAAACCTAGAATTCATCCTTAGATCTTGATCTAAAATTATATTCTCTAGAAAACCATGTAACTGATACACTTACTAGTAGGTGCATCATCAGTCAATTACCTGATATAAAGTGAGCTATCTTGGTTAATTTGTCAACTACCACTAATAACATGTCATGCTTATTCCATGATAATAGAAAACCTTGGAAAAAGTTCATACTGATCACCTACCATTTCCATTCTAGTATATCATGTGGATACAACAATCCAACTGGATGCACATGTTCAGCTTTCACATGCTTACATTCCAGATAATGAGACACAAAATCCACTACATCTCTCTTGATTCCCTTCTAGAAATAGAGTGGTATAAGCTTATCCATGATATTTAATACTCCTAGATGTCCTAAATATGGGGCATTGTGTATTTTTTTTAGCACTTTGCTTCTCAGATTTTCTCTATAGGGTACATACATCCTATTGCTGTACCATAAAACACCATCATTCTCTATTTTGAAACCCTTATACCTAGAATACTGAGCATTCTCAAACAATGCTTTCATAACCTAATCATAGACTTCATTTCCTGGATAGAATTTGATCATTTGACCTCTAAAAGTACTCCTGATAGTAGCCACAATTGTTATGTACCTTATACGGCTTAGAGCATCAACTACTCTATTATCTTTACCTTTGATATAGTTAATATCAAAATCATAGTCAGACAAGAACTCTAACCATCATCTTTGATAAGCATTTAGATTTGGTTGGGTGAATATGTACTTGAGTCCCAAGTTATCAGTCTTAAGTTCAAACAATTTTTCCCAACAGATAATATCTCCAAACTTGTAAAACATACACAATTACCACAAGTTCTAGGTAATGAGGGGCATAATTCCCCTCATAAGGCTTCAATTTCCTATATTCATAGGCTACCACTGAACCATCTTGCATAATAACTCCTCCAAGTCTATCCTTAGATGCATTGATTATCACTGAGATTTGACCATTAGGGTCGAGAACTCTTAGCACTAATGTTGAAGTAAGCCTCCTTTATAGTTCCTGAAGGGCTACCTCATACTTTTTTGATGAGATGAAATTATGATTTTTCTACTGAAGAGAGGTAATCAGATTAACTATCTTAGAAAACTTTGAAATGAATTTCCTATAATAGCCCGCCAATCCCATGAAACTTCTTACCTCATGTACATTCTTTGGTGTCGACCACTCCATAATGCCTCTTAGCTTTTCTAGATCTACTGAAATACCATCCATATATATAATATGTCCTAGATACTACACTTTATTTTGAAAAAACACACATTTAGACAACTTACCATATAATCTATGCTTCCACAAACGTTGCAAAACCATTTCTAGATGTTGTAAGTGCTCTTCCTTATCCTTGGAGTAAATGAAGATGTCATCAAGAAAGACCAACATAAAGTGATTTAGGTAATATCTGAATACACTATTCATAATATTCATGAATTCTATTAGAGCATTCCTCAATCCAAATGGTAACACTATGAATTTGTAGTGTTATATCGAGTCATGAATGCTATTTTTGGGATATCCTCTTCACAGATCCTCAAATGGTGATACCATGCTCTAAGATCAATCTTATAAAAGACTATATCTCCTAGCATTTTATCAAAGAGATCATCAATGCACGGCAATGAATGTTTTTCTTTTATCATTACTTTATTCAACATCTTGTATTCTATGCATAGGCAAAGAGTGTCATTCTTATTCTTAACAAAGACAACTGGAGCACCCCATGGTGACACACTCGGTCAAATCAAACCTTTTAATAATAACTCTTGAAGTTGTGCCTTTAACTTAACCAATTCAATTTTTGTCATTTTGTACAATGCTTTAAACTACAGTTTCAATCTAGGTATGTGTAGAGATGGAATCCAAAGTGAGTTAGCTCATGCGTTAGTCTAGAAAACTTAAATAAGTATACATAGCATAAATCACAAAGACAACTCCCTCAATGGTGTTTTAAAAATTAAAAATAAGAGCTATTGAAAGAATAAGTCTACTAACAAACTTTCCCAAGAGCATCCCTCCTCCAAGTGCGGCTCAAAATGTGATTTTTCTCTTGATTTGGTACTCCAAGTCTTTAGAAATGATGAGTGGTTTGCTCCTTGATCATATCTCAATACACCAATGAACAAGGCTCATGAAATTGATTGATGTTATGCTAATAGTGAAGCTATCCTATTACAAATTAAGCATAATAACACTACATAAAAATAACTTGTGTAGATAATTTTGCATAATAAGTTTACAACAAAAGATCTTAAAATGGTGGTCTTGGCACTCTTATTTACAAATTTTTAGAAATGATCATAATCAACCATGACCATTCCTCTTGAGATCAAGATGTGTGACCATGGATCAATTTAATTTTGGAGGCTCAATCCATAAATATCCCCATTAATATTTGGAAGAAAGGGTCATTAAAGAGGCATGGGAGGCCTTCAAACAAATATTTGTTCCATTTATGTCTTATGGATGCCACCCATAGATGATTTCATTTGATGACGTAGATATTAGAAATAAATTTACAATTAATAGATCATGAATATCCTCCATGGATTTTCCACTTAAGCGCTTGATTTGGATTAATTTGCCTGAGTGAAATTAATTAATTTTTCTACAATTCTACTATGAAATATTAATAAATACGAAATAATATTTTACTAACTAAATTTAGAAAATGTTCAATTTTAACATTTAAAAAAAATTAAATGTTGAAAAAACAAAAATACTTTATCAATACAAAAAAACTCTCTAAATGATCCACCACATTTCTTTTCATATCAAATATACATGACTTTGTAGTTTCTACAAATGGATTGTAGGGAGATAATGATTTAGTGACAATTAAACGAACATCTCATTTTCAAAAAACATAAAAAAAAACATTTCACTACCACCCAAAAAAGGTAGGTACTCTTCCTACATGGTAGCTCTTGTTATTTTTGCTTCCGATCCACCACATTTCTTTTCATATCAGATATACATGACTTTGTAGTTTCTTTTTACATGTTTGTCATTTTAAGCTAATGTGATTGTGTTGTTCTGTTAAAATAAAAAATATGTTCAAAATGTTTAGAGATTTATATTAATATTTTATTCACTTTTTTAGTTGTTGTTAATGAGGGAATAATGAGTTTGGGATGCAACCAATAAAAATGTTTTATTTTATTTTATTTTCTTCCCTCCTTTCGTAATAGCATGGGAGTGATCAATTTTTACTGTAAGCACATAAAATACGTGTCTCTAAGGAGAGAGTATGAATAGGAGGCAATGTCAAATAAATGTTGTTACTCTTGCCAACACGTGCAATGCAGGGAAGGTATACACTAGATTATCTTTGGTGGCAAATCCATTGTTGTTAACCTCACCTTTCTTTGAGAGGAACCATTACATTCATTCATTATATATTTTTTGATATACAATATTAATTATTTAGAGTGATTTTTTTAAGAAATAAGATGCCTTTGTCAAATTATGTGTGAGAAGGCCTGACTAGTATGGATTGTGCATGCACATTATTTCACACTAACATGACAAATGATATGGTTGATTTATGGGTAATGATGAAAATGGGGATTTTATAGTAAATTTCAGACAATTGTCTTAAATTAATGAAAATTTATTGAAAGCTATAATTTTTTTTAATTTTTTTTTTAATTCTTTGAGAGTTGTATCTCAAGAATAGGCATGGAATTTCAAATTCACTTACCCTGTTAAATAAAAAAATGCAATTTCAAATGGAATTTCAAAATCAATCAAGAGAGGACTTAAAAATTTTGGGACTGTGTATGCTAATATTGGAAGGCCATTTTCTTGCTATATTTAGTCATTAGTTAAACTGGAAAGAAGAACTTCTAAGGATGGGCATGAATAAAAATATTCTTGATGATATCATTAGATAGGGTATTTTATTGTAAATCTGGAAGAATAGATGTTTGGTAGCTTTCTCTAAATCTTCTCTTCATCAGGAAACATGAATTCTGAAGATTTACTTTAAATTTTTTCTCTATATTATTTCTTTTTTTTCACAACTACAGGAGGATTTGGAGAAAAACAAGATGGTGGCTTGTTAGATTCAATAAATTAAATATCAAGTGAAGCAGCTGTTATGTAACAAAAAGATCCATGTTGTTCGGGGATTGAAGAATCTTTTGTATGACAGTTGATAGGGTTCTCCTATGACTGTTCATGCTTAGAACAATGGATGTAATGTATTTATGTATAATGTTTTTGAATGCTTTTGATGACTTTGTATGCTACCAACACTATATTGTTCTTGTTTTTAATGCTGCCAGCAATTTCTCTTTTTGGGATGCTCTCATGAGCATTAAATTCTTTATGTAATTTTCATATTTTCAATACAAAAAAAAATGCTTTATAGTTTTAAATTTTAAATAAAATTTTAAAATGTCAAATTGTATGGTTAGTATTTATTTATCATATCATTCATCCACAATAATGAATGTTTTCAAAATTTAACCATGCATTATATTATTTAATTATGTTCATAATTTTAATATAATTTTATCAAATTTTTCATTGTTTTGTCATCAATTAAGATATGCAACATAAAATTGTTTTATCGGATATTTTTAATTTAGGGATTGCAATGGCTCATGATTTTTTCCATTGTGAGTTGTTTTGCAAGGGCATATTCATCCTTTTCATGTTTATTTGGTTGGATTGTTGGTCTTTGAGGTTAGTGGTTTGAGCTTCAATGATGTTGCTCCGTCAAAGATTTTCAACAATAAATTTTTTGAATGGTGTTGGCTGTGAGAAAGTGTGCTCTCACTGGAATTCTTCTCCCTATTAGTTCTTTATTTAATGGAGGGATTGTCTTTGAAAATTTAGTGCTTTGCTATGAAATCCTTGATTCTTTAACATTTGAGTGCATCTCAATCAAGTTCTGATGGATGATTCGGTAGTAGCCATATTTCCTATTTTGTTTTATTGAGTGCTTAAATCATTTTTGTCAAATTGTTACTTGACATGTCTTGTTAGCCCTAGTCTTCATAGTGATATTTGTCGAGCAAGCTCTATCTTGGTATATTATAGTTGAAAATATGAGATCCATTAGGGATTTGAACTTGAGAATCTACTATAAAATATTTTAGCACCTAATTTCATCTAATTTAATAGTGAATTCTTATTTTTTTGTGGTTGCTCTATTACGAATTTTCTGACATGGCACATAGCTCCTGAAAAATAGGGATAATAGGTACTAAAATATTTTGGAAAGCTACCCTGAAGGTATTTTATGATGGTGATTTAGGACATTAACGTCGCAACAGGATATAGGAGATAACACAACAAATGCATGTGGTTATTATTACCAGTGCTTGTAGGGGAAGTCTAACTTTGATTATAATGTGTGTTTGGCCTCCCCATTATTACACAAGTAGCACAAATATCTACAACTTGCATCGATAGGTACTAAAGTCGTCATGACTCTTATTTTTATAAGAATTCAAGCTCATGATTATATATGGGGTTGTGGACACCACGGTTTCACTTGCACATAGATAACATGGATTGTATTCTAGTTTTAATTTGAATGTATAGTTTATTGTTAGACTTTTGGTATGAGGAATGCATAAGGTTGAATAGTTAATAATATTAATGAATTTGTGAAAAATTTAGATAATATATGTTATAAGGAGTACACTATTATTCCTTTGGTATGTGTAAAGTTAGAATTTAATATTTTAGAATCTTTGAGATTAAATTTATGATGTGTTAAGGAATTTACTAGTAGCTCAGGAATGCAATTCTTGAAGGAAAAGTGTGATCCAAATTTTCAAATAATGAGATCGTAAAGAGAAGCAAGGAATTGAGTAAATCAATGTAAGAGCTCGTTATCCTTCAAAAAATCTTAAATTGGTGTTTTTTTGTTTTTTTTGGGAGAGAAAAATGACATTGTATAGCATGAATGTCTTTTTTCACACTTGAGATTAATTTTATGTTTGAGATTACCCTTATCAAGGAGGCTCTAATTGAGAAGATGGGATTTAGTTTAGTGTTTGATAATGATCAACTATTTTTAGACAACAAAATTGGGTGATAATGTGATAAATTTTTTTAAAATAAATATAATTAATATTTTTAACTTTGTCATGTTTTAAGATTATCTCTATTAATAAGGTTTTAATTGAGAAGATGAAATAGAGTTATTGTTTGATAATGATCAACTATTGTCAACAATAAAATTGGTTGATATTGTGATAGAAGTTCCTCCAATTAATATTTTTAATGCCTTTAATTTTGTTATGTGGTTGGAATATTGAGACTCATTGAACCAAGTAGGTTGTATGAGTTTGCTCACACATTATTAGTTATTGTTTTAATAATGTTAATGAATATTATTAGAAAAGTGTATAAAGTTGGGGATAAAAAGGGGTTTATTTGTGGACACATTTTTTTTTTTAAATTGAGAAATCTAAACTTTTGTAGATAATTTGAGATAGCTACACTCAAAATTTGAGGATGGTGTAAGAATATAAATTCTAGAATTGAGTCTAGTTTCCAAAATACTATTTGTTTTTTCCAAAAATGGTTAAGTATAACTAAGTAAAACATGTAAAATGTGAATAGGAACTCCTTTTTTAAGGAAAATAGAGTAGATAGCTGATCGTGTGGCCCTTCATTTTTTAGCATCGTTTAATATTGTTTAAAACCTTTTAGTGAAGATATAGATAAGATCATCTATTTTGCAACATATATTTATTTATATTTTTTTAATGAATATATATTTTTTATTAATTTTACAAATAAATAGATCCTAAAAATTGATAAAAAATAGATAGTCGACTGTGCGACCCCCTAACTACCTCAAAAAAAATGAAAACTAGTTTTTTTTATACATGTATAATTAAGCCTAGTTTGTAACCATATAATTTTTTTATATTTGGATTTAAAAAAAAGGTAAACAAACATATATAGACATGTATATTTACAACATGTAGTGGCCTAAAAAAGCTATAGTTAGAAATCAACATTGATTGAAACCTTAAAATAGTCCAAAATTTATAAAAATCATATATTTAGAAAGGGGAGAATGTGATTGTCATCATGGTAATAGTTTTATGAATTTTATTGTTGAATTTCATAGTGTATTAGGTGATGAAAGTTGAATTTTATTGTTTTCTATCAAAACTCTTAGATTCGGTTGTGTATTGACAGCTCCAATCCTTTGGCTCGGGAATCCAATCCATTTCCAAGCCAAAAGGCTTGGTTTTTGAATTCAAAATCTCCATAACATGTATGTATTCTGTAAAACATATGTGTTATGTTTTCATAGCATCATGAAGATTGGGAATTAAGTTTGATTTGTTTTGACCAAAAACTGCATCTTTAGAGATGCCATATATATCTTTAATTTACATCACATATCAATCAAAAGTTTGAATTGCTTGTGTTTAAATGAACATCATTTATATAGTAAATTTTTAATCAAACATTTAGTTTACCCTTGTAACTATTTTATAGATTAATTGAACTAAGTCAAACTGCATAACATCTATTCATAAACATTACAAATAAGCCTAATCAAACTTAAAACAATAAAACTAGATTATATGCATAATTAATTTTTTAGTTGCAATAAATGACAAGGGAGGGGTGGGTTTAGAGGAATATCAAATTTCACACTAATCGGTAAATACTCATCAAGATTATACAATGTAGACAAGTCCAAACAACAAGGTAAAAAAAGCCTAAAAATCTAAGGCAAACTAATATTGCTCCAAGAACCATACAAGGACTTTTTAAAGAGTAGGACCATTCACGAAGCCATGAGGTTGAACATGATAAATAAAAATGATAAAGAAATGATTTAAAAGCTTTGTTTCCCTAGTATAAGGGTCTAAAAACTTCACTGACATTTCTAAAATTTTGTACAGATCTATGGGAAACTAATCTCCTTCAAAACCCTAATAAGGCAACTAAACGTGTAAATAAATAAGGAAAATGATCATATTGGGGCTTGTGTTTTTAAGCACTGACTACTTACTAAGTCTTTTTGCACATCACAATATTTTAAGCAATAAACCAACTATAAATACTGTCAATGAGGAATCCAATGATGATAGATGTACTTTATATGACTTTTCATGTTACAATGAATGCTTGTTTCACTAATAAATGCTTCACATTTCCTTAAACTTTGGAATCACTACTCTAAATGCTTGAATTAATTGATTTCACACATTCATTGCATATCTCTTCAATGTCCTATATGTATATACATTTATTGTATTTATAGAATTATTGAATTCAAATTAGGACTTTATTAGCACACAAGCCCACACCAAATAAGAAAGAAAGCTAACAAATCAAGATTGTTGGGTGAATATTTTGTCAACCAGCTAACTGGTGAGAAAAATAGGTTTCTTCAACCACAACATAGGGAGATTGGTCAGCCAGGTGTGCAGGTTTACTACATCAACAGGGGACAAATCTCTCCTCTCATCAAGGGGAGGTTCCCTATGAATATGTAGGGGCTATATACTATATATAAGCAAAAAATAACACTCAGGGGTAGGATATACCATCCATATCTCTTCTTTTAGAGATGATGTTAACAAATAGAGGTGAAAATCTTGGTGAAAACACTGAAGGCACTTCTATTCTTTCAGAAGTGTTCTTACAGGGGACATCAGGAGTTCTTTCAGGTAGGATAAGTAACTAGTAACATAGTATAGAGTAACCCACAATCTAAGATGTAGCACAAAGTCTCCACCTTGACTGCCCAAGAGTGTAATACGAAGAACAGTGGGGCCACAAAGTCATCCCAAGGTCCTTTACATAGAAAGAAAGTAAAAACACACACTGAAAACAATTATGTCAGCATAAAGTCTAAAAGTAACTGGTTTCAGGACACCTTCCTGATTACTTCCACTAGCTCTGCTTGTTAGATCAAATAAACAAGAATGCTTCTAGGAAATAGACATAAGAACAATTTCCTAAAGTAGCACAAGCTATAACAACACAAAGTTTGCAAGTAACTTACTTTCTCATTCAATCAAAGAAATATGAACAACAATCTGAGCTCAAAGTCTTAGTAATGCCTTTCAATTTGGGCAAAGTTTAGCCTTTGGTAAAGGGAAGATCTCCCTTAAAACAAATAAATATATTACATTATATAGAAGCCAAGAAAGGTCTGGCACTTTGTTCCATGGAGCGGCCCATGCTGTGCATTAATGCCTTGGATGCATTTTTGGTTCTATCAGGGAGGGCCATGCTGGAACAGGGTGACTACCTTAACTGTAGCATGTTAATTCATCTCGAATGTCTTCTCCTGAGCTTGAGTCACTTATTATATCACCTACTATCCATGCAGCTGTCTATTTGCCCTTTATTCCAAATGGGACAAACAGGCTATGCTTTCAATGTTTGCAAGCCCAAATATCTACCTGATGAATTGTTCCATCTACTAGAAATAACTCCTACATATATTTCCATCTTTGTCTCTTCTTGCTGTGATTCAAGCCCTCAGGTTACCTTTTCCCCTTTGATGGCTCTTTCAGCTCTATCATCAGTGGGTCTTCCCTTTTGGCTTTGGTCTTCAAGCCTTTGAATGCATTTGGGTCTGCCTTTAAGTCTACAAGGATCAACAACTATTTCATTGCCATGAATTTGACGTCTGCGGGCCTGTCATCCTCCTTAGCAATTCCTTCATGTCTTTCTCACTTGCTATGGCTAGTTTCCACTTGACACAGGTGAGCACATATGGTAGCATCTATAGCTTTGCTAGAAACATGAAGAGTAGATGCAGACACTTGTTTCACTTTGCTTGTTTACAAAGGACACGTGGCATGTTCCCCTGCTTTGAAACTTATTAGATACTGTGTCTCAGCATACAACACTTGGAAGCTTTCGCTACACTTTGAGGCTTGATCTTTCCCGAAGGGAACTTGCCCTTCGGGGTCTTGAAAGAAGGTTCATTTTCTGAGTGTTGACTATCCTCCACGAGGGTACCTACCCTTCGAGATCTTTCGAGTGGCCTTCGAGCTTTAATTCTTTCGAAGGACTATTGTTTCTTTATTTCCTTTAGACAATTTGTCTAAAGGAATTCCTTCGAACAATTTGTCCAAAGGAAATCTTTCCTTAGCTCTGTGTCTTTGTATTGGGAGTGTTCTATTTTTGACATGGGGCACATTCTACTGCCTTTAACAAGTGACATGTGGCATTTTCTACCAAAATAGGTGAGGACACTTGGTAGCATTCATTTAACTTATAGGAGCTTTTAGAAACCTTTGAGAGTCCTATAGGAGATGACACATGATGGCTTCCACTGAGCTCTAGAAACACTATGGAAACATTCAAGACTCATTTGAATTCACGTAGATGATGACACTTGGTGTGTTCTATTTGTTCCTGTGACTTACTCGAGGTCTACCACAGTCCTTAATCAATAACTGTGGATGTCGACACTTGGCAACCTCCATTGATTCTTACTAGGGACACGTGGAAACTTTCACTTAGTTTTAGTAATCACATGGAGGATGACACTTGGAGTGCTCTGCTTATTCTTTTAGCAACTTGCTTGGGGCCTACCACAGTCTTTACTTGATAATGAAACCAAAGGAAGATGCAGTGACCATTGACACTTGGTAGCCTCTACCAAGCTTTGCAAATGACACGTGGCACGTTTCGTTACTTCAAGAAAAAGATATTGAAACCTTTTATAGCTACCACTTGTCTCCTTCTATGAAACTCTACAAGGGACACGAGGCACGTTCCACTCCTTTGAGAAGTAAATCATAATGTGTCTTGGCAGATGACACTTAGCAGCTTCTACTTGTCTTTTTCTTTCACACGCTCCTTTGAATTGTTTGATTGAACCGACTGATTGAACCAAGCCTAGAAATGTATAAGTGCTGGAAACTTGCTCTTTTAAAGGAATTTACTTATTAAAGCCATCAAACCCTTTGAACCTGTTAATTTCAATCACGTTGAGTCTGTAGATTTCCCTTGTGAAGTCTGTAGAAATTGAGAAGCTTGAAAAATGAGGAATTTGAATGCTCAAGACAAATTTTGAAAAGGGAAGAGACAATTTTGGGTCTATGTAGGGCCAAAATAGTCCATAAGTTGTCCCAAAAATGAGTGACATTTTTTGGGGACAACAACTGGCTCTAGTTGGGGAACTTCCTTCAGTTGAAAACTTGAAACATAGCTGAGGGGAGTAGAAACCAGAATCTCCAGTGCCTTGAAGTATGCCATTGGGCTATGGAGTCATGCTACCCAAAAAGAAAGGCTCCAAATAATAAAAATGAAAAGGAAAAGCACAAAACAGAATTAAAGACTATACATACATACATACATACATACATATATATATATATATATATATATATATATATATATATATATATATATATATGTACAGGTGAACTTATCTGATACTTCAAGAATTAAAGTGATTCAGATGATGTCCATTGTGAGATAGTGAAAATGGTGTTCCATCCTGATAAACTAGTAGGAAACCATTTTGTCCCCAGAATCGGTGACAAGTGAATGGAACTCTCCACTAGGTATCACATTTTTTGTGCACTCCTTTTGGTTCTCTCTTCTTGCACCATGGCAAGACGTGGTCTTCAATCTAAAAACCATAAATCTTTGCTCTCTTAGTGAAGAGTTCCTTTTGCTGACTTTGGAGCGTGGTGGTATGGTCCACTACCATAGCTTGCTCTTCTACTGGTTCAGTCCAACACATATTTTGATTGTCAGCATCAAACACCTGACAAACCACCTGCTCAACATCTCCTTTAGTGTGAAGGAGTTTGACATGTTCATCTTAAGTAGCCTTCAACCTGAGTAATAGAGATTCATACTCGGTAGTGTTTTTGGTGTTGCTGAACTAAAACTCATGTGAAGGAGGAAGAGTATCCCCTTGAGGAGATATCAACACCATCCCAGCTCCAACATCGATAGAGGAATTATTGCCATCAAATTCTTAGATCCAAATATCATCAAAAATTGATCTTCTATCAGATTTCTCTTCATTAGAGATGGAAGATCCTTTTTCATTTCTACTATGCCCTATTAATTCTTCTGATGTCTTGTTTGAATCGATTTTCAGATTGCCACCTACAAGACTTTAATCTGCTGAAACATGAACATCCTTAGTAGACAAAAAATAATTACCCCTACCTGAAAACTCAAACATAATTTGAGCTGTAGGGGGAGTAATGACAAGATTGTTTGGGATGAGCATGTTCCTTGGGGGATCATGAGTTACCTTTATAATCACTTGTCTTGTAGGGATGATTGTATGCTTCACACACTCCACTAACCTATCCAACTACTTAGGGTTGGCTTGTAGGAATTCAAATTCAGTCATTTGAATTTTGGTTTTCTTGACATGGTCAATTATGTCAAATGATTGAAATGGACTAGGAAGAGAGGATGGGAGTTCATCCTTTTGGTTTTTGGGAGGGGGAAGACTGACCTATGAATTTGAAGTAGAAGGTGTAGGGATGTTTGATGTACTTACCTTCTTAGCAATCACTAGGTCCTTTGGCTGGAAAGGCAGAGTGGTCCCACATTTAGCAATTGAAATTGCTGGTTGAGGTCACTCCTCTATCTTTTCTTTATCAACTTGATGGGTTGACTAGTTCTTGGGCTGAGTGAACACTACGTATGATCCCTTGACTGTTTCACCTTTACTTCTGGGTTCATCTTGGTAATTTAAGAAACTAATGTGGTAGTCATCAGCTGACTCTTCTTGATCCTTCATGAAGAGATCAACGTCATTTTCTTGATCAAACTCAAGTTGGAAAGAGAAATCATGTTCAATTTCTAGATATCCAACTACTGAGTTGGTTAAAGGTGCTTCAAAGGCAAGGTTCCTCTATGGGGGAGGAAGACAATTTAGTGGCCCTTGATTCCTAGTAGCATTGCCTTAGTATGCCTGATTAGGGAATGTCCTCCTTGGTACATCTCTGTATGAAGGAGTAGAAGACATACCTTGTGCCATTTGCTTTTTCAATGGCAACAGTTCATTGGCCAGCTTTTGCACCATTTGATCAGTGGTGCATGTAGATGGATATTCAAAAAATGAAGAGAATTTACCTCTGTTAAGATCTCTCCTTATTTTCCCTACCAAGATAAGATCATCGTCTACCTTAGTAGCCAAGTCCTGAGCAGCGGCAAGGTCTATGTGACCAGGACATCTCAGAAGAAAACTCACTTCAGGCAATTGTGAGTTGATGAAGAAGCATTTGAGGTTTTTAGGTGTTGGCTGAGCAATGGTAGGAATCTGATTCCTTAGCTTGTCAAACTTTGCAATGAAATCCCTCATAGGCTCATGAGGTTCTTTCTTCATCTATGTGAGCTGGGCTAGTAAGGCATGTGCATCTTTCATAGGCTTGAACCTAGCTTCAAATTTAGCTTTGAGTGTGTCCCAGTCAGTCACTGACCTGGCTTATAGATGGTAAAACTAGTCTACAGCAGCACCTTGTAGTGTTTCCATGAAAATCCTAACTACCATGCCCTCAAATTCCATGCCTATCACACCACAGGCTATGCTGAAGGCTGTAATGTGTTCATCAGGGTGAACTCTCCCATCCCTAAAGAATTTGGGGAAATTCTTTCTTGAGCTGGGTGGAAGTTCATGTAGGGGTGGAGTGAGGTTGAGTGGGCCAAAATATTTACCCCAAGGGCCTTGAACTACCATGATTAGATTATGGAAAAAGGGGATAACAAATCTGGGCTTTATGGCTTCTGGTATAGCGTGGAGTTGCTAAATTGTAGGATAAAAATGAGAAAGAACTGGCCTTGCTTCAGCTTGAGGCTTCAAACTTCATGTTCTATCCCAATTGGCATGGGGGTGGAGGAAGATGGTAAGGCTATAATTATAATGAGTAAGAAATGGAATGAAGTTGCTAGAATATATAATGGATAAGGTTATAATGATAATGGGTAAGACATAGGTGATGTTTCAATCTAAAACTTGAGGTTCCAAATTACACAAAATTATTGTGTCCCCAGCGAAGTCGCCAAAAATTGTTGGGTGAATATTTTGTCAACTGGCTAACTGGTGAGCAAAAAAGGCTACTTCAACCCCATCATAGGGAGATTGGTCAGCTAGGAGTGCACATTTACTACATCAACAGGGGACAAATCTCTCCTCTCATCAAGGGGAGGTTCCCTATGAATATGCAGGGGCTATATACTATATATATAAGTAGAAAATAACACTCAGGGGTAGGATATACCATCCATCTCTCTTCTTTCAGAGATGATATTAACAAATAGAGGATAAAATTTTGGTGAAAACACTGAAGGCACTTCTCTTCTTTCAGAAGTGTTCTTGCAGGGGACATCAGGAGTTCTTTCAGGCAGGATAAGTAACTAGTAACAGAGTACAGAGTAACCAACAATCTAAGATGTAGCACAAAGTCTCCACCTTGACTGCCCAAGAGTGAAATATGAAGAACAATGGGGGCACAAAGTGATCCCAAGGTCCTTTACATAGAAAGAAACTAAAAACACACACTGAAAACAATTATGTCAGCACAAAGTCTAAAAGTAACTAGTTTCAAGACACCTTCCTGATTACTTCCACTAGCTCTACTTGTTAGATCAAATAAACAAGAATGCTTCTAGGAAACAGACATAAGAACAATTTCCTAAAGTAGCACAAGCTATAACAACACAAAGTTTGCAAGTAACTTGCTTTCTCATTCAATCAAAAAAATATGAACAATAGTTTGAGCTCAAAGTCTTAGTAATGCCTTTCAAATTGGGCAAAGTTTTGCTTCTGGTAGAGGGAAGAACTCCCTTAAAAAAAATAAAGAGATTACATTATATAGTAGCCAAGAAAGGTCTGGTGCTTTGTTCCATAGAGTGGCCCATGATGTGCATTAATGCCTTGGATGCATTTTTGGTTCTGTCAGGGAGGGTCATGCTGGAACAGGGTAGCTGCCTTAACTGTGGCATGTTGATTTATCTCAAGTGTCTTCTCCTAAGCCTGAGTCACTTCTTCTATCACCTAATATTCGTGCAGCTATCCATTTTTCCTTTACTCCAAAGGGGATAAATAGGTTGTGCTTTCAATTTTTGTAGGCCCAAATATCTACCTAATGAACTATTCCACCTATTGGAAATAACTCCTACATATATTTCCCTCTTTGTCTCTTCCTGCTATGATTCCAGCCCTTGGGTTACCTTTTCCCCTTTGCTAGCTCTTTCAACTCTATCATCAATGGGTCTTCCCTTTTGGCTTTGGTCTTCAAGCCTTTGAATGCATTCAAGTCTACATTTATGTTTGCAAGGATCAATGGCTATTTTATTGCCATGAATTTGACATCTATAGGCTCGTCATCCTCCTTAGCAATTCCTTCATGTCTTTTTTGCTTTTTATGGCTGCTTTTTACTGTGACACAGGTGAGGATACGTGGTAACATCTACAGCTTTGCTAGAAACCTGAAGTGCAGATGCAGACACTTATCATGCTCTACTTGTTTACAAAGGACATGTGGCACATTCTACTACTTTGAAACTTATTAGAGACTATGTCTCGGCATACGACATTTGGCAGCTTCTACTACACCTTCAGGCTTGATCTTTCCCAAAGGGAACTTGCCCTTTAGGGCCTTGAAAGAAGGTTCATTTTTTGAGTGTCGACTATCCTTCGTGAGGGTACCTACCCTTTAAGATCTTATGGGTGGCCTTTAGGCTTTAATTCTTTTGGAGGACTATTGTTTCTTTATTTCCTTCAAATAATTTGTTTGAAGTAATTCCTTTAGACAATTTGTCCAAAGGAAATCTTTCCTTGGCTCTACGTCTTTGTATTGGGAGTGTTCTATTTTTGACACGTGGCACATTTTGCTACCTTTAACAAGTGACATGTGGCATTTTCCACCAAAACAGGTGAAAACACTTTACAACATCCATTTAACTTATAGGAGCTTTTAGAAACCTTTGAGAGTCCTGTAGGAGATGACACGTGGTAGCTTCCACTGAGCTCTAGAAACACTATGGAAACATTCAAAACTCATTCAGATGCATGCGGATGATGACACTTGGCATGTTTCATTTGTTCTTGTGACTTACCTAGGGTCTACCATAGTCCTTACTCAATAACTGCGGATGTTGACACTTGGCAGCCTCCACCGATTCTTACCAGGGACACATGGCAACTTCCACTCAATTTTAGCAATCACATGGAGGATGACACTTGGAGCACTCTACTTATTCTTTTAGCAACTTGCTTGGGGTCCACCACAGTCTTTACTTGATAATGAAACCAAAGGAAGATGCAACAACCATTGACACTTGGTAGCCTCCACCGAGCTTTGCAGATGACATGTGGCACATTCCATTGCTTTGAGAAAAAGATATTGAAACCTTTTGTAGCTACCACTTGTCACCTTCTGTAGAACTATACAAGGGACATGAGGCATGTTCCACTCCTTTGAGAAGTAAATCATAATGCATCACGACAGACAACACTTGGCAGCTTCCACTCATCTTTTTCTTTCGCGTGCTCCTTTGAACCATTTGATTGAACCAACCGATTGAACCAAGCTTGGAAATATATAAGTGCTGGAAACTTGATCTTTTGAAGGAATTTACCTATTAAAGCCATCAAACCCTTTGAACCTATTAATTTCAAGCACATTGAGTCTGTATATTTCCTCCTGCGAAGTCTGTAGAAATTGAGAAGCTTGAAAAATGAGGAATTCGAATACTCAGGACAAATTTCAAAAAGGGAAGAGACAATTTTGGGTCTGTGTAGGGCCAAAATAGTCCATAGGTTATCCCAAAAATGAGTCACATTTTTTGGGGACAACAAAGATCACATGACACAAGAGACCCAAAACAAGGGTCAAAAGGGCCCACCCCCAAAATCATACATGATACACTTTTGGGGACAAAACCACACAATGTACGCTTTTGGATAAAATCTTATAAATCTAAGGAAACATAAGGGAAGGAGACAGGAAAGATAGAGGTAATGATGGGTAAAATGACATGAGCCATCCAATACATAGAGAAAAAATTCTATAATAAGAGATTAATATGGATTGTTGATTGACAAACATAATAGTACCCTAGAATAATGAAATTTAATGACTAATAAATATAACCATAATAAAATTAAGTGTTTGCAATAACAAGAAAGCTAGTTTTAAGGTTTTCCTTTTGAATTGGACTAAGGTTTTGTGAATGTGAAATGGATAGGCACAAGCAAGTACAAAGTGATAAAGTAATAAAGAGGATGTAAATGGAAGGGAGGAGATGAATTCAAAACCTCATTGGGAAGGTGAAGGACACATGGATGATCAATGGATAATAGTACTTAGGGTATGGTGATGAATAAACCCATGTGATTAATGACCGATAGGAATAAAGAGTTTATAGATGAGAAGGGATGGGATTAAATTCAAAAACCTACTTGAGAAGGTGAAGGGCACATGAATGACTAACTAGATAATAATGTTTTGGATATGGTGAGGGATGGGCTCGCATGTGACAAATGACCAAGAAGAATAAAGAGGATGTAGATGGGAGGTGGGAGACTATTTGGTCAAAACCATGTTTTGAAAGGTGAAGGGAACATAAATGATCAACAACTAATATTGCATGGGTATGGTGAGGAATAGGCCCAAGCTTATCATGTACTTGCTTATAACCCAATTATTCTTGGAAGGGTCTATGACAATATAAGGAAAGAGGTAACCAGGGTAGGTGGTACTCTTACATACTATAAAGTATGTAGTGGCCAATTAATCATAATATAGAAAAAACCATAGGATTTTATCCAATTCATGCTTAGACACATATTGGAATGAAACATTGTCACTGTAAATAGTTGGTATGCAAGCAAGGGATAATAAGCAATAATGGATGGAAACCTACACTAGTATTATCAAGGGATGAATTGGTCTGATTATCTAACTTCACAAGTGGTCATCTGCATGATATTCAAGCAACATGTTCTCTATTAATTATTTATTTTAGAAGAACGTGTTTTATTTGTTATATATTAAGATAATGATTCAAAGATAACATCGTGGTTTTCATTCAACCCTATTAGTTGATTATTGTAACCCAAAACCCTAAACCCTAATTTTATCACAAATGTAAAAATGAAGGTAATTAGGGCTAATCTAAACCCATTTGACCCAACTATAAGTCTAGGATGTGATTTGGGGATAAATTAGCCCACATATCTTGACATATTGAGCCAATTAGTTTGATTGTTGGAATTAGTGATGAAAGTTCAATGAAATTGAACCTCATAAATCTAATTTCACCTATATAAGAAATTAGAGCTAATTTGAGCCCCTTTAACTTAACTACGAGAGTATGACATGATTTGGGGATAAATTAGGTTTGATTCTATCATGAATTGATCTAATTAGTGAATTGTTGTAATTAGAGATATGATTTGGGCAATATTGAGCCATGTGAACCTAATTTATAGGTCAATTGATTGTATAGGATGCAATATATGGCTTAATCGACCCTAATTTTATTATAACTAGAAACATGGAGGTAACTGGGGTCAATATAAACCCATTGAACCTAACTGTGAATCCAAGATGTGATTCTAGGGGCTAAATTACCTCTTTTTCCTGACATATTTACCCAATTAGTCCATTGTTATTATGATTGATGAAAGTTATACAAAATTGAACCTCGTGAACCTAATTTTGACTATATGGAAGTAATTTGGGGGTCAATTGAAACCAATATCATAACAAAATAAAGCATAAATTCCACCAATTCAATCAAGAAAGAAATTGGGGCCAATTTGAGCCCCTTCAACCTAAATAGACAAGAGCAAGAGGTGATTTGGGGATAAATTAGTCATGAATTGATCTAATTAGTCTTTTGGTGTAATTAAAGACATGATTTGGGTATACATTAGTCATGAGTTAATCCAATTATTCAATTGGTGCAATTAAATAGGTGATTTGGGCTAAATTGAGCCCCATGAACCTAAATTATAGCTCAATCAATTGTATAGGATGTAACATATGGGTAAATTGACCTTATCATAATAATATAACATAGGTTTGCATCAAATCATATGTCATAACAATATGATATATGATCACATATGCATACTATAAATAACGTGTACTCGTTATTATTATAATAGACATACTATAAATAGTGTGTATGTGTTATATTATAATGCCTATTCATTATTGTCTCAATAGACAACAAGTCATTGTTCAACATTTATTTTTTGGGTATTTATATAATTCTAACCCTACATATATTCTCTGTATCATTCTATGTTTTTCATGATGAAGACAAGAGGAACCAAATTATACTTTAGGTCCCACACCATCAAAAGGAATCAAATTATTCTTTGGGTCCCCAACATTAAAATGAATTTAAATTATTCTTTGTCTAGTCATGGGTGATGGATCTCATTCAAAGAAGAGGAAGAAGTTAAAACACAAAGCACTAGAGTAATTACAAGAGTTGAGAGAAAAACAAAAAGATGTGAATGTAAGCATTTCACTCGAGACAAGGTACACACACTATCCCTAATGATCTAAATGTTGTATATATTGATGACATTGACAAAAATAAATTGAAAAATGATGATTAATATTTACCTCAAATTCAAAACTATGTTGTAAGTCCACATTCCAAGTATAAAGTTTTTAATTTTGTTGATGATGAATTTATGAATGATGATTTACCCCATATCAATGAAGACAATTTCATGGAAACACAATGATGAAAGTAACAATGAATAAAATGTCATCCCATAACTTAATTATGAAATTAATAATGAAGATACTAATAGTGAACATAATGATTTTTAATCACCCTCTCAATAAACTCCACCATTAACAACACCTCTAAGGATTGTGCTTATAAAAGACAAGTACTTAATTGAAGTTGATGAAAATATTTTGAAACCAATGCATAAAAAATGTCTAAATTCCTTTCAACAAGACTAGTTGAAAAAATTTGGGATAATTCCTTTGATAAAATACATTTTTATAATAAAAAATGTCAAGTGTTTGTTTCACTGATGAAATTGATTAAGATGAGACCTACAATGTACACCCTAGGATTAAAAACATCTAAAATGGATGATGGAAACAATAAAATTGTTGAAAATCTACATGATGCATATCATATTGTAAGCTTGAAATCATGCAACAAAGATTGTAATGTTGTCTAAATTATAATTACAACTTGTGCAATAAGTGATCAAATAGGGAAAAAATGATTGATTTCAAAAACTATTATAGCACTGGACATACATTAATGAAATCAATTGGAAGAATCCAAAGACTTAATGATACCAATACCACTAAGCTCTGTGTGTTCTTTGGTAGACTTCAAAGAAATGACAAGGCTATAGTCGATGCTCTCAAAGATTTACTTGCAAATTTTTTGAAAGAGAGTATAAGAGTTTCACCCAATACAAGAGATGTAGTGAAAAGAAGAGTTAGTTCTTGTAAGCATGAACCACATCCAATACATTTCTTGGATATGTCCCAAACACAATTATACTCTAAATTTTTAGAAAAATATCCACAAATTTTTATTTGTCAAAATTATTTTACGATGGACAAACCATTTTATGTAAAAATAAATCACACACGCACCACTTGTTGTTATAGGAAACATATTGAATTCTCAATGCACTATGATTTTTTTCACCATATACGTTGTTCTTTACATATTGACAACATTTTGTAGGAGTGTGGCATAGAATTTCTACCAAAATTAGTCAGGGAATTTATTCCAACCTTTTTTTATGAAAGACTAGATGGACAATTCTTTTATAATAAAGCATGTTTGGATAGAACTTACAACATTTATGGTGGATTGCCAAAATTAAAAAATTGTATCCATGAGAAGAGTATAGGTACAAATAGATAGGAATTAGTTGGTTTTGAGTAAATATAAATCTATGACTTATCAAGTAAAAAATGACAAAGAATATAAAAAGTGTGATCTTGTTACAAAAAATATACACATTTCAAAATTTATGGTCAAATACAGGGAGAAAATTGCTTATGGGCATGCAAGGCACACACATAGGGCTAGATAGTTGGATGAAAAATTTAAGTTAATCAAGGACACATCCCCACTTTGTTTTATTGTTTCAGTAGTCAAATTTGATGATAATTACACATTTAAACCACAAATGGAAGTTTAGTCATAGTATTACAACTCAATATAGGTTGTCATATTTATGCATATATCATTCATGCATGCACTGATAGTACAAAGTAAGATCAAACAATATTAAGGGAGTATCATTTCTATGTTAGTGATGACCAATCACATTATACAAAGTATGTGCAAAGTTATTTTGAGATTTTATATGGACATTTTTTAAAGATAAATATTACTTTCAATTAGCATTACATTTGGTTAGACAATTACACATCATAATTCAATAATGCACAGATGTTTTACTGGTTGAGCAGGTCAGACATTACCATTAACATAGAACATATTAGGAGTTTCATTGAGGTTGGCCATGGAAAAAGGGATCATGATGGTGTTGAAGCATGTGTAAAAAGAATCACTACAAGAGAGGAGTTGAAGTTTTAATATGGTGTTGTTTTGACTAATGCAAAAACCATTGTTGAATGGTGTAATGATAAAATGGGCCATAGTGATCAAGAAAATTCTACTATTCATAGATATTTTTGATCGATGGAGGAAGAACACTTGGAAAAGTATGAGGATATTGTATGATTTTAATAGAATGAGCTTCAATCATTTCATAGCTCAAATGCATAGTCTTGGCATGTTTTTGTTCTACATGCATTGATTCTATTTGGAATGAGTGTGAATTAAAAGAGTGGCTAGATAAATGGAGATACAAATCTTTAAGTCTAATTAATGCATATCAGGTTCCACCAGCATTACAACCTACATATATGACATCATCACATGAATTTGACCATTTAACTAATATAGTACAACTAAGTATAAGATTAATCATTATGTATTATTTAATCTCATTATCTATCTTGAAAATGTCATTAAAATTTTATTTTTTGATACAGGGCATGTTTTTACAATTATTGCTAATAAGGATAATGAGCAGGGAATAAATTATTACTTATGTCGGTATGTAGAGTAAAATAAAAAAATTGACTTCCCCAGTCATAGATGGAAAAAACGTTAACTATCCCATTGAATCTGCAATTATCACTGTAACTTGGCTTCAATGATATCCTATAAAAAATTCAAATATATGGTTGTTTGAAGATTTGAAACACATAGGAACATACTACACTACTCAAATTTGGCTCCTACAACAAATATTCAATTGATCAAATATCATGAGAGACCATTAAACATAAACCTATGAAAATATAATGAGTCATACCATGAAGTTATTCTTCCTACTATCAAAATTAGAGCAGATCCTAGTGGTTCTTTGGATTGAAATTCCAAGGTATGTTGACTTGTAAAATGCAGATGTATTTAATTTTACCCAATTTTATTGATTTTTTAGGTAGTACATATGAATTTAATTTTTAATTACTTACTAAATTTTTTTTTATAGGTTATTGGTGCCAAATAAGCTTCCATTTTCATGGAGTTGACACTGTAAGTAAAGAATTTCATATTCTTGAAGCTAAGAGAAGCTTAATGTAAGTACTTAGTTATTACAAAAAGGGCATTCTTAAAACTGGAATGGGTGGTGGGTATCTCAACTAGGCATGATCAGAGGGCAATAATGTGGTCCTAGATGTAATTCTCCACCTTAAATGTGTTTTTAATGCCGATTTCGAGCCACAAAGTACCGGAAGTGGAGCTCTCCAACTGTCACTTCAACTTTGACAATATTTGTTGTCAATGTTTCCACCCTCCTAAACATTAGTAAAAACATGTATCTGGGTAGATTTAGAGGTTTAAATCATGGGATAATATGTAATTTACCTATTTATATGTTCTTGAAGCAATGGATTTTCACTCAAAGGTTCTGGAGGCATAAATACCAGTTGGAAGACAATTACTTATCTCTTCACTATGAGTCCTTAGTTGAACTTGTTCCAATAGAAATATTATTAGAAAATTTATATATATACATGAAATCAAGCTCAAAAATTAATTTTAAACTAGAATACAAAATAATTTAAACATGCACTTACTGCAATCTTGTGGTCATTCTTTATTTGCACCTAATGCTCAACATGGTTAGTGGCAGGTCAAGGTGTATGAATAGGGGTGTGAAATGGGAAAGAAACATGAGAAGTGTTGTAGAAAAGTTGGGATTTCAATTCATTTTATTTTTCAAGAACTTATCCAATTATTCCAAGTCATTTTTTAGTTTATTACAACTAATCATAAACATAGAATAATCTCGTAATGCTCAACATTTATCACTTAATTGTGCTGACATCAATCCACATGAGGTAAAAACCTTATGCACTCACCTAAAGAACAATAGAGAAATAACTAGGTGCCATGTTGGGCTACTTCCATGGTTTAACTCATTCTTCATACTACTTGATCATTACACCAACGGTGTTGGCAGGTTCATTGGTGCAAGCCGTTCTAGGTGGAGTTTGATGGTCTGTAGATGCAAAGCCTATTCGAGAAACTCATTTTGATCATATGTTTAGAAGATTGTATTTGGTGGTTTTATTGTCTCAAGGACACAGGCCTTTTTTTTACTAGGCTTAGCACTATTCAACACTAATATGCCTCAATAGAATGCCTTAGATCAAGTTCATTCTAGGCTCATGCTTTGTTCAAGAGTAACATCATTAGGCGTAGGTTCTTATTTATAGTTAGGCCATTTCGAAAAAGTATGTTGATGCCATCATAAATTATAGAGATGCCATGAACTTCATGAATCGAAAGAGTAAAAATAACATTCTTAACATTCAAATGGAGTTTATAATAATATTAGTATCACATTCATTACATATTTCAATAACAAAGCTAAAGTCATTAAACCTAGGAACACCATGAATTACTGTAACTAATCTTCTTCATTACTCAAAGTTTAAATACAAAACAAAGTCCATGTTATGTAGAATAAATGAAAGGCTAGCTAAGCTACTACACCCATAGGCTCACAAGCAACCTTGGGCACTATAATGTGGATCCTCATAAGCATCCATGTTAAAATATATGCTAATAACATCCATGATATCAAGAGTAAATTCTATAGAGCTTCGTTACTTCAATTCTTGTCTCTCTACTAACTAGATTGAGCTTGACTTTATAACACTTATGAGTATCTTCATGCCAGGGTGGAGGGCACATGTTAGGTGTTGAGCTAGAGCCTTAGTTGATCATTTCACTAGTTCCATCACCTTGTACCCTTTGCATTGTGGTCACCATGCGTAGCTTATTCAATAAGATATATTGAAAACCAGGTACCAGATAACTACCTGCCAGTTGATGTTGAGTCTGTAATGATTCCTTTAGCTAGTGCAAAAGATATCAAAACAATAACCATACCAAGTGATTGCCTTTCATTGAGGTGTCTGCTAAGTTGGCATGGATCCATACTTAGATGAATTAGGGGCCCAACATTACACCATTCAAAATTTCTAATCCATCCTCAGTCTTTCAATGCTCTCAAAGTGCAAAACTCAGACACGCTCTCCTTCATCTCAATGCTGAAGTCCTCAAATCCCTTTATGACAAGCTTGAGTTCCTAAATGTCACTATATATCTTTATGGAGGTGGCACTAAGCATGAAAACATTTATCTTCTCTACTTCCTTCTAAAATGCCTCAAGGTTTACCTTATCTTTTGACACTCCTCTATCTAGGATTTCTCCTTGTTCACAGGCCTTGGTTTGTAGGGCATGAAAGAGTGCTTCCAAGATTTGTTCCTAGTCTTTGATTTGGGTGTTTAAGGCATTTACCTTCCCCATTATTTAAATGAACTCTAACCTACTTATAGTGTATACCTATGCTATTAGATCCTCCTTCTTCCCCTTATCTTTATTGAGGTGCATGTCTATGATTGATGCCTGGTTGGAGAAGCTATAGAAGATGGCATCAACTAAATCTATGCCCTATTGAAGTTGTGTGAATAGGTCCTCCACCTTTTCAAGCTTTAGAGTTAGCTCTTGTTTTATCATGGCACATGGGTCTTCCTCTTCTTATATCATTGGGTCTACCTTCAACCTTAAGATCATCTACTTCACTAGCATGCATACCTTGTCAACCTTTAAGAGGTTCAAATTGTCAATGCCATCCAAGAGGGATGACTCGACTATTTTGATGCACTCAACTAGTTGTTGTAGCTTAAACTTCATGGCCTTTGCTTCCTCTTCTGCATCTAGAATGATCTTTATCCATTTTGAATCCCTAACATCATCGATGATGTTCTTTCATGCTACTTTATATACCATCTGGATGAGTGTGTTTGCCAACTTGACTAAGTTCATTGTATGGGGGTTCATGAGAAGGGAATCATTCCCTTCTTCTAGTTTCTCTAAAACCAATATGAAATTTTGTATCACCTCAAAATAAGGCTAATCTATATAACTACCAAAACCAAATGATAGTTATTGGTGCATCCTAGTTATGGTAGCTACATGGGGCATGTACTCAAACATGCATAAATATTCATTCATCCACCCCTTCTATGCCCTTTCTCTTAGGATTAGATTTGTGCCTTCTTATTATGGGATGACTAGATCCATTTACTCTTCTTCCTCTTCATCAATGCTACCACTCTCTTCAACACTTTCTTCTGAAGTTTCTTTTTCTTTCTCCAATAAGGGTTTTTCTTCAAACTTGTCTCCTTTGTCCTCTTATTCTTCTTCCTTAGCGCCAACTCCACCCTCCTATTTCTATTGGGTTTATTCAGTGCTTTCCTTTTGCTCTTTTAAGGCACCAACATTGCCTTCTTTGTCTTTAGGCACCCCTTTGCTACTTGGGCATGCCTATATTGTAGCTTGGTTTGTTGTGTTGTTGGGGGTGTTAAGCACCATTTCTATTACTTTCTCAATTGTTTTTGCACTTATGGTAACCTTTTTACCTTCCTTCTCTTTATTATCATTTTCCTATTGGGTTGCCTTCTTTCTCTCAGACTTCCTCTTCTTTGATAGATCTAAGGCCTTTTCTTCCTTGACCTCAATATTCTCAATCTCCTGTTGGGTCATGTCTTTTTCCTTTATGACATCCCTTTTCTTCTCCAATGCTAGTGCCTTCGGAATTTATACCTCGATCATCCCTAATTTCCTCCATGCCTCTCTCTTTTCTTCCTCAATTTGTGGAAGCTATGTGGTAGGTTTTTCTTGTGAACCATTTGTTGGCTTCTCTACTTCTCCAAGAGCAGTATTAGTTCCACCTTAGAGGGCCTCTTGAAATTCTTTGGCACTAGGATCTTCTTCTGCTTCTTCTTCTATAATGTAGACCTTTATTCCTACTTCTTCATCCTCCTCCATCTCTTCATGTGCATCTTTTGCTTCTATTTCCTCACATGCCTCTTTCACCTCCATCTTCATCAAGGTTATTGTGGGCATTACAATAGGCCCCTTGGGCTTCTTTTTCTTCTTCTCCTTCTTACTAAGATAATTAGTCCCTTGTGTGAAGGTCACGTGATTTTTTTTTTGGGTTGATGGGGTAGCTTCATCACCAGAGGCAATCTTAAACCTTATGTGCTCTTGAATTTATTCAAGTGTTTCTCCCTACATTTTTTGGGAAGATTTATTCTACCCTACTGGCACCACCTTCCCTTCATCATTGATCTGTAGGAAGAGGTCACCATCCTTCTTGATGTATGAACCTTTCTTTCTTAGCTTCATCTCATAATACAACATGTGGATGTGTCTGAGTATGACTTATTTTTGGAGGGGATGGATGTCATTGAAATCTAAGTTGTCCTCCTCATATTTGGTAGCCTTCCCTCTTGGGTGCATGTATTGGCACCATAACCTTCTTATTTTCAAATCCATGGCCTTTATCGGGATGTCCAATTATTTTACATTTAGAATTTTCCTTAATGCATCCCTTAAGTACTTGGTAGAAAAAATGTAAGGGATCTTTAGCTAGTCTGATTAGTTACTATTTGTGAGTGCCAAGTGCACTACATAGAAGTGTTACATAATGGCAAAGTTCATCATTCCAAACATGTTATGAGTGATCTCCTTGGGGATGTGCCACTCCATCCCAAACACCTCTATGTATTATGTGCACCACGCCATCACTTAGGTCTTGTAAATTTAGAAGAATGTGAGGGGGGGAAGGTGAAATTCTGGTACTTTTGCATCAGGGAGTCATTATACACTGAGAAGACCCTAAGGTTATCCTTTACACCGTCAGGCACATTGATATCCTCTATCATAATTAAAATCAACATCAACCCCCACCAGAAGGTCTCTCACACTGTGTGACACTCAAGTGAATTTTTACCATTTCTTCTACAATGAAGTTTGCTATATTTAACTTGACCCCCTATGCCATATGGTGGGTTATGCATAGGTAAGCCTTGGTGATGTCTACCCACCATTCACTAGGGTAAAGTTTTGAAATTATGAGGCACACCACCACTCTTATGTTAGAGTCTTTGATATATTTTATGGGGAATGTGAACCCTCCCTTGTATTACCTAAGGAGTTTCACAACCCTTTCCACTTTAGCATCATCTACCATCATTTGATGGATGTTTGCCAATAAGGCTTGATAATAATTGCATACACCTCCCTATAAAGTAGATCGGTCTCCATGTACGTGTGAGAGGAAGAACTACACGAGTTCCTTCAGCTCCCAAAAAAATGGTAACTCATAGAGATGAGTTACACTGGTGGTCACTAGTCTATCCTGGATGGAGACATCAAACAATACTGCACCCACTTCTATCTTGGCCCCCATATCAACCACCTAGTCTTACACTAGATCTTGAACATTACTTTAGGTGTGGTGGTTGTAATATTTTAGCTGGTAGGTGTGCATGAAAGAGAACCAATTCTCTCCTATCAATACTTCCTTGGGAAACTGCATTTCTTGGTATGACATCTTTGTGAGTGCCTCAAGTTCAATTTTTGTGACATTAACCCCTTCTTTTATATGTGCTTTATTCTTTGCAACAGTCATCTCTTCCACTATCTGATCCTTTTTGGCATCTTTATGCACCTGTGATGGACCATAACTCATACATTTCTTCCCCATCCTAAACTGGCTAGTATTAAAACACGGTCTATATAACTTGCCAATCTTGTAATGTTTGTTGGTACTCCTCAGAGTCACAAGGTTTGTGACTGCGACTTCAACTCTTGAGCTTTTCTTGCTATTAATGGCAACCTCAATGTCACTCCAATTTATTTCTATCTAGTTTTCACATAATTCATGCCCCACACTTCTGTATGTCAATCTCAAAGGGAACATAATTATTTCCTCTATTCAATCATTCTCTTTTTGTGTTTGTGGGTGCTCAAGGTTTCATTTTGGTAGAATTTTCTTGCTTCAGCTCTAGTTCAACTCTGGTTTTGTGCTCTACGTTCTTAGTTCAAATTAATTTGAGGTTAGTAACCTAAACTAGTTAACCTTTCACTGCTTTATACCCCTAATTCAACTACCTTATTAATTTTAGGTAATTAATGGCATGATGGTGCCTAGATTTCTTAAAATTCACTAAAACCCTTGAAATCTATAAAATTTTGCCACCACATCAACATTTAATGTGGATTTTTGTGCCTCCATCATCACCTCAATAAATTCTCATAATGGTATTTTCAGTGAAGTGACGTGTACTAAAACCCTTGAAATCTATAAAATTTTGCCACCACATCAACATTTAATGTGGATTTTTGTGCCTCCATCATCACCTCAATAAATTCTCATAATGGTATTTTCAGTGAAGTGATGTGTAGTTCAAATGGTCACTTCCCACCTCACTTTGGGTAGATACCAACTTGTCTTGATAATCTTCCTCCTACATTTTGTTCGCTTGACATGACCTTCACCTTCCTTATGGAAACCTAGGTGAAATGCCTCACATGCACATGATTCAACCTCCATGGTTCCATCTTCTCTTCCTGTAGTGCTTTCACTTCAAGCATGCTTTCCTATCTTAGTCAATTTCTCTGTGCTTTCATCTCTTGCCTTGTCTTGTCCTACCCCATACTAATCCCTTGCACTAGTCCTCCAATGCCTCATTATCCAATTACATTGCACACTTAGCATTTTTTTCACCTCTCTCTCATCTTATGCACACTTGGAATCCTATGTACCTCTCTATGTCACTTGGTACTCATATTTGTGCAAGTCTAGAAAACTCCATGCACCCAAAAACTTAGGTGTCTGGCCTTAGGTGCTTAAAAAGCATCTATGCTCGACTCACCCCACTAGAGTTATGCATGAAAGATCCAAAATAGTTTTCTTGTAGAATTGAAAGCACCTCACTTATTCACTCATCACCAACACAACAAAAAATAATGCAAAACATAAGGAAATGTTTGGCTTGTACCAAAATTTATTTTATTTCACACAACACAACCAACTTATGACTAGGAAGTTGTGTCTAATGGCACTATCACCATCATATTACTGATAAGGCTTCAATTAATTGCCATTAAAAAGCCTAGGGAGCATTTCTTTAACAATATGCGTAGCTTGCATGCACCAATTTCCAATATGTTTTGGATGACATATGGACCCATCCACCTAATTTTTAGCTTTCTCAGGTACTTAAGGCACTTGGAGTCAAAGGGAAAGATAAATGTTGCTTCAGTTAGTACCTTGCACTTTATATGCTTGGCATGCCACAACTTTTGGCATGCCTTCTCTATTTACTAGCTCCATCATGCTTGGGCACACACCTCATCCAAGCATTCTAAGTCCTCAATCCTTGAACTCAATAATTATTGGTCATCTAAATAACCAATACACATAATAAATAATGATGGCACTAAGAAACCTATTGGTAGAATTATCTCGGTAATAAAAACACCAGTAAAAATAGTGTATCCTTGTTTAGGCACTTATAGGTTGTGAAATATGCCCATAGTATTATAGACACTTGATCATCCCAATATTTATGACCAATATCACATATCTTTGTGAGACACATCCCCAATATCTTGTTGAATGCCTTAGTGATGCCATTAGCTTGTAGATGGTAAGGCATTATCTTATGGTGTGTCACCATGTATTCAGTTAGCAAGATCTTCATAGTTTCATTGATGAAGTGTGTGCCTCTATCACTATTCAAACTGAATAGGTACCCATAGCAAATTATGACATATTCCTATTAAACCTCATGGTTTTGATGGCTATGTAGTCTTTAGTTAGTGATGCCTCAGCCCACTTAGGGAAATAATCAGTTGTCTGTGTGCGTTGATGTAGGAGTGATCAACCCAACAAAATCAATGGCCCATTTTTCAAATGGTGCCTAGAAAAGAATGGAGATGAGAGGCATCTCATCCTAATTGTTGGGTTTCCCTATGCACTGACATATGTCACATGCCTTAGCATAATCCTTTACATATTGAAACATGCTTGGCCACCACAAGACTGATTGTAATACCTTTCATGCTATTGCATCTTCATCATAATGGCCTCCTATTATTCCCTCATATGCCTCACATAAAATGGAGTCCCTTTTTTGTTTTAGGACACACCGATGTAGGATTTCATCTCGATTGAGTTTTTATAGTTCCCCATTGATGAGATGAAAAAGGATGGCATGAACTATGAGTTTTTATTTTCTTTGGTTACCCATTATCTAGGGTACAGACCCAGACATTAAGAAAGTGGATATCTTTGCCAAGTCCTCAAGGATGCGCTAGACTTGATAGAGTTGTGCATCTATCATGTCATCCCTAATAGGTTTTGTTGCATCACCAAAGTTAATATAGGATAAATTATCTAGGTCAGATTTCTATTTTCTAGGCTTGATGACAGCTGAGAACTAGAGTTTTTGAAATAAAACTATCTATCTACAAATGCACCCATGGAGAATGGGCTTGTTTACAAGGCACTTAAGTGCCTCATGGTCTATGAAGAAGATGAATAGGGTCACCAACAAGTATTATCTAACTTTTTTAGGGCATATACCATGGCCAATGCTTTGCACTCAGTTGTTGTATAGTTCTACTCTTATTTGGGTTTTCTACTATAAATATAGCATCAATGTTAAAGTCTAGCCTAATGGGCTAGCACATTGGCCCTTTCACATAATATTGAGGTCTTGTGCACTCACCTGAAGTACACTACTTAAGATCGGTTCTTGTAGGTTTTGGTTGCATAGTAATACTTAGTTATATTCTTTATGTTTAACATGTATTCAATTAGATATTCTATAAATGCAAAGATAGACTATTAGGATCCTTGGAGTTCTAAGTTCTACTATCATAATTACATAAATTAACAATATTGTAGTTTTAGAGTTACTTATTATAAAAGAAAATATGTGTCAAAATTCATGCTAAGTAACTCACACATCATTCATCATGAACTCAAGAAGATTGATAAAACCCATAAATTCATTTATTAAGCTAAAGCATCAACATTAACAATACATCCATCCCTCATCATCCTCCTCTTAGTCCTTTACAATAGGGGTATTTATACTTTTTTATTCCTCACCAAGTGTTTAAAATCATTAATGACTTGAGTAATTATCCAATAAACTCTAAATATACTAGGATTCATGGTGTTTAACAAACTCTTCTCATAAGGATCCAAGCCTTTTCACCGCCTATATCTATGCTTTATGCTAGATCCTTGTTATCATTTATTCCTCTCTTTATAGACCAGTGAAAAACTTATAAATAAAGTCTAGGTATCTTATATGAATCATTCCCTTAACTGTTCATGCTTCCCAACCACTCCCCTAGTCTTTTACTTTAGTTTTGAGTCTTAAATCCTCAAGTTCGTCATGACTAATTCTTCTTTGACTAGGTGCTATTGCATTGGTCCATTCATACCATTGTCCTCTTATGCCCTATAAGTTCTATACCATGGTGATTCTACACATCCCAAGTTCTGTAACATGGTCTTTTATGTCATGGTCCTTCTACATCGTGTCAGTTTTATACCAAATTATATAATACTTAACCAAAATTTGGGGCCATCATCACCCCACACTACGCTCTTAGTCCATGTTGGACTAAGTCATGTTAGCATCTTCTATAAAAAACTTGGATCTCATCTGTTCGATCTCCTTCTTAACATTGTCCCAATGTGATAATGCCTCAAGCACATTGGTAGTTATATCTTCTATGACCCCTTTTAGTTTCTTCATCTCCTTGGGTTGGCTAGAGTTATCGTTAGCCTTCTTTACCAGTTCATCTTAAGATGTGATAGCATCCTTCTAGATGTCTTCAAGTGTAGAGACATCTTTGTCAACATGTCCTTAGAGGGTTGTAAAACTTGCATTCAACTAGTAATGATGTGTATTGATTATGTCCTCCATCATCTCCACATCTATGAATGCCTTGGCATACTTAGTGTAGCCCTTTATTAAGAGTGCAACATCAACCATCTGATGCCTCTAGGGTTCTTTATCTTGGAGCTGAGTCTCTAATATTTTATTTAGGTACACCAACCATGAAAAAATTCCATCCAAAATTGGGATAACTTCCCCAACCCTTTTAAAGGAATGCTTGCAGAATTCTACTATCATGGTGAACTATTCTACTAGCTATAGTCCCTCATCTTTCAACATAGGGTACTCCTTGAATCATTTTAGTAGAAGGTTCACCAAGGCCTCTAGCTTGCCTATGACATCCCCATCAAGAGGTATGATGTATTTTAGTGCTAGTTCCTATTGAAAATTTGTTTTATAGAGGTTTAAATCTTTCAATTTTACCTTTATGACCTCTTGGATTAACTGCTTCAAAGTGGCCACTTCCTCAGTGAGCACTTGTGTATTTGAAACCTCTTTATTGTATATACCCAAAATTTGGGCATTTTTCCTTTCAAAAGTACACACATCAAAATCTAATAAAATGTTCTGGCACATGATCTCCATGGCTAGCTTAAAAAATGTGATGCTTGTTAGAAGAGGGGATATTTGTTGAAGATCGACCCATAGTGGCTTGGCCAGTGCAATAGCATCATGTCCCAAGGAGAGGATATCTTAAGGGAGCTCAAAATCCCCCTCCTCATTATCATGTCTAGAATAAAAGACACCTACTTCCTAGTTTCAAAGTTTGCATCCTTTGAAATAAAGTGTGGCCATAGATAAAGCATCTTATTAGGGATGTTAAACTGATAATGCTCATGCAGACTAGTAGATTCATCATTGTTAGGCTCTTTCATAGATTTAACTAGTTCCTTTCCCTTACTAGGGTCACACTCTAAGGTGGCCTCTTCATTAGTAGCCATGGGAATGCTACCAATGGCCCTTTCGCTCTCTTCTTCCTCACCATATTCTTCAACATAGAGTGGTTCAACATCAAACAAGAAGTAGTTGGAGGTGGTTTTCTCTTCTCATGCAGGTGAGGGAGTATTTTTAGATTTAGAATCTGAGCTATGAATCTATATTTCAATAATTTCCTACTGGGGTGCTCGCCCACTAGTCTACTATTGGGTAGCTCTTAAAGAAGATGATTTTGAAGGAGGTGGTTGTGGAGTAACCTTAGGGGGAGAAGGTAAAGTTAGAGAAGGTAGAGGTGGAGGAACTATTGGAGGTGGATATTTGGGTGAAAGTTAGGGAGAAGAAGGATGTGATGGAGAAGGGTGTAGTGGGGAAGGGCATGATGGAGATGGAGAAAGGTGAAGTGGAGATGGAGAAGATTGATGTGGAGATGAAGGGCAAGGTAGAGATGGGTACATAGGTATGGCGCATGGTTGAGGAGTTTAGGCAATCTTCTACCACTTTTATGGAGTCTATTGTCCATTTATGTTGGTACCAAGCTCTGGCCACTTATTCAATGGGGGTGCCTTCAAGAACTGCTCCTTAGGGTCATTGACCCAGGGATCCTTTCAAGGCTACAACATGTTGAATAAATAGTGTACTTGTTCACCTATCATTATCTTCTTTACCATGATATCCATCAAGTTCATCTCCCTCTTATCCTAGTAGGCCTTCTTTCCTGAATAGATGAACATATTTTAGAGAGTATGAATCTCTATATCAATCTTTTTAGCTTCCAAGATAATGGGTTGTGTGTCATATATCTGGTTCATAGAGTCTATGAAGTACCATACCAAGTAGGTGTATAGTAACTTTAGCCATGCAAAGAGCTCTTTAAAAGGGTTCATTCTGATGCATGCAAGGGAGAAGTGTTACTTCATGGTAAATTGGGCTTGCTTAGCAGCCAAAGGGGGTAAGTAAGTCCTTCCTGATGCATTAATCATTCCTAAATGCCACTTTCATCCCATTAAACTAGTACCTCATCTTGATTTTGTATGAGGGGCAATGTGTTAAGGGCATGTGAATACCTTATAACATTCATTAGGGGACTTGTGTGTGGGGGGTATACCCACTTCAACACTCTTGAGCTATAATCTGACATGCCAATTTCATCAAAAACCATTAAGAGAAGGAATACCCCCCATGAAAACCTATACTTAGGTATCTGATGGGTCTTCTCTACATCCTCGATGATCTTATGGGTAAAATGCATAGCCTAGTTATATTTTAGTCCCTAAATGACTTGGTGGGAAATATAGAAGTGCATCATGTTGACCTCCTTCCATCGATCAATCCCACCAATCTTGGTCATAATGATCCACACCACAACCTAGAGGGTCAGATCTTGTAGGTTCTTTATGTGCATGGTGTGGCCCTAATTATAGTACATGAGCCATGTGATGATCCTTTGGATCTTCTCAATGCCTACCAAGTTATCAATCATACTCAACCCTAAGCACTGTAGTCCCATGACCTTATTGATTCCCCCGAGCATGATTTTCATACTACACCTGAAGAAGTGAATGTAGTCCCCATGGATCCATGAGAGAAGGAACTAAACTGCCTCTATGGATTTTTTAAAGTATGGTAAATTGAAGATTTAGAATAACCCCATAGCATCCAGCTAGTGGAATATATTAATAGTGAACACTACTTGGTTCTTGGTATTTTGGTACTCAACTTGATAGTCATTTTGGAGTTCAACCTCATTTCTAAGTTACTGATGATTATAATTAAAGATTATGTAAGTGGAAACCTTGGAGACCCAATTATCTACACACAATAGTAATTTTGGATACTACATTTCCTCAATTAATAGAGGTGAGGGAGGGGATGATGGAGCATTCTTTGCTAGGGATGATTGAGCCTTCTTTAATTTTTATGTCATGATTATTTTTTCTTCCTCCACGTGCTAAACTTGTTCTTCTGGAGTCTCTTCCCTAATAAGAACCACATCCCCATGCACCTCTTCTTCATCTGTTATCATAGGTATTTCAGTTCTTTGGAACTTTTTCTTAGGCCGCATCACCCTCCAAGGCACTCAAAGGTTGACACACAACCATCTAATGTTCCCAAATGAATACATGGTTGTGGTTAATTGATTTAGCTTTTCAAGCTTGAATGTTCTCTAATGGTAGACTTTTGCAACCTGAAACCTATAAATTTTGATATTACCCTTATGTTTCTTTCATATAACCAAACATGCAATACCTATCTATAAATTTGCAATGCCCTCTATAGGTTACTATGGAAATGAATTCACTTTACTCAGATTTGGATTCACTTTTCTTGGCTCTGATATTTGCTTGTTCTCAACTCTGTTAATCTCAAATACTCAAAAAATTAAAATGTAAAAAGAGTTTAACTTGCCTATTAATAGGTTCAAGGTGGGGTTCACCATCATTAATACCTTTTCTTCACCCATCACTTCATATCATTAATGTGTAAACACCTTAAATTGGCCACCAATGGTTTTATATCCAAATTTAGACCAATTCTTATCAACCATTGACCATCTAGCCTAAGAATTTCTAAATGTCTCAAATTTGGCTTCATAACCATGTAATAAATCAATTTGGCCTATTAATCAATTAAATTGAATAAATGCACCATCAGTTAATTCAAAATCATTCAAAATCCTAATAAGGGTTATATTAACACCAAATCCTAAGAAAATCCTAATCAAAGCCTAATTGAATTCATCCATGAGAAATTAAATCAATTATCAAAAAGAAAAATTCAAATATCAAAATCACTTTAAAAGCTAATCATTACCTTTTTGAGTTGTCACATTTGGAAAATATCTGAAAATATGTTTTTGGAGACCCATGCCTATTTATTGAAAATTATGAGTGCTTGATAACTCATAACTCTACTGGAGTTAATTTTAAGCCAACCAAGATAAGGATTTAACCCATTCCAAGTTGATTTCAAAATCTATAAATACAAGCCTAGAGCTCTTCATTTAGAGAGCTTGAACATAATAGAGTTATAATGTTAGATTTGATCTATGAAGTAAATACATAATATTATAATGCTAAAATCAAAACCAAGCCAAGAAAAAGCCAACCATAGTGCCAAGAGGAGATGGATATAGCCAAGACCCATTTATGAAGAAATTTTGAGTATAATCTGAGAAAGTCAATGAAGAAATAATTTGAAACTCTCAAGGAAGGTAAATATTGTTGTTCTTTGCATTTTAGTTGGGTTTTTAATTACACAGGATGCATTAAACACTTCATAATCCATGCAATTATGAATGCGACCATCCTTATTGATACTAATAACCATGGGGCTTATCCATTTAGATTCATTAATGGGGTGATTACTCTAGTGTGCAGCATGCTATCAATTTTCTCTTTAATTCATGCCCATAGATTGGGATTCATTCTATATGGTCATTTTCTAACTGGTCAAACACCTTCAACTAACTTGATATGCATTTTTCCCAAGGATGGGTGGACTCTCTTAATTTTGATATAATTTATGGGAAAGACATCTTAATATTATATTATCAACTCAAATATTTTTGAAATTTCCATTTTAGTCCAATAATTTCCTATCATATCCATCTTTGGTTCCTGCTCTATGTCAATATTGTACTGAACAGTCTGAATGGGCCCATTATAAGGGTTGTCTAAATTGGTGTCAATATCATGAACATATCTTATGCCATAGCTTGTAGGGACTTCCAAATGGGTTGAAAAAGGGTCATGTGATTTAGATCCTTCACCTTCTTCCATGTGAAACACTAGCTTCTATTTTCCTAAACTATTTCTTTGCACCGATCATGATCAAGGACTGGTTCTAGTGTGGAAAATTGTGTTGATGATTCATTGAAGAGGTGAAGGGCCTCCTCAAGGTCATGATGAATACTCCTTAAATGATCTTTTAGGGGACTTGGGTCACATACAACTGATTCATGCATGGCTTGGAGAGTGACACACAAATCCATCTTTGGTGAAGAATAGGGTAGTATTGACTTCATGCTCTCCTTTAATAGATACCCAAACTTGGTATCCATGTGTCACTCTTCATGATCATACCATGATCATGCCCAAGTGTGTAATGTCCCATAAAATGCATGGACCCATAAGTACTCTGGAAGTATGTTGCTTCACCCTCCACATTATTTCACAGGCTTCAATGTGAGGTTTTGGTGCTTGTATGCCATTATAACTAATTGATCCCCTGACCTTGTTGTCATGGTATAATTGATGATGCAAAATAGAGCATACATGATCCCAATAAAGGAGTCACTCACGATGGGTGCACCACCACCTTGTAGCAGTTCCATCAAAGAGATGCACTAATGATCTCATATGATCACTTTTGGTGTCATATAATTCTTCAAGGCATTGTATGAAGTCATGTACCTCCATTTATCCATAAAATCATGAAGCTTATTGTATTACTTCCAATGGTGGGCCTACCAGTGGTCCTCTCTTTTTTAGTTCATTAAGATGAACAAACTTATGATGCTTATTAAATGAGCATGAGACATTCAACTGACTATTGTTTATACTACACACTTGTCCAGTAATGTCATAGTCATCATGTGCCCAATAATTACAAGCATTGCTTATAGTTTTAGAAAGAGTTTGAGTGTGTGAACATCAAAGAACACCATCTGGATTAGGATATCTTAATCATCATTCCTTTTAGTAATGTTATATATGTGGTTTATATCTTCATCTACATTAACAAGCTCTATGTAAGGAGGTCCTTGTGTGTGATCTAGTGAAATAATCAGTGTTTTCAAAATTGATGTAACATTTATTGAAACTCAAGTGTGAATTATTCTCATAGCACCAAGGTCTTCCCAATAGAGTGGGGTAATCATCATCTTCAGCTAGTTCTAGAACCTCAAAAGCTGCCTTGAAGGGTACTTCAAGTATGTCAACTATGACATTCTTGAGGACCCCAATGGGTAGCACACAAGTCTTATTTTATATAAATAAGACATGAGATAAAGGTTGTAGCATTATAATAACCATCTATTCTCTAGGCATCCTTGGTAATGAGATTCACTTCTGCACTAGTGTCAACTAGGATGTCTTAGATTACCCATCTATCTATAATAGTATTGACTAGTATCTCTCTATCTTATGGAGGAGTAGAGGGAATAAGAGTGTCCCATTACCAAGCATGATTCAGGTGATGATCCTTAGTCTATCTAGTGACTTGAGGTTGAACCTCAATTGGTACTTTCACCTAATTATATAGCCAAACACTCAGCTATGGGACAATGTCCTCATATAGTATATGCTTGTATAGTTCCTAAAAGTTATCATGTGCCACATTATATGGTTTAACTATTTTCTACATATCAACAGTTACATTGATTATCTAACTCTTAAGAATTGGATCTCACCTTGGATTTCTTACGCTAATGTCATTGTGTCTTTGAAGACATCTTTCTATTGTTAGGTATCTAGATATATTCTTGCTCATGGTTCTTCATGTTATACTTTCTCATTAGGATTAGAGATAGATTGGGATTATCGATTGTATATGGTAATATTCATGAATGTGTGTGCCAATGTGTTTTCTCAACTTGTATCATGTTAGAACCCTTTTCATTTCACTCCTTATTGATAGTTTTGTATAAGTTAGGACACTCCTCCAACCAATGATCCTTTTAACATAAAGCACATGTTGAGTATTATGGACAATCTCTTTGATAATGGTTTGGGGATCCACATTTTTAACATGTCATGGGTGGTAAACAACCCCCTCCTCATCCTCATCCTCTATCTCAGCCATGGTACCCACCATTATCTTGATTGTTTGTTATTGAGGTTTGGCACATGTCATGTGCTCATGCTTCATGAATAACAGTAATGAAATGATAGTCATTAGTGTCATAATTATAGGCATCATAAATATTTCAATATTCAGATACCTTTGAGTGATTTTATCACTATATAAGTGGGAAAGAGCTTACATCATGTTATTCATGACAAATTTCAAGAATCTGTTTAAGGATTGTGCAAATGTTCTTGCATTGACAATTTCTCCTTGTATACCCATCAAATTTGCAGTCAGTGCACCAAACACCACTGCATGTATGATCTACACTAGTATTTGTTAGCTTATCAAGTTATGATGTTATTAAATCTATTTTAACTTTTATAAATGGTCTAATCTTGGTATCGACACTTCTAACTACTTCAGCTTAAAGGGTAGATTCCAAGGCTTCACACATGTTAGTGAATGTCTTCTAAGATAAAGTTCATCAAAAAGGTATTAAAAATCCTTCCACAAACCATTATGCATGTTGATAAAAAAAATCTCAAATGATAGTTGAGACAACAACATCTTGAACCTTGCATCATACACTCACATGTTTTCAGTAAGTCCTTGCTTTATGTCCTTCAGCATGGCTATGCTTTGTTGTTCAAATTTTGGAATGTCAAACTCCTAAAGGAAGGATACTTTAAGTTGATAAAATTTGACCACCACTTGTTGAGGGTTGAACTTCCTATACCATTTGTGTGTGTACTCTAAAAGCATGGTTGTAAATTGTGTGGCCTTATGCATAGAAGAGGTGATGTCACACGCTTTCCACATAAGTTCACATTTGTGGACATGATAAAATAAATTCTTTGTGCCTCAATATTTTGATAAATGAAGAATCATTTCATTATACACCATTGTTGGTTGAGGTGCCTAAACTGGTGGTTATTGTGAGCCTTCAACCCCTGTCCCTTGATTGGGAAGTCCACTACTTCCTCCTATTCCTCCTCTTAGTCCTCCTTCAACACCTCCACCAATAATGATCATGACATGGGTCATGGTAGTTGGATTATTAAACAAACATGGACCTGTACTCTATCCACTTTGAGGGCTAGGCCCTCCAAGCATCCCTAATTATGCCTTGTAATTCCTTTAAAGGGAGAAAAAAAGTGTTAGGTCTATATATATGTCAAATGGCTGATTTTTGGTATCCCTTACTAGCTCAATCACTAATTCCACACTTTATGTGTCCTAATTATGTATATGTACTTCATCTAACTAAAGAGCATGAATGTGCACTATGGTTGGGGAGCTTAGTTGGTTTAGACTAGGTTCTTCAGTCATCATCATCCAACTAATTTCTCCTTCATATGATAATAGAGGCATAGGGTGTGGCTCAAAAGTGATGGGGTCCTCTTTATGTCTCTACTTCCTTATGGATCCTAACAATACTTCCTGAGTTTTCTTGGTCCTTTTACATACCACTAACTCCCATAATCCTTTGTTGAGCTTCATCATACTTTCGATTACGCAATGCCCACTGACTGGCTACCATTATGAAGCCACAATATTTTACCAACTTGTTTTTACTCCCCTCCAAATTATGTGGCTCATGCATAGAAAGATTTATCCCTCTATTGGCATAGTCTCATGTCCCAAATCAACAAATAACTTTTTAATTTCTAAGGCAAAATGTCTAATGTAATGAGTATGTGATTCTCAAAGGAACTAATATTTGGCTTCTTTAGGACATGAATAGGTGGTTATAGTGTATTCCAAAATGTAACTATTCAAAACTCCTCTCCACCAAATGTTAACAACTCACATCCATGGTGTTCCAAGTCATGATAAAGCTCTTTGTCACTCTAGGGTCCAAGGCTACCTTCTCCCAAGGTTTTGAGACCATCCTTGAGAATATACAAAGAGCCAAGCATGTAAGTAAACTAGGATCTCAGTAAATAAGGTTTCATACAATGCACTATAGAGATTCTACTCTACCCACTGTCGTGCCAAAAGTCTTGGTTCAAGGTAGGGAACTTCAAAGTTATCTTCAACACTAGTAATCCATTGTTCTATATTCTCAAGAGTAATGCACTCAAACATTTTCCATGACTGAGTAACAAATGTTTTAGGTCCTGGTCATAGAACCAAAATATTAGGGTTTTATATTGTAAATATTTCATCGATGCTAAAGTCTAGCCTAATGAGCTAGTACATTGGCCCTTTCATGTAAGACTGAGGTCTTACGCACTCACTTGAAGCGCACAAATTAAGACTGGTTCTCGTAGGTTTTTGTTGCATAGTAATATTTATTTATATTCTTTATGTTTAACATGCATTCAATTAGATATTCCATAAATTCAAAGATAGACTATTACGATCGTTGGAATTCTAAGTTCTACTACCATAATTACACAGATTAGTAACATTGTAGTTTTAGAGTTACTTCTTATAAAAGAAAAGATGCACCAAAATTCATGATAAGTAACTCACACATCATTCATCATAAACATAATGAGTTTGATAAAACATGTAAATTCATATATTACTCTTAAGCATCAACAATAATAATACATCCATCCATCATCATCATCCTCATAGTCCTTTACAATAGGGGTATTTATACTTGTTTATCCCTAATCAAGTGTTTACAATCATTAATGACTCAATTAATTATCTAATTAACTCCCAATAGACTAGGAATCATGCCATTCAACAAACTCTTCTCCTAAGGATTGGGCCTTTGCACCACCTATATCCATGATCTATGTTATATCCTTACTATCATGTGTTCTTCTCTTTACAGGGTGATGCAAAACTTCTTATAAATAAGGATTGGGTGTCTGATATGAATCATTCCCTTAATTTCTCTCACTTCCTATAGGCTCCCTTAGTCTTTTACTTCAGTTATGAGTCTTAAGTCCTTAGGTTCTTAATGACTAATTCTTATTTGATTAGGTCCTCTCACGTTGATCCATCTACACCATTGTCCTCTTGTGCCTTGTAGGTTTTGTGCCATAGTGATTCTACACCTCCCAAGTTATGTGTTATGGTCCTTCCACATCATTCTAATTCTACACCAAAATAGACAATACTTAGCCAAAATTAGTGGCCAATAACTCTGCTTGGGTCAATTTTCTTCTTGCGAAGGACATGGGATGATCCATTTTGCTTTCATCGAGTTCCACTAGAATAACACCAATTATAGAGCCAAATACATTGACATGGATATGGAATGGGATTTTTTAGTCGAGAAATTATAAAATAAGTACACTATCCAACTTAAGCTTTAAAGTTTTAAAGGCATCCTCTTGTATTGTGCCTTAATAGAATGGGCCATCCTTTCGCAAGAGCTCCTCTAGCAGTGCCATAATATTTGCATAGCTCTATATGAACTTTCTATAATAGATATGATGGCCAAAAAAGGAGTGAACATCTCTCTATGTGGAAGGAGTCTGGATCTAAGTAATTATTACAATGTTCATGAGATCGATGAGTAGGCCATATTTATAGATGATGTGCCTGAACAAGGTTCTAAATGGTGTTTTGAAGACACACTTATTGAGGTTCAAGGATATTTATAACTATTATCACCTCTAAAATATGAGATACAATTTGTCATAATGATTTTTCATGAGCCCATACACAGTTGAATAATCAAGGTACACTTGGAATAACTTATGAATAAAATCCTAAAATGTGGTGATGACCAATCTAGAGAATATGACTGGCACATTCTTGAGTCCAAAGGGCATCACATTATAGTCAAAATAACCCAATTCTATCATAAAAGTTATTTTAGGCATGCCCTCCTCTTTAATTTGGACTTGATGGTATCCTAAGAAACCATTAGTGAAAGTATAGATTTTGTAGCCTATAATGCCATCTAAGACTTTGTCAATGAATGGAGTCGGGAAGGGGTTAGTGATGTAGGAAACATTTAACAGTCAGTAATCAACATAAATGCAAATTCATCCATCATTCTTAATGCTCATAACCATGGGGTTCACCCATTCTGACTCTTGCACTGGGTAGATCACTCATGCAACTAGCATACTGCTAATCTCTCTTTTGACCTTGGTACCAAGATTGGGGTTCATTTTATAGGGGTGATTCTTGATAGGTTACACACCATCCACCAATTTATTAATTAGTTTATTTTACATTTTGTTTATATGGGTTGGTTTCACCTGTTGGCTAGTTTTATAACCAACTTTTCATGAAAATCCTATAAATATTTTCATGTTATTTGTAAAAAATCTATTGAATGAATACATAATTATATTTTGGGTGGAAATTTATATTCACAATGTAATTTCTTCTTTTAATCAATTGATATCTAAACCAACATTGGTATCAAAGCCTAGCAAATTGAAGAGGAAAAGTGAAAAATTTTGATAAGCCATTTTGAAAAAAGAAGAGGTAGTACAATAGTAACATTTGATTTGTCTAAAATTATTCAAACATTTGATCTATACAAGCATCAAAGTACATCTATAAATTAGCTTAGAAGTTTGAAATTTTGATTTCTATGGAAATTGGCACACCAGTTCAGACCTATACAGTGGCTAGACAACAGGTTTCATTTGTATGACAACATCATTTATTTTTAAAATTAATTATTTATTGGTAGAAAAATAGTAAAATAACACTTCGTGGTTGATACATACTTTTGCGCAATATTTCTTTTTGAATTTTTTTTGATAAAAATCTACATAATTTTTTAAGTTGTAATCTGAAAATGGTTGGTCATCCTCAAACTGATTCCCAAAAAATATGAGTCTCTGATAATTAGCAGAATACCCTCTATCTTGAATCTTCATATTATCAATTGTAAAAAAGGAAATGTTCTAGAAATAAACTGCAGAAGAAGCATGTAATGATAGTAAAATAACTATGAAGCAAATGACAACCACAATGGAATGGCACGATGGAAGAAATGCTTGAAGTCTTGGAAACCTAAAATCAAATAAACTTATATTTGTTTATTTATTTCAATAGAGTGTGAGCTCCACCCAGAAAAACATAAGATTAAATTCCATTTTTATTACATCACAAAAAGTGAATCCATTTCATGAAAAAAAATTTACCGTATAAGTAACTTCTTTCCATTTGGCAAAATCAAAAATATTTATCATAAGTTACTTTTGTACTAATCATTTGGATGATGGGGAGTTGGCTACCCTAATTTATTTGGTCACATACCTAAACAGAGGGCAAAGTTTCAAATCCTTTTGACTTTGCATTTTTTTAATAGCCAAATCGGTGATATAAGGGTGTACTAGTGACTTTTTGAGACAAAATTTTGACAAATCATCATTTTGTCTAAAAGTGGTCATGTAACCAGGTATTTCATAGGTTGTTGAATGTTATGGACACAAAAAAAATTCAATTTTATAATTTAAAGTGTCCTTATATGATTATTACAACCAATATAATGAAATTGATGTATAAAGGTGTATTTTTGATCGAATCTGACACCTTTGAAATGAAAATTATCATAATATCACTTCATGTTTGTGCTCTCAAAGATAAACCATCCATTAAAAGTCCTAGGATACTTTTAATTGACACCATCTAAGTTACAATTGGAGGTTGGAGGACTATTCCCTTCCCTAGTTAGCTATTCACTCGGAGTTTGGGTTCACTACTTGAATAAAAAATTTGTCTTGTGTTCTTGCTTCTAGTTTCATTTTTGGATTTCTATACCTAATATTCATGACATGGAGTGAATAGGATTAGTTGTTTTTGTTTCTCTTGATGCACAACTTCTCACCTCTTGCCTAATAAGGGAGAACATTTAGGCATTGATTGGACTTCAATTAGTCATCAATGACATTATGAGTTGATAGGGGTTGATAGCACCAACAGTGTTTAACAAAGGTCATCAGTGTTTATTGGGCATCATGAGATGTGCCATATAGACTATGGGGTTTGTCACTTGGATGGGTTCTTGTATGGGACCTTATGTGGATCGATGTAGTTGGATAGGCTTTGATTAGGTTCTAATATAATATGGTATGATGATCATACGGGATGAGTAGGCCTTGATCATGTTTATCAGCCTTTTATGCCATAACTTGTAAGGTGTGCTTTTGTATGGAGTGGCATCAATTTTGATCAGTACTAAGAGGTAAAGTGCACCACTTGCAGTTACAATAGAGTTCCTTTGATGACTTTAGATTCATCACTCTATATCTTTTCTATACCCTTTGGATCAAGGGGGACTTTGTTGGTTTTATGATCCAATTTATTAATTAATTTATTTTTACATTTTGTTTATGTGGGTTGGTTTCACCCATTTGGTTGGTTTTGTAACCAACTTCTCATGAAAATCCTATAAATTTTTTCATGTTTTTCATAAAAAAAACTCTCAAATGAATACATTATTATATTTTGTGTGAAAATTTCTATTCACAATGTAATTTCTTTTAGTTATTTGTTGATATTTGGGCCAACACCTTCATGTCTCAATAATATTGTGAAAACAAATCTTGAATTTCCCTTAAGAGATCCACAATTCATGCTATCTCTACATTAGACCAATATGCACCTAGAGTGGCTAGCTTTAGTTCCCCTTTCGAGCTGATGTCTACCTAGGTGATTTTGAGCAGTGCACATTAGGGCTCGTTCCTCTCTTGATGTGTGTCCTCAACTTACCTACTCCCCTCAATTTTTTTGATGTGGAGATGAGTAGGGTCTTCCTCATCAGGGGTGCTATCATTCACTTGATGCACAAACTTTCTCTTTCATGTTAAGGACGTTTAATTACATACTTTTTAACTATCTGTATATTCATCACTCGAGTCACTATTTAGTGCATGTTCCTCAAATAAATTTAGGATCACTTGAATGTATCTTTTATGTACTCTAATATAGTAGTGTCCTCAAACACTACCCTTCAAATTACTTGCAATGGCTCGATCAATTCTAGGTTATGTGAGGAAAAGGAGAAGGTGTACACAAACTTCTCCTTTAGGACATCCCAACTAGTTGTCTCATGGTGTGTTTTTTTGACCACATACCAACCTTTCACCCATGTTTTTAAGGTTATATAAAAGGTGTGCATCTATAGGTTCCTTAGGGTATTTACACCACAGTCAATCCATGTTTCTTTGCACAAGTGTATGTGCGCTATTGGGTTTGAATCATTAGAGTATGCAAAAATGTCTAGGTCCTTATTGATTTTTTTTAATCGGGTATAGATGGTTGTTTTTACATCTTGCCAAGTTGGCAAGCTAGGCCTCTAAACTACCCACCTATGAGTAGTAGTGCTTCTCCAATTATACACTAGTACACCCATCCTATCTACCTTCTTTGATATGCATGACTCGAGGTTGTGGACATATTCTTCCACAAGTTTACTCCTATCATATCTTAGGAGCATGACAAGTTTACCTTTGCTTAGGTGAAACACTCTCTTCCACTTATTTTTTTACAAGAGACCCATCTCTTCAAAGTGTGATTAATATGGATCCATCCAATCCTCATATGTTTTGGTGCCTTCGTGCTCACTAAGTGGCACCTCCAACCAATCATCTCATAAGTTTCTTTGATCCATTGGTCATAATCAACATTGATGGTGTTGGAGGTTGATTGTACATCTTCCCAAAAAAACATTCCTTGGTCATTATGGTTGAGAATCTTAGTGTCTTGCACTTTGATGTTGTAGATATGGTTGATCTCATCCTTTAGATCAACACTTTCTACATAAGGGGTCCTTGGTCACTTGAGAGGGGGATCACTACCCTCTCTTTACAATTTTCAAAGGTCATATAACACTTATTGAAGCACATATCAACATTATTCATATAACACCATGGACTTCTCAGGAGCACTAGATAATTATCTTATTTAGCCAACTCAATTACCTCAAATTCAACATGGAACTCGATGCCCATGATATCTACAGTGATGCATTTTAGAATCCTAATTGGTTGCATTCTATATTTGTTAGCCATGAAAAATATGTGAGGGGAAGGCCTCAAGGCTGGCCTACCTATCTTCTCCCATGTATTATTTGTCAAGATATTGACCTCAGTGTCTATGTCCACAAAGACCACACATATAGACCATCCATCAATGGTGGCATTCACCAAGATTTTTAATTGTACTCCACATTCTGGGTATGCCTGACTTCTCATGCCCTTTCCATGTATGGCCCAACAACTTCAACTAGTTTTTACCATGCATGCTCTAGAAGTAATTTCTTCAATAGGGGAAACATCCCTTCTATTTTGTAAGAGGCATAATATCTTTGTTAGCTCTTGTACCTCAAACTCTTGACCATCTTGCTTCTTACAAGAGGCAAAAAATTACGCCTCTATGTCTCTCACTAGTTGGATCTCTCTTTCTCGGTTTTGAATCACACTCATAGCCTACTGTAATACATCTTTCTAGTGTGCAGGGTATGGTTAAGGCACAACTTTGGGTTCAAACCATGTTATGCACTTAGTGTGACTATGGTATAGGTGTAGGCATCACATAACTGATAGTAGATGGTTGTGTTAACCTAATTGGCATGTTGCAATAAAGGGTAGTTACAAACATCATGTGCTTCACAATAAACCTCATAACTTAGAATTAATGTATACACATTCCTTCAAGGGTAGTTGTTTCTATTATAGCCTTCTGTCTCACAATCAGTGTACCATAATCCACTTTGAGTGACTTAAACTAGAGGTCAGCTTTTGAATTTGGTTGGCCATAGCCATAATCTACACCTCCATGAATGGGCTAATTCTAGTATCATCACTCCTAACTTCCTCAACTCTAATCACGATTTCAAGAACTTCAAGAGGATCGATGAATGTCTTCATGGATAGGGCTCTTCAAAATGGTACTAACAATCCTATAATGAACCATTATGCATGCTAGGAGGGGTGAATGTCATAAGGAATCTTGGAAAGAAAAGTTTTGAAACTAACATCATACATGTGTTTGATTTTTGAGAGTCCTTGGTTAATTTACTTAAGCACAATGATGCTCTATTGTTCAAACTTTAGAATATCAAATTCCTTCAGGAATGCTTCCTTGAAAGTTTTGTAGTCAATCATATCCTAGTTAGGATCAAATTTATTGTATCAGTATGATCATGATCAAGTAAAGTGGTCATGAACTGGGTTACCTTATGTTCAAATTGGGTTATGCCCTAAGTGCATCATTATATTTCATATTTTAGCACATGCTCTACAACATTTTCCACACCATGATACTCTGGAAAGTGCATGGCCATCTCATATTAAATTTACTATAGGGGGCATTGGCATATGAGATGCTTGCCCCTTGGGACATGTCCTAGCGGTAGTCCTTTAATTCCTATAACCATTGGGTTATGAATTGGCCCTGTTGTTACTATCAGTGTTGAAGATGATGAAGGCAATGTACTACTAATTTGTGTTACTGAGCCACTTCTTATGGGTTATTTCCCAGTCTACACAGTTGACATTGGCTGAACTAGAATGATTACACTTACGTTCTATGTTGTTGAGCTACTGCCTAAATTTTTAGAGGTATCCTCACTTAACTCTTCATAAACAATAACATATTCAATAATAAAATTATAGTCCAAGTCTAAAAAATAGTTAAAATTGATGTGGATAATAGGGTTAGTTATCACTCTTCCTTCTTCACATGGGGGATCTAGTATACGAGCTAGCACTACAGGTTCGAATGGGGTAGGTGCTTCTAGTGCATCTTTAATGGTCAAATTCTATAGGGACCTAGTGCATTCTTCACCTGTCAATAGTTGATCTCAATCTATAGCTTATGGTTTCTCTCCTCACACTACTGAAATTCAAGAGATCCTTCCCTATGCCCATTCTCCTCACTATGGGTTCTCTTGGAACTTCTAGGTTCTAGATATTCCATCAACCTAAACCTCCTCTTGTTATAAGTCTATCTCTGAAGCTCTCAGATGTCAATTTGATCATCCCCCTCTATTGCACTTCACCTACACATCCCCTTCTCCCCTCCTATGTTGCTCATACATGTAATGACTTTAGCCTTCCATTCTCATAGTTTTAAATCTATAATCCACCATTAGTTTCTTAAGCTATACACTAAACTCTTTCACAAATGTGCCTCTAGGCTCATGCAAAAATTTATATTTAGCTCCCTTAGGGTAGGAGTATGTTGACACTGTAAACTCAAGTACATAATTGTTTAGTGCTCCTTACCACCATTTGTCTACTGCTCTAGTCCAAGTGGCATCTAGGTTCTCAAGCCTCTCTAGGTGATCTTTCATCCACTCAAGGCATTGTCCATAGCTTCAACTTCTATGGGTTACATAATTGATCCAGAGTTCAGTTTAGAAAATGTTTCCAAGTCATTACAAAACCTATTTCACAACATAGAGATCATTGAGAGCTTTTTGGTGCTTTTCACGATTTGCAAAATGGATATTGTATGCAAAAGTTATAGGCCACTAAAGTTATGATGTGACAGGAAAAAATGTGGTGTCGCAAGATGACGTGGCATAATGTGGACACACAAACTAGACCAATCAAGTGGTGACACATGATAGTCAATGGGAGTCCAAAAATTTGGGTGATGTTTGTCTTTGATAGCATGTATGGATCAGATAATGCATTGTATTTGAAATATAAGTTTTAAAACACTTTATAAATATTTCCTTGGTAATATTTTATTTACCTTTTTCCCCAGCCACATGGGAGAAACCAATACTTGCCACACCACATCCAACGCATTGGAAACCATGAGAAATGAACTCCACGTCCATCTACCTCATGGAACGTGAGAAGAGGGCAAGGAGCTTAGCGTATATGCTAAGATTGGCATATTGACCAACAACCCAAGTTATATGTTTGGCATATTAATAAATAAACCATGCTATGTTTGGCACACCAACCAACTACCACGCTATGTTTGGCACCTTGAGCCCACCAAAAGGGGGTGTTGACATTATGTAAGCTGGCTGCCAACCTATTAAAAGGACAGCAGGCCGTCCCATTTACTAATGTGGGACTAAATGATAAGCTAAGCACCTAAATAGAAGGCTGGAGATTTGAACCTATGACCTACCCAATAAAAGGGATAAGCCTTGTCCGTTTGAGCTGTGTGTTCAGAAACAATATAAAATCCATGAACTTCTATTTGAATGTAACCTTTGCAGGACTGTGTATTTTTATTTAAAGAGGCTGAGAGCTTGTTTTAAGCTTGGAGATAGCTAGCTAATGATATTTTCTCCAATATCCGACCTTATACACAGAAGGTAAGCCTTTATAATTAAAAAGAGAATGTTATTATTATTATTATTTGGATATACCAATAGTTTGATTGAAGGGACTTAAGCACATTTCAGAAAGGGATTGAAGACTAAGGAAGGATTTTGTGTGACCGAGCTTGAGTTTATCAGCGAAGGTGGAATTATTGGATAGAGATCAGGCCTGAGGGAAGTGTGTAACATTTTAAGAAATTTGTAAGCCATTTGTTGAACAAATTTAATAGAAACGGTCCTCACTATTGGGCGGACCTGGAGACGTAGGCAAAAGATGCTGAACTCCGTTATCACATTTTGTGTTTTTGGTAATTTTCATTTGATGCATGTTATTATTTCAGTTTGATGATTTGATTTTAATTAGTAAATGAACTCATGTAAGTGATTCAAATTTTGACAATTGTAACACAACATTATTAAAAAACTAGTTTAATTGGTAAATGGAAGTAACAAGTATTTTGACAATTCCAATCCAACTCAACAACCAAGAACGTTTTTGCCAAACATTTTGCAAGTTCTTTTGAGTATTTCAAGAATATGTAAGTTTTAGAAATTTAGTATTCATACCTAAAACTTCACTTTGAGTTTATCAGTGTAGTTTATGGATCAAATTGGTATCAGAGTAGTTAGAATGTAGGGTTTGCTTCTAGTTGTGTGTTGACAGTTGCTTCCAAAATAGTTGGATTATTGGTTTGTAGATTGATTATATTGCAGTGTGTAGTGTGGAATCAAGGGTTTACAAGAAACCATGGGAAAGATGTCACAGATTGAGGCCATCAAAGATGAAAATGCAATCTTGAGATGCCAAAAATTTGCACTTGAATTTCAAGTGGCAAAGTTAAAATCAGAGCTTGAATCCAAGGATGAGCTCTTGATTAGATTGCAATGTGGTGAGTGTGAAAAGGTAAAGCCTTCAACATCAGATGCAGAGACTATGACTGAGTACACTGTAAGTTATTCACTGAGTAATTCATCTACTTCTTCTTTCCATTTAGATTCAGATTCAAGTAATGATGCTTTTTGTAGTTTTGAACAACACACTAAGGGTATAGGATCCAAATTATTGATGAAAATGGGATTTAACAGAAGAGGTCTTGGTCAAAATGGCCAAGGAATTACTAACCCAATTCAGGTTGAGCATAGACCTCTTCATGTAGGTTTGGGTTATACTAGTGTGTAGGTGGATGATGGAGAAGTTTCTTCCATGGCTAAAGGAAGACAAACTTCTAATAGCGAAGGTTCTAGGCCACTAGTTCAAAAGTGTAAAGGTAAAAGAGGTATTGAGATTCCACCTCCTGATTCTTACACTAAATCTTCTAAACTAATTGATAATTTTAAGAAGTTTGGATATAATGTACAGAAGATAATGCAATCATTTCCATGCACTTTTTGTGGGATGAATAACCATAGTGCTAAGACTTGTTGGAAATGAAAAGCTTTGTTTAAGCAGATTGCATGTTTGAAAGACCATTCTCATGTTATGTTGGGAATTGGCAAAAGGGGACCCTCACCTAAGAAGGATGTTTGCACTCATTGTAAAGTGAGTGGACATAGGATTGATAGATGTTTTAAGCTTCATTCATCTTCACATTCAAGTAATTTTAAAACTAAGATGATTTACAAACCTCTCACTAAGGTTAATGAAGCTAATTTAATCCATAATGTAGTTGACAATACAACCCAGAATAAGGTAAAACCTATAAGTGAAAATCCATTTAAAGGGTTAAGTCAACAAGTTTTTCAATTACATATGGCAAGGCCCAAATTGATAAAGTATGCAATTGATAATGAATCCACAGAGACAATCAATTTCACTAGGAAGAAAGAATTGGTTAAGTGGATTATCACTACATTCTTTTTGCAAAGCATGGTTAAGAATTCACCTAAGGGAATGAACAAGATTTGATAGATGTAGATGAGAGTTGGTGGGAACACTTCAAGATAGGTTTATCATATGAAGTTTTTCAATTCTCACTTTTTGATAACTCTAAGTTTTTTATCTCCAAAATATACTGTATGGGTAGTCTAATAATGGATAAGACATTAAATCATTTGAAACAGTTGGGGATATAGCAGAGTGATGTTGTGATTTGTTTCCTTGCAGCATTTGACAGTTAGACTGCTATTTTGAATGTATCTATTTTGGCACAGAGATGTTTAGATGCATTTTTTTAAGACCCTTTGGGCATGCTTAGATGATAGGCATCATACACTTTTGGTTGTTTGCATTTTGCTTAGCATTGTAAGTCCCATTTAGGGCAATGCATTTCAACATGCCTACAACATTAATTATATGTTTTCAACATTATAAACTTATCTTGCAGTTACATTGGGAGTTGTTTTAGTTTTTGGCAATTCACCGTTTTACAGGATGTGACATTTGGGCATGCAGTTTGATATGTTGTAATCACTTTGGCAGTTGCAGATTCCTTTACTCATGCCATGTATAGGCATTTTTAGTTAAGTTGTGAATCATTTATTTTGCTAATGTTTATCTCTTTCTATGATTGGGTTTTGTGTGATGTGATGCAGTAGACTAGTTATAAGATTTTAGGTGATAGTCAACTTTTGGAGACTAAAAGCCTCTTTTGTAGGGAGATGTGATCCAGAGTTTAGTTCAAAAAAAGTTTCCAAGTTGTGACAAAACCAATTTCAAAGTGTAGAGCTACGCGAGATCTTTTTGACACTTTTCTTGGTTTGCAAAACGGACACTGTATGCAAAAGATATGGTCCGCTGAAGTTTTGGTTCGACAAGGAAAAATGTGGTGTCGCAAGATGACGTGGCACAATGTGGACACACCAAGTGGACCAATCAGGGGGTGACATGTGGCAGTCAATGGGTGTCCCAATTTTTTGTCTTTAACAGCATATACAGATAATGCATTATATTTGAATTATAAGTTTTTAAATAACTTGTAATTTCCTTGGTAATTATTTATATTTTACTTACCATTTCTCCATACGCCACATGGAAGAACCAACTTGGCATGCCACCTGCAATTACCTTGCCGAGTCAAGCTTAAGATAATGCCAACTTTGGAGACTGTGAGAAATGAATGCCACATCCATCTACCTCGTGAAACATGAGAAGAGGGCTAAGATTGGTGAAAAACCCAACAACCCATGCTAAGTATGGCACCTTGAGCCCACCAAAAGGGGTGTCGACATTGGTAAAGCTGGCTGCCATTCCTTTTGAAGTCTTGAAAACTATTCCAACTTGCAAATGTGGGATAAATGATAAGTAAAGCACCCAAAAAGGAAGGGATAAGACTTGAACTTGTGACCCACCTTGTAAAAGGGATAAGCCTTGACCGACCACGCTACGGACTTGGAAGTGTTATAAAAGGCATGAATTTGTATTTGAATTTAACCTTTGCAGGACTGTGTATTTTTATTTTAAGAGACTGAGAGCTTGTTTTAAGATTAAAGATAGTTAGCTAATGGGATTTTCTCTAATATCTAACCTTATACACAGAAGGTAAGCCTTTTTAATTATGTTTTGTAATTAAAAAGAGAAGTATATTATTATTATTTAGATATACCAATAGTTTAAGTGAAGGGACCAAAGCACATTCGGAAGGAGATTGAAGACTGAGGAAAGATTTCGTGTGACCAAACTTTGAGTATATCAACGAGGTGGAGTTCTTAGACAGAGATTAGACCTGAGAGAAGTTGTGCAGTGTTTCAAAGAAATTTGTAAGCCATTTGTTGTGAAAATTTAATAAAAACGGTCCTCACTATTGGGCAGACCCAGAGATGTAGGCAAGATATGCCAAACACCGTTATCAATTTCATGTGGTAATTTGTCATTTAGTACATGTTTTGAATTCAATTTTCTAATTTTTAATTAATCATGAACATATGCAAGTTTTAAAAATTGACAATTTACGACATTTGATTTAAAACAAAAACCAGTTTAATTGGTGAATGGAAGTTTAAAGTCAATTGACGGTTCCAATCCAATTCGATAACCGAGAATGTTTTTGCTAAACATTTTGCAGGTTCTTTTGAGTATTTCAAGAATTTGTTAAGTTTTAAGAAATTCAGTATTCGTACTTAAAACTACACTTTGAGTTTATCAGTGTAGTTTACGGATCAAGTAATGACGCTCTGACAAAGGTGAACCTTCTAAACTTTTCCATATCAAAGTTCAAAATAAGATGGTAAAAGTTTATGCTGTTTCTTATTCTCTCTCAAGCAAATTTGGTTAGCAAAGTGTTGGTTTATAGACTTAGATTGAAAATGTATGATCATCATAATCCTTATACTCCACGATGGGTTAAACAAGAAGTAGAGATAACGGTTTCCAAACAATGCATAGTCAAATTTGCAATAAATAAGCATCTCATTGATGATGTTGCCCATGTTAATGTTTGTGGTATAGTCTTTGGAAACACCTATATGTTATTAGAGATACCACTTTCATGACAAAATATAATCAATACCATTTGGTTAAGGATATAAAAAACTACACCATCAAATCCTATGAAAGCAAATCTAAACTCTCCTTGGTAAGTGTCAATCATGGTAACCAATTGCTTAATGCTAGTGAGATGTTTTCTTTTCTCATTTTGAAAGTTAAGCAAGATAATGGATTAGTGGAATTTAATAACCATATAAAGTCTACTAAGAAAGAGCATGAGATGCAATTACTACTAGGTCGTTCTCTTCCTAACATGGGTTTTCATCGACAAGAATTGAAGGAAAGAAATGAGCCACACAAGGACATGAAAAGGTGGACTAAAAAGTTGAAAAGGCTAATGAAATACGAATAAAAGAGGTTCAAGAAGTGGGAAAAAAAAAATCACCATCATATGAGTTCCTAAGCTTTTAGGGACCAAAAGCCTCAAATTGGAGAAACATGATCCAAAATATGAATCTAGTCTACATATTGTTTAGTTTATTTCACTATACTCAATTATATAACTCATATATCTATAACATTTCTTCAAGGTTGTTCATGTAAAATGAACTCTTTAATTAAGTTGAATGACAAAGTCTGTGATGGGATGATTTGGGCATTCTTGTCTTGGTGAAGTCAACACCTTGCAACCGTTGAAACTGAGGGTTTCAAAAAAAATGATGAATCTATCGACCAGTGTAGCGTAATCACCTCGATGGTTACATAACCATTAGTGTTTTTTAGGGATGGTTGTGAAACTATTGCTCTGCTTAAAGTGATGATTTCACCACTGAACAAAACATGTGAAGAGGAGCAATTGCAAATGTTTTCTTTTATTGGTGACATTTTGTTTCAAGTCTTCTACAGATTCTAAGATGGAAGAGCATAAATATAGTCTCTATTGGAGGCAAAGATCATCTTAGAACTTAGTGAGAAGTCTCGAAGTTGGATTCACATTATATTTTGTGAGTTTGGGTCTTTGTTCATGTTATCTCATTGTTTCCTAAATGTGAATAGTTATTCCAACTGTATTGGATCATTGTGAAGGGCCTAATAACTAAAATGCAGTCATGTGTGCAAATTTTAGATATAGTAGTAATGAATTCTTTGTCCATAAAGACCATGTTTGACAATAACTTGTACAATTAATTGCATTACATAGTGGAAAGGGAGAGCAATTGCCTCGCCCACTAGAGGTTTTTCCACTAGGTTTCTCCAAGTTATATGGCATGTTCATTTTATGTTTTGTCTTATCTTATGCTTCCTTATGTTTAGTATGCTACACATTTTATTTCCAACAGTTGTTTAACTTTGTTATAGCATTGGATGTAGTCTAAAACAACCATTTATCAATCATATGTTGAGTTAGGAGTTGAATTTCCATGTTGATGAACCTTAGTGTGGGATATCCACCTAATTTACAGATCAATAATTGTCTATCACTTTTTTTTATGAAGAACAAGATTGAAAATTGATATGCAATTTTGGTTAAATAGCACAAGACTCTAATTACTTAGTGATTTTGATAAATTCACTAATTAGATGAGGGAAAAATGCAATTTTTCTAGGGTTTGTTTGGGGACATGCACATTTAATTGACTTTAGAGGTGAAGTGATTGGCTCCCTTTTTGTTCAATGTTTCATCCATGTTGAGTGATGGTTGTAGAGTGACCAATTACCTTCTAATTTGCAACATACTAAATCTCAATCACCTTGTACCCACAATATTTGGTTCCTCAAAGAATAAAATGTAATAACTTTCAATGGATAAGGTTTATTTTCTAATAATAAATAAGATATTTAGAGATATGCATAGATAATCTAGGTGCATTATTCTACTTCATGGTTTGGACAAAATACACTATTATCATTTCATTGTTGCCATTTTGGAATGTGCACAAGGAAAATATTATATTACCATAGTGGTCGATAATCCCCAAATATCTGCAGCCTCTAGAAAGATATTTACTATTAAAACAAAAAATTCCAAACTCCATATGACATTTCTTTTACAGAGCAGGCCCATGGTTATTAATGCATCAAAGGTGATCTGCCTCTATTGGCACCAACACCCAAAATGATCAATTTACATAAATACTCCCGATTATGGAAACTTAACATCAATAGAGCCTCTCATTTTGACAGGTTAGAATGCTATTTTAAATGTATCTATTTTGGCACAAGATGTTTAGATGCATTTTTTTAAGACCCTTTGGGCATGTTTGGATGTTAGGCAATATACACTTTATGTTGTTTGCATTTACTTAGCATATAAGTCCCATACCAAGGCATTGTATTGCAACATGTCTACAACATTTATTGTATGTTGTCGGCATTAACAAACTTGTTTTGCAGTTACATTGGGAGTTGTTTCAATTTTTGGCAATTCTTTGCTTTATAGGATGTGACATTTGGGCAAGCAGTTTGATATGTTGTAATCACTTTGGCAGTTGTAGATTCACTTACTCATACCTTTTAGATTAGGCATTTTTGTAGTTTGGTTGTGAATAATTTTTATGCAATTGTTTATATCTCTTGCTAGATTGGGTTCTATTTTCATGGATGCAGTATACCAGTTTGCAGTTTCAGGGGATATTAGACTTTTGGAGACCAAAAGCCTATTTTATAGGGAGGTGTGATCTAGAGTTTAGTTTAGAAAAAGTTTCCAAGTCATTACAAAACCTATTGCATAGCGTAGATCTCATCTAGAGCTTTTTGGCACTTTTCATGGTTTGTAAAATGGTACCGTATGCAAAAGTTATATGCCACTGAAGTTCTGATGTGACAGGTAAAAATGTGGTGTCGCAAGATGATGTGGCATAATGTGGACACACCAACTAGACCAATCAGGTGGTGACACATGGCAGTCAATGGGAGTCCAAAAATTTGGGTGATGTTTGTCTTTGACAATGTGTACGGATCGAATAATGCATTGTATTTGAAATATAAGTTTTAAAACACTTTGTAAATATTTCCTTGGTAATATTTTAATTACCTTTTTCCCCAGCCACATGGGAGAAACCATTACTTTCCATGCCACATCCAACGCATTGGAAACCATGAGAAATGAACTCCATGTCCATCTACCTCGTGGAACATGAGAAGAGGGCAAGGAGCTTAGCGTATATGCTAAGATTGGCTTATTGACCAACAACCCAAGTTATATGTTTGGCACATTAATAAACAAACCATGCTATGTTTGGCACGCCATCCAACTACCACACTATGTTTGGCATCTTGAGCCCACCAAAAAGGGGCATTGACATTATGTAAGCTGGCTGCCAACCTATTAAAAGGACAACAGGCCATCCCATTTACTAATATGGGACTAAAAGATAAGCTAAGCGCCTAAATAGAAGGCTAGAGATATGAACTCGTGACCTACCCAGTAAAAGGAATATGCCTTGACCGCTTGAGCTGCATGTTCATAAACAATATAAAATCCATGAACTTCTATTTGAATGTAACCTTCGCAAGACTGTGTATTTTTATTTTAAGAGGTCAAGAGCTTGTTTTAAGCTTGGAGATAACTAGCTAATAGGATTTTCTCCAATATCTAACCTTATACACAAAAGGTAAGCCTTTTTAATTATGTTTTGTAATTAAAAATAGAATGTTATTATTATTATTATTATTTAGATATACCAATAGTTTGATTGAAGGGACTTAAGCACATTTTAAAAAGGGATTGAAGACTGAGGAAGGATTCTGTGTGACCGATCTTGAGTTTTTCAGCGAAGGTGGAATTCTTGGATAGAGATCAGGCCTAAGGAAAGTGTGTAACATTTTAAGAAATTTGTAAGCCATTTTTTGCAAAAATTTAATAGAAATTTTCCTCACAATTGGGCGGACCCAGAGACGTAAGCAAAAGATACCGAACTCTGTTATCACATTTTGTGTTTTTGGTAATTGTCATTTGATGCATGTTATTGTTTCAGTTTGCTGATTTGATTTTAATTAGTAAATGAACTCATGCAAGTGATTCAAATTTTTACAATTATAACACAATGTTATTAAAAAACATGTTTAATTGGTAAATGGAAGTAACAAGTCTTTTGACAATTCCAATCCAACTCAACAACTGAGAATGTTTTTGCCAAACATTTTGCAAGTTCTTTTGAGTATTTCATGAATTTGTTAATTTTGAGAAATTTATTATTCATAATTAAAACTTCACTTTGAGTTTATCAGTGTATTTTATGAATCAAATTGGTATCAGAGCAGTTAGAATGCAAGGTTTGCTTCTAGTTGTGTGTTGACAGTTGCTTCCAAAATAGTTGGATTATTGGTTTGCAGATTGATTATATTACAATGTGCAGTGTGAAATCAGGGGTTTTCAAGAAACCATGGGCAAGATGTCACAGATTGAGGCCATCAAAGATGAAAATGCAATCTTGAGATGCCAAAAATTTGCACTTGAATTGCAAGTGGCAAAGTTAAAATCGGAGCTTGAATCCAAGGATGAGCTCTTGATTAGATTGCAATGTGGTGAGTGTGAAAAGGTAAAGCCTTCAACATCAAATGCAAAGACTATGACTAAGTGCATTTTAAGTTATTCACCAAGTAATTCATCTACTTCTTCTTTCCATTCAGATTCAGATTCAAGTAATGATGCTTTTTGTAGTTTTGAACAACACACTAAGGGTATAGGATCCAAATTGTTGATGAAAATAGGATTTAACGGAAGAGGTCTTGGTCAAAATGGCCAAGGAATTACTAACCCAATTCATGTTGAGCATAGACCTCTTCATGCAGGTTTGGGTTATACTAGTGTGCAGGTGGATGATGGAGAAGTTTCTTCCATGGCTAAAGGAAGATGAACTTCCAATAGCGAAGGTTCTAGGCCACTAGTTCAAAAGTGTAAAGGTAAAAGAGGTATTGAGATTCCACCTCCTGATTCTTACATTAAATCTTCTGATCCAATTGATACTTTTAAGAAGTTTGGATATAATGTACAGAAGATAATGCAATCATTTCCATGCACCTTTTGTGGGATGAATAACCATAGTGCTAAGACTTGTTGGAAACAAAAAGGTTTGTTTAAGCAGATTGCATGTTTGAAAGACCATTCTCATGTTAAGTTGGGAATTGGCAAAAGGGGACCCTCACCTAAGAAGGATGTTTGCACTCATTGTAAAGTGAGTGGACATAGGATTGATAGATTTTTTAAGCTTCATTCATCTTCACATTCAAGTAATTTTAAAACTAAGATGATTTACAAACCTCTCACTAAGGTTAATGAAGCTAATTCAATCCATAATGTAGTTGACAATACAACCTAGGATAAGGTAAAACCTACAAGTGAAAATCCATTTAAGAGGTTAAGTCAACAATATTTTCAATTACATATGGCAAATCCCAACTTGATAAAGTATGCAATTGATAATGAATCCACAGAGACAATTAATTTCACTAGGAAGAAAGAATTGGTTAAGTGGATTATCACTACATTCTTTTTGCAAAGCATGGTTAAGAATTCACCTAAGGGAATGAACAAACTTTGATAGATGCAGATTAGAGTTGGTGGGAACACTTCAAGATAGGTTTACCATATGAAGTTTTTCAATTCTCACTTTTTGATAACTCTAAGTTTTTGATCTCCAAAATATATTGTATGGGTAGTCTAATAATGGATAAGACACTAACTCATTTGAAACAGTTAGGGATATAGTAGAGTGATGTTGTGAGTTATTTCCTTACAATATTTGACAATTAGAATGCTATTTTAAATGTATTTATTTTGGCACAAGATGTTTTGATGCATTTTTTTAAGACCCTTTGGGCATGTTTGGATGTTAGGCAATATACACTTTGTGTTGTTTACATTTGCTTAGCATATAAGTCCCATACCAGGGCATTGTATTGCAACATGTCTACAATATTTATTGTATGTTGTCGGCATTAACAAACTTGTTTTGCAGTTACATTGGGAGTTGTTTCAATTTTTGGCAATTCACCGCTTTATAGGATGTGACATTTGGGGAGGCAGTTTGATATGTTGTAATCACTTTGGCAGTTGCAGATTCACTTACTCATTTTTGGATTAGTCATTTTTTCTGTTTGGTTGTGAATAATTTTTATGCAATTTTTTATATCTCTTGCTATGATTGGGTTCTATTTTCATGGATGCAGTATACCAGTTTACAATTTTAAGAGAGATTAGACTTTTGGAGACCAAAAGCCTATTTTGTAGGGAGGTGTGATCTAGAGTTCAGTTCAAAAAAAGTTTCCAAGTCATTACAAAATGTATTGCACAGCGTAAATCTCATCGAGATCTTTTCGGTGCTTTTCACGATTTGCAAAACAGATACCATATGCAAAAGTTATAGGCCACTGAAGTTATGGTGTGACAGGTAAAAATGTGGTGTCGCAAGATGACATGGCGTAATGTGGACACACCAAGTGGACCAATTAGGTGGTGACATGTGGCAGTCAATGGGAGTCAAAAAATTTGGGTGATGTTTGTCTTTGACAACGTGTATGGATCGGATAATGCATTGTATTTGAAATGTAAGTTTTAAAACACTTTGTAAATATTTCCTCGGTAATATTTTATTTACCTTTTTCCCTAGCCACATGGGAGAAACTCGTACTTGCCATGCCACATCCAATGCATTGGAAACCATGAGAAATGAACTCCATGTCCATCTACCTCATGGAACGTGATAAGAGGGCAAGGAGCTTAGCGTATATGCTAAGATTGGCATATTGACCAACAACCCAAGTTATATGTTTGGTGCATTAATAAACAAACCATGTTATATTTGGCGTGCCAACCAACTACAACACTATGTTTGGCACCTTGAGCCCACCAAAAGGGGGCATTGCCATTATGTAATCTGGCCACCAACCTATTAAAAGGACAAGAGGCCGTCCCATTTACTAATGTGGGACTAAATGATAAGCTAAGCACCTAAATATAAGGCTGGAGATTTGAACCCGTGACCTACCTAGTAAAAGGGATATGCCTTGACCATTTGAGCTGCATGTTCATAAACAATATAAAATTCATGAAATTTTATTTGAATGTAACCTTCGCAGGACTGTGTATTTTTATTTTAAGAGGCCGAGAGCTTATTTTAAGCTTGGAGATAGCTAGCTAATGGGATTTTCTCCAATATCCGACCTTATACATAGAAGGTAAGCCTTTTTAATTATGTTTTTTAATTAAATAGATAATGTTATTATTATTATTTAGATATACCAATAGTTTGATTGAAGAGACTTAAGCACATTTCGGAAAGGGATATAAGACTGAGGAAGGATTCCATGTGACCGAGCTTGAGTTTATCAGTGAAGGTGGAATTCTTGGACAAAGATTAGGTCTGAGGGAAGTGTGTAACGTTTCAAGAAAATTTTAAGCCATTTGTTGCACAAATTTAATAGAAACGGTCTTCACTATTGGGCAGACCCGGAGACGTAGGCAAAAGATGCCGAACTCTGTTATCACGTTTTGTGTTTTTGGTAATTGTCATTTGATGCATATTATTGTTTCAGTTTGCTGATTTGATTTTAATTAGTAAATGAACTCATGCAAGTGATTCAAATTTTGACAATTATAACACAACGTTATTAAAAAACCAGTTTAATTGGTAAATGTAAGTAACAAGTCTTTTGACAATTCCAATCCAACTCAACAACTGAGAACATTTTTTCCAAAAATTTTGCAAGTTCTTTTGAGTATTTTGAGAATTTGTTAAGTCTGAGAAATTTAGTATTCATACTTAAAACTTCACTTTGAGTTTATCAATGTAGTTTACGGATCAATAAGCAGCCAATTACCAATACACATGCTTAGTTCACAAAAGAAGACCTCATACAGAGCATCATATAGGTTGTTTTGGACCCACTTTCTTAGATTTTGTCTTTTAGATGATGGATCCTTTAGTGAAAATTTATCTTCACCTATTTTAGCTAGCGCTCAATGTTCTTGAGAGAAAGTCAAATCATTTTTTTGTCTCACCATTATAGCAACAAAATTCAACACGGGTCTAAAAAAAAGAACCAAAATGTTGTAGAAAATTTGGGGTTTCAATTTGTTTACTCTATTAGGCACTTATCTAGTTATTCCAAGTTAGTTCTCAACTTGTTATTACTAGGTGCAAACATATAATAATCTTACAGTGTTAAACATTTGTCACTCGACTACACTGACATCAATCCACATAAGGTGCTAACCTTATGTACTCACTTAAAGCATAGTATAGAAATAACTAGGTCCCATATTAGGCTAGTTGTGCCATGGCATAACTCATTCTTCATAGGACTTGGTCATTGCACCAACGGTGTTGGTAGGTTCATTGGCATAAGCTATTCTAGGTGGAGTATGATGGTATATAGGCATAAAGCCTATTCGAGGAACTTGTTCTAGTCATAGGGGTACAAGCTTATATTTGGTGGTTTTATTATCTCAAAGGCATATGCCTTTATTTTATGAGGCTTAGCACCATTAGATGCTAAGATGGGTTAATATAATTCCTTAGATCAAGTTCATCTTAGGCTCATGCTTTATGCAAGAGTAATCACTAGGTGTGGGTTCTTATTTATAATTAGGTTATTTCTACCAAGTAGCCTGACATCATCATAAATTATATAGACACTATGAATGCCATGAATTGAAATCTTGTAAAAAAACATTCTTAACATTCAGATAGAGTTTATAATACTAAAATCATTGCATTAATTGTGCATTTTAATAACAAAGATAAAGACATTAAAACTAGGAACACCATGAATTACTACAACTAATCTTCTTCATTATTCAAAGTTTAAATTCAAAACAGAGTCCATGTTATGTAGAACAAAGTAAAGGCTAGCTAAACTATTACATGGCTCAAAGGCTCATAGGTGAGTTTGGGAACTACAATGTAGATCCTCAGAGGCATCCATGTTAAAACTTATGCTAATGGCATCCATGATATCCAGAGTCAATTTTGTAGAGCTTCGCTACTTCAATTCTCATCTCTTTACTAGCTAGATTGAGCTCAACTTTATAACACTTAATAGTATCTTCATGCTAGGGTAGAGGACACACGTCAAGTGCTGAGATAGAGCCTTAGTTGATCATTTTACTAGATCTATTACCTTGCACACTTTAAACTATGGTCACCATGTACATCTTACTCAAGAAGATGCCTTGAAAAATTGGGCACCAAATAACTGCCTACAAGCTGGCACTAAGTCTATGATGATTCCTCTAGTTGGTGTAAAAGATACCAAAACAATAATCATACTAAGTGATTTCCTTACACTGAAGTGTCTACTGAGTTGGCACGGATCCATACTTAGATGAATTAGGGGCTCAACAAGAAGGTGCCTTAATAATCATCTAAATGGGACTATCATATGTCATATGAAAACCCTACATACACAATACATTCACATAAGTTATATTTTTCCAAGTATGTAATAAAATTATTAAAACAAATATATTTTTACAATTCAAAAGTACAAGTTAACATGTACCTCGATGAGTACATGTATAGATTACATTACACCAATAATGTCTGTGTCTCTCTCTACTCATAGAGATTAAGGAGTATCTACTATCATCACCAGCTAAATAAAAAACCTCACATAGTTTTCTGGAGGACTTAAGTTATTACATAACATGCATGATTCACATAAGGGAACAAACTTTAGGATTTGGAAGATAAGTAGTGGCATTATAGGTAGCAATGAAAATATTAAGTACTTAAGAAACACTATGAAGAAGACATGCTAATCAAACATTAAAAGAAGTTTAAAAAGGTGAAGGAACACCAAAAATATGATTATAATAAATAGGAGGAAGAATATATTTTGAAAAAGTATGAGAAAGACATCATTATACATTAAAGGAGATTGTCTAGAAGGTTGATCATTATTAGGTTACATATATTCTCTCTATATCTTTCAACACATCTCACACATATAATTTGTATTCACACAATTGTCATTCAAATTTTAATTTGAACATGTATGATTTTTATTCAAGAGCATATATTTATATAAATAAAAGCATGTACATAGAGTATAACATTAACTCAAAATTTTACCTCCATATATATAAATAGTGGCCTAGTAACATCGATAGTTTATGTAGTGGAAGGCCCACAAGCTGACTCTGCAAATGAAGATGTAGGCCCTGTCTCGTCTTGAATTATATAAATTACATATATATTATTCAATTTATGTGTAAATTAATTATCTTTTAAATACAAATATGACTTAAATTTAACATGACATTTATATAAAATATACCTGCATGTGTGTAGTGACCAATATGTGCACACCAAATGTACATGTTAAAAAATCATCATTCATGAGCATATCATTTGAGCTCTTATAAGCACCACCATCATCATCTAAAGGTCCAATACATATAACACCATAGTGTCTATAATGGTGAGGTTGAGTGCACACACTAGGTGGAGTATCTCTAGCATGGATCCTAGAAATCTACTCATATGTTGAATGAGTGTATCAATAAGTGCACTAAGTGCATTCAAAGTGTCAAACCCATGACCTCCTTCATTGTAAATGGGATCTCATGTTGAAATGGATTTTGGGTTTGCATCTTTATAGGCTGATTAGGTTTACGACATGTACTTGGTTGATCTTGTGTAGAGCCTTTCCCTCGACACTGAAATTTGCCATAGTCAAAATAGTTAGGAATATCATTGAGAAAAAACTCATAATAGAGTTTCCTCAAAAATATAATGAAACCTCATGGTTGTTACATAGTAGGTAATCAAACACCATCCACCATCAGTCCCAAATTTTTTTTCTTATCAGATTGTGTTGGCATCAGTGGATTGAGAAATATTTAGTGGTTATTGGAAAAGTTGCATTGGTTTTTGGGTGGATGAATAAGGCACAAAATTGTTATTTTGATATTTATTTTTCCTTCACCTCATTTTCTAACAATTTATCAGCATAGTAATCCCTACATCTATCCCTATATGATGCACATATATTAATTTGACTTGTTATCGAGTTAACTTGACCTAATAATGACTCAAAGGTATTGGCCAAATAGATGCAATAGGTGTTGGTTGATGTGGGTCCCTCATTATCCTAATTGTTTATTCAATTTCTATTTTTTTTGACTATGTGTGCAGCTACATCCTCTTGATTGCTTGGGTGATCCTGTGGAACTGTAGGATGGCTAGGAGGGTTAGGAGAGTTAGGATATGGTTAACATGTTGGTCTTTTTCAGTGGAATGAGATGTTAAAAAAGAATAGGATTTAGCAATTAAACAATGTAAACAAAAAAATTGCCAAATTTTAGGGTTAATAGGTTTAATTTTTAATTACTTACCTCCCCTCCACAAAGTAATTATTTATTCAATGAGGTGTCGGGTGATCCAAATGTGTTTTTTATCTTTTTGAAATAGAATGTAATCATGGTATAGCAAATACAATCAAAGAGAAGCGAAAAATTAGAATAAATGAAGTGTGCCTGCAAGTGGGCCTTTTTTGTATTTTCAATAATGTATACGAGTTATTGAAACATAACACATACATATTATTTTTACTAAACTTAGTGCCAAAAATGCTTACATGTTATTGGCACTAAACTCAATGCTAATAACATGTATGCATTATATTTCTATAATGTGTACGTATTATGGCTCAAGAATCCCAAGCCTAAATTCAATTAATATGTATGCATCATGGTCATAACACGTACACATTGGGGGAAATGTCCATAGAATTATCCCCCAACTCTGTAAACATACCCTACTTTTAACACCTTTTTTAATATATTTTAATGTGCATTGAATTATTTTTTACAATTTTGTATGTATTTATTATCTTGTTGAAGGTAGGTTATATAGGTTTCAAGTTTGCCATTAGTGGGTTTTCATTATCCAATCATAATGTTACATTTATCAAATATAAAGTTTGACATATAATTTGGTTAAAAAAAAAATTAATGAGGTTTATCTTACATTCTATTAATTGAAAAATAATTTCCTAACCATGCAAGGATATTTTCAATTAATGAAAATTAGATATAGTCTTGTGTTTAATCAAAGCATGCCATGTGGAAAGTTTTAAGTTATAGTTTTATGATTAAAAAATATAATTTTATTTAGAAAATAATGTGTTGCATTGTCATCATTTTCAAGATTAAATGGGCCTACCATCCTTTGGTCATAGTGAAAATTTATTGTTAGGTAAATTACAGTGGATTGTTACAATTAATGCCTTTGTTATGTTCAATGCCTTATAGTGATTGGAATTTTATTTCCATGTTCTTGAAAATAGTCCCAATGTAACAACCCCATTGGGTTATTACCAGAATATTGTAATATTTAAAAAATAATAATAATTACACATATTCAACTTATAAATTTCACCATGATAAATCCTATCTAGCGATCTTTAACTAGTTGTATTAATTTAGTTAACCATTAAGGTTATAGCTAATCCACTTAGCTAAGGATCACCATGAACAAATATAGAAATCGTGAACAATACTGAATAACCATAATTACTACATCTCAACATACATAGAATAGTACAAATTCAGCCAAAACTAATATAATATTAAGCCTCTATTATAAAATTATAATGCATAAATATTATAGTTTTTAAAAATGCGTAAGATATCTCAAATGATAAAACATGATACAAAGCTCCTCTGAGTAGACTCTCCATGACTCAAGTATCAATATGTAATCTCAAGTGTAGGCTCAAGTATAGTACTCCCGCTGGAAGGAAGAGTATCATCTGAGCACTTTTCCACATGAACTATAAACCATAGATCCCCCACATTATCTCCCAAACAAGGGGATGGCCCTTCCTTCATGAATGGGTAGATATTGATGATACGAGAATATAGAGTAACAAACTAGAACCCATATGTTGAAGATATCTAATACATAATGTGTATCATAAATAAATTCATTCTAATATGATATTGTATAAATATGAAAATTATATCAACATATGAAATACTAATGTTGATCAAACATAACTTTGGCCAAAGTTTTTTAATAATAAATGATCTCTAAGATCAGTAAAATTCATACACACCACTTGATCAAATTACCCGTTATCTAGAATTTATGGTCCTAATTAAGCTAGTAGAATCCGTCCACTACTTAATTAGGGTCATGAATGTGAGATAAGGGAAAATAAATAATAATATAAAAACCAATAGAATCATTCATCATATTTCACTTTAGATAATCAAAATTATGCTAAATACATAAATATCACAAACATTCATTTAGTTCATCAAATGAAGTGAATAGAATCCAAGCATCAAGTTTATTACCAATAATAAACAAATTAAAAAAATATTCCTCAATATAACATACTATCCAGGTAATGAATATCTAAATTGCCAGTTCTTTTATCCACTAAGAAACTTATAATATTATTTCTCCATGAAATAATATTATAATATTGGCTAATAAATTGTTCATATTCCCCATATAACAGCATCTAGTCCATTAACATACAATTATGTTTTGTATTTGAACTCATAAATACAATGGATGTTTTATATTAAACATTCTAATGATTTTATACTAACCAAATATAAACAAACATCTAGTGTTCATTATTATAACAATTATACCACAGTTGTATGTATTAATATATATTTATATGTTAACTCTTACATACAAATACATTATACATACTTTGTTTATACAATATAATACTTAGATGATGTCCACTGTCATTCACCTTAGAGTATATTGTATACGTGAAGTATACAACTAGTTTATAAACAAAGGCCCCATAACCTTTTTGATTAAATCCAGAAATTCATATGCCCATGATAATAAACACATAGAATTCAATAAATCAAACATAGTTACTTCATTATTCATTAAAACTATTTAACCATTTACATCCAAACTATCATTCAAGTTTGATAATAAGTATAGTTTAAAAGAACAAATAAAAGAAACACATTCGTCTTTACCCAAATCAGGTATTTACAAAATAAAAAATAACACACTATACAATTAGTTTATAAACAAAGGCCTCATAACCTTTTTGATTAAATCAAGAAATTCATATGCCCATGATAATAAACACATAGAATTCAATAAATCAAACATAGTTACTTCATTATTCATTAAAACTATTTAACCATTTACATCCAAACTATCATTCAAGTTTGATAATAAGTATAGTTTAAAAGAACAAATAAAAGAAACACACTCATCTTTACCCAAATCAGGTATTTACAAAATAAAAAATAATACACAGTTCATTACCTACTCGGTGTCACTTGTATCATCTCCGTCTTGGCCAACTAAAACAAATGCAACATAAAGTAGACTAAACAATATTATTATACCAATGAACCCATACACCTAGTCTCTTCATGAACTATGCAACATATACATTGTTCATCCTCATAACATAAATACATAGTATTATTCATTAAAGAACAGTGTTCATAAAATAACTAAACTCTACCAAAAAACCTTACTGGTATTCATACTTTTATAAATCCAAAAATTAAACCTAAAATAGAATTTTTCATCTATCCGTATCGGGTTACACAAAATGACTTCACAAAACATTCCTAATTCCACATATAAACCATATAGGATTTCATAATCTAGCTTAGGGTTTGACTATAATTTAAGTCTAGTCTTTATACTTTCATTTAAATCCATTCCAAATAAATCCCATCAATTCCATATCCTCCTATTTTTCAAACAACAATTTTCATCTTTTAAAATGAAATACATAAAGTCACATAAAAGTTTGACTATTGTTTACAGGTACACACACACACACACACACACACACTTAATGAATTCTGCTATTTGAATATAAGTGTGTGTGTGTGTGTGTGTAATGAAGTTTTCTATTTGAATATAAGTATGTATGTATATGTGTGTGTGTGTGTGTCATATATATATATAGTCACTTATATATATATATATATATATATATATATATATATATATATATATATATATATATATATATATATATATATATATATATATATACAGTCACTTATATATATATATGTATGTATATATATATATATATATATGTATGTATATATAAGTCTACTGTATATATATACACACATATACATACATACTTATATTCAAATAGTAGACTTATATATATATATATATATATATATATATATATATATATATATATATATATATATATATAAGTCTACTATTTGAATATAAGTATGTATGTATATGTGTGTATGTGTATGTGTGTGTCATTTATATACAGTCACTTAATAAAGTCAGATAGTTTAATGTACATACATATATAAATAAGTATATATCCAAATATGTGTGTGTACCTATATATTTAATCAATTTTAAATTGAGTATATACTCATGCATATATTTGTGTATATATATCTAAAATCCTTGAAAAAATCATATTTTAACCAAAAAAATTGATTTAGTTTATTAGTCGAATTGATTATACATATTAACTCTTTCAAGTCAATATTTTCATAAACCCAAATGCATATATAATAGTCTGGTTTGAATCAACTAATACAAACCATAATACTTATATACTCATCATAATAATCCTCTAATATTCAATAGAGTTTTTTTTAATATCTAGAGATGAGTATGATAGAACTATTTAAAAACCCAACAATAACCATAGCCAACTCAAAGACTCTACCCCATCTCCTAGGTTACCTTAGTTTGAATGTGGGTTCTGTGGAGGTCAAGCCTTCAACAAGGCTCCACATAAAATCCAATATTTCTAATGATTCCAATAAAGAAACTAATAACCAAACACATTCAGAGAAAACCATTTCAATATATCACTTAAAAATTGAATTACAAAACCAACCTAATTGACGTATGGATGTCAAAAAACACTGATCAAAATTTCTTCTTTGCACTTGTTCTCTTCTTCTCTACCTTATGTCTTATCCTTTCAAAATGTTATGAGACATCCTCTATGTCATTTACCCCCTGTTCACATCCCCACTATCCTCTTTTATTTATTTTCCATCGTCTATTTTCTTCCACTACTCTATCATTAACGGTCGATAAAATATTTTCAAACTATGCATACCCAAATAGCTTAACTAAATCACACTCCACCTCCATGAAAAACATAGTAAACCCCATAATTTTCTCCCAAACATTGCTTAATTGAAGTCAATGAATGATTAGTAACCTAATCATTCTTGATGGTTCTCTATAGATCCCTAGTTGATCATATTTTATTCCTTTATTTAATCTACATGGAAAGGATCAACCCATATTGACCTTCTCAACCATATAAGTCAAATAATTCTTATGTTCTATTCCATGCACGACTATCAACTAGTCATTGTCTAAAGTATTTCCCCGTGCAATGACTAAACACAATAGAATCATATAACTTTAGCAATGTAACAAGACTATATTTTATGTTGAATGTTATCCACTAACATATATAACTATTACAATGATTTATAAAATCATTAAATAATTAACATTAATATATCCATTTATATATATGAATATAAATACTTAAAACAAATACAATATCATTTAAAATAATGCCATTTATCTTTTGATATTTTAATTTAATATCATAATAATAATCTTTAATTATTATTATCTAAATCTTATAGATTGAGTAATGATTATGAATCCATCACAACATCATAATATTTTACTATACAACCACACATAATAAAGTATTGAGCTAAATAAATATAAACAAATTCACTCATTACGCCAAATAAGATGAGCTACATAAGATCATAAAATTAGTGAAATCACTTAAATATTTAACGCAATCACAATCAACAATCAAGATTTTACCAGAAAGCATACTAACAATCATCTAAAGAAAAAGTACACAAAACATGTCATGTTATCCATATCAAACAAATATGAAATATGATAAAGGTTTCTGGATTCTTTCTCTGTCAACCCCCAATGTTTCCATATAACTATCCTCTCTGATGATACCCTCCCTCCATCACAATTTGAGGGAATAATTTTTCCTACATTTACCTCATCCCAATGAAGGTAGTTAGCCTGAAACATCATTATATCCATAAAATAATGTTGTATAATAATTAAACATGGTCATAAAGTGTAGAATATAAAAGTACCACTATCTCATATCATCTAATCATATAAATTAAGCAACACAAACTATTCCATAATCAAAATATGTCATCAAGATAAATAAAATATTAGTTAATCAACTAATCAATCACAATAATCCATGGATTAAATAGGTTATTTAGTTTAGAGAGAAATCAAGATGTAACATCCTTTCCTCCTAAAGTTTGCATTGTCTCGATGACATTTATTCAAACACAAGTTATGAATTTAAAACATTGTTCAAGGTAAAATAATTTAATATGTAGCATTAAATAAAACAAACAAATGTATAGATAGTTTGTAAAACTCATCATAGTCCTCCCAAGTGACACTATCCTTAGAGTATTAGTATCACATGACCTTACACTATGACAATTTTTCTATTAAATAAATGAAGTTTATAAGTGTCAATCACTGTGATTGGTTCTACCATGACCACCCTAGGATCCATAACCTACAAAATATTTCAATCCAACACGTGAAGGATCAATTATGTACTTTTTAAGATAAGACACATGGAAGACATTATGTAAAAGAGCTAGATCTGGTGGTAATGTAAGCCCATAAAATATAGAGTTTACCACTTCTAAAACCTTGAAGGGTCCCACATATTTCGGTAAATTTTTTGCTAACTTCTTGAATTTAATCAAGCTTTTTTGAGGCTTAACCCACAAAAACACTTTATCATCAACAAAAAAAATCTAGTTATTCTTTTTAGATCAGCTTAACTTTACTATATATCATTTGCCTTAGCCAACCTTTATCTGATTGTCCTAACGTTCTCTTCCATTTTTGAAAGCATCTCATGTCCAAAGACTGCCCTACCTTACAACTTGCGTAAACTAATTAGTGTTCTACACCTCCTTTCATACAACACCTTAAATGGATCCATCTTCCATGTTTATTGGTATGAGTTATTGTAAGTAAACTCAACCAATGAAATATATTCCTCCCACTTATATTATTGTTCCATGCAATACATAAGAAGGAGATCTTCTAAAATCTGATTAACTTGCTCTGTCTATCCATCAGTTTGTGGGTGATATGCAGTGCTAAAGTTTAATTGCATACCTAGAGATAAATTTAGAGCCAACCAAAACCTATAATTCATTCTCAATTCTTGATCCAAAATTATATTCTCTAGAATACCATGCAATTGATACACTTTTTTCACAAATTTCTTTGCAAGAGTAGGTGCATCATCAATTGAATTACTTGGTATAAAGTGAGTTACCTTGGTTAGTTTATCAACTACCACCAAGATCATGTCATGCTTTTTACATGATAATGGCAAACCTTGGACAAACTCCATATTGATCACATGCCACTTCCATTCTATTATATTGTTTGGATACAATAATCCAACTGCATGTACATGTTCAACTTTCACATGATGACATTCTAAACAATGAGACGCAAAATCCACTACATCTGTCTTGAATCCCTTCTATAAATAGAGTGATCTAAGCTCAACCATGAGTTTGATTACTCCTAGATGTCTTAAATATGGGAAATTTTTCAATTCCTTTAGCACTTTGCTTCTCAGATTCTCTTTATTAGGTACATACATCTTACCGTTATACTTTAAAAGAGCATCATTCTCTATTTTAAAACCCTTATACCTAGGATTATGAGTATTCTCAGGCAATGCTTCCATAACTTGATCATAGAATTCATCTCCTAGTGATAATTTGATTACTTGACCTTTAAAAGTACTCCTGCTAGTAGTCACGACTGCTATGTACCTTTTATGTCTTAGAACATCAACTACTCTATTCTTTTTACCTTTGATATAGTTATTATCAAAATCATACTCAGACAATAACTCTAACCATTATCTTTGATGAGCATTTAGATTCGGTTGGGTGACTATGTACTTAAGTCCCAATTTATCAGTTTTAAGTTCAAATGGTTTTTCCTAACAGATAATGCCTCCAAACATGCAAAAAATGCATAATTACCACAAGTTCTAGGTAATGAGGGGCATAATTCACCTCATAAATCTTCAATTTTCTAGATTCATAGGATACCATTGAACCATCTTACATAATAACTCCTCCAAGTCCATACCTAAATGCATTGATGATCACTGAGAATTAACCATTAAGGTCGATAAATCTTAGCATTGGTCCTAAAGTAAGCCTCCTTTTCAGTTCTTGAAAGGTAACCTCACACTTTTCAAACAAGATGAAACCTTCTATTGAAGAGAGGTAATTGGATTAGCTATCTTAAAAAAATTCAGAATGAATTTCTTGTAATAGCCTATTAATCCCATGAAACTTCTTACCTCAGGCACATTCTTTGGTGTCGGCTACTCCATAATAGATCTTAACTTTTATGGATCTACTAAAACACCATTCATAGAGATAATATGTCCTAAATACCACACTTTATTTTGAAAAACACATCTTTAGACAACTTACCATATAATCTATGCTTCTTTAAATGTTGCAAAACCAATTATAGATGTTGTAAGTGCTCTTCCTTATCCTTAGAGTAAATGAAGATGTCATCAAGAAATACTAACACAAAGCAATCTATGTAATATCTAAACACACTACTCATAAGATTCATGAATTTTACTAGAGAATTCGTCAATCTAAATGGTAACACTATGAATTTGTAGTGCCATATCGAGTCCTAAACATTATTTTTGGGATATCCTCTTCACGGATCCTAAACTAGTGATACCTTGCTCTAAGAGCAATCTTAGAAAAGACATTAAATCCTCATATTTGAGCAAAGATATCATCAATGCATGATAATGGATATATTTTTTTATCATTGATTTATTCAACATCATGTAGTCTATGCATAGGTGAAGAGTGCCATCCTTCTTATTGATGAAGGTAACTGGAACACCTCATGGTGACACACTTAGTCAAATTAGACCTTTCAATAATAATTCTTCAAGTTGTGCCTTTAACTCAATGAATTCAGTGGTTATCATTTTGTACTATGTCTTAGACTGTGGTTCCAATCTAGGTATGTGTAGAGATGGAATCCAAAGTGAGCTCATGCAATAGTCAAGAAAACTTAAATAATCATAAGGAACATAAATTATAAAGTCAACTCTCTCAACGAGGTTTTGAAAATGAAAAATAAGATCTATTAAAAATATTATACTAAAAAACCTTCCTAAAAGCATCCCTCCTCCAAGTGTGACTCAAAATGTGATTTTCCCCTTGATTTGGTGCTCCAAGTGTTTAGCAATGATGAGTGGCTTGCTCCTCTATCATCTCTCAATGCAAAAATGAACTAGGGTCATGAAATTGATTGATTTTATGCTAATAGTCAAGGTTCCTATTGTAATTTAATCATAATAACACTACACAAAAATGACTTGTGAAGATAATTCTACATATTAAGTTTACACCAAAAGAGATTAAAAATGGTGGTTTTAGCCCTCCTATTTATAGATTTTTGGAAATGATCAAAATCAACCATGATAATCCATCTTAAGATTAAGATGTGTAAAATCTCAATCCATAAATATCCCAATTAATATTTAGAAGAAAGGGGCATTAAAGAGGCATGGAAGGACTTAAAACCAGATATTTATTCCATTTATGGCTTATGGATGCTAGCCCACAGATGATGTCACTTAATGATATAGATATTAGAAATAAATTTCCTTTTAATAGATCCTCAATATCTTCCATGGATTTTCCACTTAAGCTCTTAATTTAGATTAATTTGCTTGAGTGAGATTAATTAATTTTTCTACAATTTTTTAAAAATTGGTTACCCACTTAATCAAACTGGTCAAAATGTCAAGTTACTAGGTCATAACTTGACTAGAGTATAATTAGAAGAAGGTGTGAATTACATATAGACTAATACCCCATATAGGATATTATTAACATGAAATAACACATGCACATGTCATGTGCTTCTGAATTAGAAAAATTTAGTGGTTTAAAGCGTTAAATTATGTTTTTGCCATTTTGACTTGAAATGATTTGAGAAAAGTTAATAATCACATAAAATGCATTTCTCCATTCAGCGATACATTAGCCTAAATTGGCACTTATATACGATAAGATATAACCATTTAGCATGTGAAAGTGATTTTGGCCCAAATTGTGTGTTTGAGTGCAAAATTTTGAGTTAGATTGACAATTTTAACACAATGGTGGTAGGAATTGGATGTTTACATTCTACCTCTATTTGAGAAGGCATGGAGATACATTTGGTCAAAGCAGCATCTTTTCAAAGAAAATATTTTTTAAGAGGAAGTTGGAAGGAAATAACCCATGATGCCCCCTCAAAAGGACATATGAGGATGAAAGAGAGGGATGGACTCTTGAAAAGAGAGAGAAAATGAAATTAATCCATGGATAAGCTTAAATTCATATGAGCTAATGCTTATATGTGTTGATTCTTAATGATAAAATAATAATAGAATATAATGGGCCCCAAGGCAGGGGAAGTGGGAAGGATACAATCCAAAAATATAAGCAACATATTTTGAACACACCCTTAAGAGGGTGAAAGCTACACAGTTAGGGAATGATCAATCCTGAGATAAGTTGCATACTTTAAAATCTATCAGAATGAGGGAAAAATCTACAGAGCTTGGAATTAGAAAAAAAGGAGAGCATCATTCTAGAGAAAGGAAATAACAAAGTACCCCGATAGAGCAAATTTATCAGTTGATAAATTGATTGTGCCACAGTAGGGTTGATTTTGACAACTGATAATTAATTTTTCCCTTGTAGGGAATATTTGATCGATGATTGGTCTAAATATTATGCCACAGTAAGGAAAATTTGAAAGCATAGATCGAAGATATAACCTAAGGCCTAGATTAAATATGAGCAGGCACAAACGTAGATGTGAGGGTTTAAAGGACTGAATAAGCCACCAAAATCAGGCATACGAGGATGCACAAAGTGATGAAAGAGATGAATTCAAGAATTAGGGTGGCCAAGTGGACCTGAGATACATCATGTATCCAAACACTACCTACATAGTCCAGATTGACCTCAAGACATTATATTTCAACCATAAACAAATAAAATGGAATGAGGAAAGGAGAATAAAAGAAAAATGAACCGTTATTCAATTAGACTCATAGTATATGCCAAGAGATACATGTCTTGTATAGAGTCCAACATTTAATTCATTGGTGCATTGAGAACTGATCTTTAGAGCTATAATGACTGTCTGACTTGAAATCCAAAGCACTTGGTGCTTACTATAGCAAAAGTGAAATTATGCATCATAAGTATGAGTAACTTATAATGATAGTGTATTTTGATTGCGAGGAGCTGGTTCAAATGTGAATATTTATAACTAAGGATAATGATAGAAACTACGAATACCATAATTACAACTATTTATATCTAAAAAAAAAGCAAAGATAAAAATAATACACAAATGTAACATAACTTAAAATCAAGATATGAACAGTCAAGATTGAAGTAGGAACAAGAATGTATAAAAGCAAAGCAAAAATAAATTGATAAACAACATGAAAGCAAGATATGAATAATCACGATCCATGTGTATTAACAAGATGTACTTGAAAAAAATCAAACAAAAAAAGACAAAATAGGAACACAAAATGCCAAAAGAATAATAATAAAATAAACACACACAAAACAAATGGGGGAAGAAAAGAAAATGAAGGGGGTGGCCGAGCTGACTCCAAATGTACAAGATAAGTAGATGATGCCTACATAGTTCTATGGACATGAGGTCCCTCATGAACTTTAGGCTAAATGTAGTTGTCCTTGGAAATGGGATAGAATAAAAATGATGATAACAAACCCTGATTGATGGTATAGAGGAAATAAGGAAAATGGGCTCTCAAAATGGCAAGAGCGTTTAAATGAGTACTTGGAAAATGGTAAGAGCATGAGATCAAATTAAAAAAAATAGCAAGATAATGTTTTTGTTTGTTTTGGTGATCATTTTCTAATATTTTTGTGTTTAGGATAAGTAACAGAAATAAAATATTAACAAAAGGCCTAGGGATCTACCTAACTAAATAGATGCACTTTTATAAGTAAGAGTTCAAACAATAGCTAAATTGGTTGCAATGGGGACTATGAATATAAACAATGGTACAAGGAATTAACTAATCAAGAAGATGTAGTCTAAGAGTAAAAGTTTTAATAATATTTAATGCTAGCTACAATGGCCCATGCTCGTAAATCGATGAGAGCAAGAAAGGGGGATTGAGTTTACCTCAATGTGAATCGAGCATGGCCTACATAATCCCATTAGGACCTCAGGTGATAGTATTTTTACTCACATAAAAGGTGGTGAAAATTGATCACAAATAAAGGCAAACAACAAAGCAAATGATAATAGTAATGGCAAGGCAATGCGATAATGCATGATAAAAAGACATTGTTCCTAATTTTCCCATAGGCAGTTATAATTAGTAACACAAGATGGAGATTGATTTGCCCATAGGTGGCTAGAATTAATAACATAATGTACAACATTAATTTGCCCATAGGCGGCTATAATCAATGATATGAGTCAAATGTAAATGAAAGATAACTTATTAGATTGATTGTCACACTATCTTCATGCACTATCATTTAAACCCAGAATTCTAAAACTACTAAAACTAGATCAGAATCCCCTCATGAAAAGTGCGGGAAGAACCAAAGGAACCAAGATCAAAAAGGGGGGATAGGATGGGTAAAAATAGGCTATGGTCAATAGTAAAGGAATGGTTAAATGACATGGTATAAGGTGTGGCATAAAGAATATAATAATATGACAATTGGCTAAAATGGCAAAAGGGTTGCCCCTAAGAGATAATTGCTCACAAAATGGAAAGAGTGTGGGCTTAGTTTTCTCGTAAAATGGCAAGAGCATTCAAAGTTAAAAATTGCTCGTAAAATGATGAAAGTGTGGCTAAGGTGATTAAGCTGACCTCAATAGAAATTGAGTGTTGCCTATATAATCCCAAATGACCTCAAGTCAATGTATTTCAAATGACATGGCAAATGGGACACAATGGTATAAGATGTTTAGAATTATATCTATATGGTTACCCCCAAGAGATAAGGCAAGGGAAATGGTAGAGTAAATGGAAAATGAAAAATGGATTTGTTGCTCTTGCTAATTTGGAGATGCACATCCTATTCAACATATGAGACAACCAGAATAATCAATCATAAAAATTACTAGCCCACACCTCATATGAATAGCTACTCTGTCAAGAACCTACTGTAGATTTGGACTCTAATGATGTTGTTGTGATTTTTGTTGTTCATTGATTTCATTTCCTTCAAATATTGATATGAGAGATCTTTGTATCCTCTATGAAGGAAAGTGTTGCCAGTAGGGATAAATAATGTTAGGCATATGATAAATGACATAAGTTGGTAATGAATAGGTGGATGATAATGAAATGTATAATGATTGGGTAACAAATGAAGATTGAGGTTTTCAATCACATACAATATTGTTGTTTTCAAATTCAACATAATTTTGGTTGTGGTGGGGTCAAATATTGTTGAACATGATCTCGATAGGACCACCATAATTTTCTATTATTTGATCTTGAGAATAGCTACCATCTGATTATGTTGTAGATTGAAAGCTATAATGATTTTATATTTGATAATGTCTTCATCAAGTAGTGAAGAACTATTATGCTCAACTGTTGGCATCTCGATGAGGTTTTCACCAATGAATTTGTCTTGATTGTCCCATAACAACTTTGATAAGGTTTCACTAAGAAATGTTGACTTTTGACTTTGACTGTCCCCTAGTGCCTCCAAAATAGTTTCACTAGGAGAGTGTTCTTTTGACTGAATGAATGTGGTCTTGGTCCCCCAGATATTTTGTACCTGATATATCACCATGGATGCAGTTAAACAAAGTATAATTTTGTTGGTCCTAATCGATGCTTGTGGGAGGTGAAATGTCAATATAATGGTTATGTTGGGTGGTGATAATGGGATGATGAAAGGCAACATAATTCTCATAGAATATACAAGAACATGTGTTGATGTTGAAGTATTCATCCTCAAAGACCATAGAAGGATCACAAATATATTCAAATTGATCTGCAAGGCAAGTGTAACCAATGTTGTAACAACTATAACTATAATCTAATTTTGAAGCTGAGTTTGAGTCAAGGGACTCTAAATCCAATGTTGAGACTAGTAATGATTCTACTTTTGATGCTAAATTTGATGTCAATTCAAAAATAGATCCTAAATTCAATGTGGATTCTTCATCTAGTGTGGATGTTTGCATATTGATGCTTTGTTGAATGTTTGATATCGAATAAATAATGGTCTATGATGGCATAATGGGTTCTATAAAAATAAATTCATCTATGAAGGGTTCAACATAAACTAGCTCATTTAGGTGAATCACCTCAAAGAGAGGGAACTGCTCGAGGGTGACTCCACAGAGACTAGCTTATCAAAGTGAGATTCCTCAACAAGGGGAAAAAATCAAGAGACAACTCCATAGAGATTAGCTTGTCAAAGGGATGGGTCTTTTTTAAATTAAGACAATTATCAAGATAATCATTTGTCCAAAGGTGGTTATAATCATTAAGAAGTGACTCAAAAAATATTGGCTCATCAGAGTGAGACTCCTCAACAATAGGTAAAGTATCAAAGGGTGATTCATCATAGGTTGACTCATCACAAATAGTTGTTTCAATAATAATAGCATGGTCTTGGTTTACAATTGTTTAAAAAATATCAATTTTAAACACATTATGGTCCTTAAAATATAGATCTTGAAGAGGTAATGGTTAGCTCTCTTGTGGCTTGAAGATTGACACAAATTTTCTAAAATGGGGAATATTTGGTTTAAGGCAAACAATGGTTTGTGGTTCAATAATGGGCTCTCCAAAAATCAAACTATTGAAGAATGGATCAACAAATAATGGTTCATGAAATGGGCATTCTTCAAAAATAGGTTCAATAAATACCAGTGACGGGCCTAAAATGGTAATGACTGGGTGTTGCAGAGATTGGTTACTCACACAAGCCAAAAGAGGAGAACCTAAAATGATAACCTTCGAGCGTTGTAGAGCTTGGTTGCTCATGCAAGCTAAAGGAGGATAACATAGAATGGTAAACTTTGAGTGTTGTAGAGCTTGGTTGCAAACCAAAATAAGATAGCCTAAAATAGTAACCTTAGAGTGTTCCAAAGCTTGGTGGGTCATGCAAGAAGAAAGAGGATAACCTAAAATGGTAACCTTCAAGTGTTTTGAAACTTGATTGCTCACACAAGATGAAGGGGAAGGATTGGGGTGATGTACAAAAAATCATCATGGATTGGTTTGGTATTCAAATATTAGGCTCAAAGAGGGTGATATCCTCAAACATGATGGAGTGCTCATGCTTGCCATAAAAATGATCTCACAATTAGGGCCATAATAGACCCCAATACGAGTATACCTTTGTGTCATGTATAGAATATTGTTCTCTACATTTTCCAAGATTTTGAATGTGTTTTTACAAATGTTAAAAGGTGTGTTTTGATTTTTTCCAAACAAGTAACAAGGTAAAAAGAGACTATAAAAAAATAGAAGTGGCATAGTAGCACACAATTAGAATAAATGGTTACGAATTTACTCAACTTTGGTGGGTTAAAATAGTCAAATTAGAAGAGGATATGATAACTCTAAAGCCTAAAGTGTGAGATAGCACAAAAAACTTAGGTCAAAGATATGTCCATACCATAAAAGCTAGGTAAAACTTTGATGAGTTGCGATTAGAAAATTAGAAGAGAGTATTTTTGATGATAAGGTAACAATGTAAAATAAGAAGCTCAAGATGTGAAAACACAAAAGTACTCCTAAGTATAAAGCTAGAACCAAATGGGTATCACAATGCTGCCATATAATAATAAGAAGTAGAATTATTCTAGAACTTAGAGTGTGAGTGAATGTAAGATAACCTAAGTTTACAATGATAAAAAAGGATGACGAGTCTATATAATGACATTCAACCCAAATGGAAAATCATACCCAAGTTAAATCAAACCAAGTACAAATGACAAACCAATTAACACCTTGGCCTAGAACTTAGAAATGTGAGATTTATATTTGAATTAAAAATGAAAGACTTGGAGATTTTTACAAAATAGTCTGGCTCAAATGGGAAGCATAACAACATTATTTAGATAATACAAACACATGTTTAAAATGAGGATTTGAACAAGGCAAAAATAAGTTTTGACTTAGTTAGCATAACTCGTTATTCAAATAAAATGGTGGATAATAAAAGTGTTTGGTTGGCGTGTTTTGGTTTTAAAATAATTTTTAAACTCAATAAGACCAAGAAAGTAAAGGATAAAAAGATAAAATGCAACTAATTATAACGTTCAAAGTCCTAAAACTAACAAGCTTGCATCATACCATTGAATTACATCTATATATGTGCTCTTGGGAGGATTTAAGTGTTAATACAAAAATAAAAGCACCTGAAGTAGTAGGTTTTTTTCACCCCCTTATCCCAAGATATTATATGATGACATAGAACTTTAGGCTACTCATCCTGCATCAACAATATGTCCGTGGCAAGTGGGGTTGTTCTAAAACTAAATTTTCAAACATCTAGATGGTCCTAAGTGTGGTTAACATTAGAGATGTCTCACATCAATTGAGTTCATACTGGATAACTGATTATGCAAGGGTCTATTCCTTTGCATATTGATTCCATCTATGTACTTTTTAGTGTAATATTCTAGTTAGCTATACCTAACTCAATTTTTTGTTATTATTGGAGAGGCTAGCCGTTTAGCCTCATGATAATTGTAGTATACATGACCTGATTTATATACCCCACTATGGAGTAGGGTTGGTATGATGCTTGAAGATGAAACCCTAGGTCAATGCACCCCTATAAAACTCATGAGGAAGTTATTAACTTTTGCTCACAAGCCAAATTGCATAAAAATAACTGACAAAGTGAAAAGACATTAGAGGTTGCATTTAGATCACCTAAACCATACAGATTTGGGGAGAGCCTTAACAACATTCTTTTCACTCTTTTAGACAAGACACAAATGCAAATAAAGAGTGATTTTGGTCACTTGAGTTTCCTAAAGGGGATGGGGGAGAGCATACACACATCTTTCATTTTGTGAAAAAATAAACAAGTATAAAAGATCTAGCATAAAACAAATAATTTATGAATGTTTATTTTAGTCCACCAAAATTGAAGTGTTTGTGAAATTTTTGAACCCTTGGCCTTAGTTGAAAACTAATAAAAAATTCACAAAATATTTAAGTGTAAAACCTTTAAATTTATTTTAAGCACCAAAATGAAAGATTCAAGACTTAATTATTTATAAATTTGGCATTTTTTTCAATTTGTATCCTATAATTTTTAGAGGGTTTATCTCTGCCTTGGAGTACAAATATCAATGAGAAAATAAGATTTAAAATCTTGCTCTTGGGTTTCTCTATTTTCTTGAAACAGAGACCGACATCGATCAACAGGGACCGATGCCAGTTACAATAAAATTTATGCAGATTATAATAGAACTGATGCAATTGATGTTGATTAATTAGAACTGATGTCAGTTACCTATAAACTTGTAGGCAAAATATACCGATTTCGTAAATAAAAAGTTTTTAGCCAAAACACGTATAAAAATAAAATAAGTCTTTGGATCTTGCAAGAAAAGAACTAGACAGAGACTTTCCAAGTTATAAAACCAATAATAACAACCTACAACTTTTAGTAAAACTCAAAAAGTAGGTTTTCTATCGTGTTCTACCCTACATAGGGACCGATGTTGGTTAGGACAGGATCGATGTCAGTTAGGGTAAATCGATGTCGGTCATTGTGTGTCATTAAAAAGCATAAAAACATGTGAAAAAATGAAATAAAACTTAATTTTTAGATATTTTAAAGCATTTTATATAAGATCTAAGAATACCAAATTAGTCTTCTTTCTTGTATGGGATGTATGGTCCCACTGGGCATGCCAAGATGTAGAGATATCTTTCAAAGTGAGTTATCTCATGTGTTAATAAAGAAAACTTAAATAAGCATAAAAAACATAACTCACAAAGCCAACTCCCTCAATGGGGTTTTACAAATGAAAAATAAGAGCTATTGAAAGGAGTATACCAACAAACCTTCCTAAGAGCATCCCTCCTCTAAGTACGGCTCAAAATGTGATTTTCCCCTTGATTCGGTAATCCAAGTGTAAATGCCAAAATTTATCACCCTTGCCCTATTCTGCCATCTTTTAGGCTACCTCTTTATCCCTAATTTGTTAAAACAATGTGTTGTGACTTGTCACAACTTTCCTTGTATAAACGAACCCTGAAATAGGCTAAGTTTGAAATGTGGTAGAAACCTTCAAAAATCTATATTTTGCATCTTAACTCCTGGAAGTCCCAAACCACTCTCAAACATCCTAAAAATATATACATAAAATATAACTAAATGTATAAGAAAATAAATATATGTAATTAAATATTAGCTTAAATATTTATTTCATGTATATACTCCCTTTTTACCCATGGTAATTAATCTTATTAATTACTATTTACCATCCCTAACCACCCAAAATATTTTAAATAATCAAAATCTTAAAAATCAAATAAAATCTAAACATAATAAACCTTCTAACAAACTTATCACATGGTTAAAACAACTTGAACAACCTTAGAAGTCATTTTTAACCTTCATTTACCCCATGCCAACCCATTGGAACGAATTTTCATTCAACATCACCTATTTTTGGTAAATCAACTTCGATCCTCTGTGATTGATATGGATCAGTTGGGATTGACGTCGATTTATTTATATACAACAGACCTCCATGGCTCGGGAAGGGAACATGACTACAATTTTGGAACTTGAAATGTTGTTAGAATCTCATTGTAACCTGCGTTTAGACTTGATCAACAACTTGCAATCTTGTAGAACTTCTGTTGGAGAGCTTATCAAAGGATTTTGAAGGCTTTTCTTTCTCATCTTATCCAAGTTCATTTCCAGGCATTAAAGGTTAGTATTACTTTTAAATTTATTTGCATTTCTAATTTACTATCTTCTGTGTTTATTTTACATTCAATTTTTATTATTTAATCAATAATACAAGACATCATCATAGTCTATTTATAGTTCTACAATTTTACATAAAATCGACATCGATTCATCTGAATCGATGTCAATCATGTAAAATCAATGTTGATCCTATAATATCATCATCGATCCCTGTCAGACTATAAAAATATCTTTTTAAACATTCTATTTTGTATCTTCAACATCTGTTAAATCTGTCTTTTATTTTTTAAATATCTCTCTTAATCTGTTGATATCCATTACTAAAACTTGGCAAAATATTTATGGATTTTGTCCTTTAATAATCCATTTATCTTATCTCTTAATCATAGATTGTTTGTATTTATCTAATCTTTATTAAGTTGTATGTTGGTGTTGTTTATACCTGCATTTATTATCTTTTATATTTTATCTATTATCTTGAATAATCTATAATCATTTATCTTTATCAAATTATCTTTTACATTATTTATATCTTGTAATTTTTATTTTTTTATCTTTTATCTTTATTATCCTTCTTAATTGAAAATAGTGGGATGACATCTATCTAAGAAAGTGTGCTACTTCTTGGGACTAATTTGTAACCAGGAAGCCCACTGATTTATTTATTAATTCATTTTTGTTTAAGTGTGGTGTATTGCAGGTCATTCCTCCCCAGCCAAAGAGGAGTTCTCATAATCAAGCTTGATCAACGGTGCACAACCAACCTTCATCTCCAAGTAATCTTAAAAACCCTACATGTACTTTATTTTTAGTTTTGATTAGCTCCACATTAATAATCATTAAAACTACTCAAAGCCCACTCATTTATCTATTAATCCATTTTTTATTTAAGTGGGGTGTATTGCAGGTCATTCCTCCCTAGCCAAAAAGGAGTTGTCACAATCAAGCTTGATCAACAGTGTGCAACCAAACTTCATCTCCAAGTAATCTTAAAAACCCTGCATGTACTTTGTTTTTAGTTTTAATTAGATCCACATTAAAAAGCATAAAAACCACTCAAACACCAAGTCTTTAGAAATGATGAGTGGTTTGCTCCTTCATCATCTCTCAATGCACCAATGAACTAGGCTCATAAAATTGATCAATGTTATGCCAATATTGAAGCTATCATATTGCAAATTAAGCATAATGACACTACAAAAAAATGACTTATGAAGATAATTCTGCATAATAAGTTTTCACTAAAAGAACTTTAAAATGGTGGTCTTAGCCCTCTTATTTATAAATTTTTAAAAATGATTAGAATCAACCATGACCGTCTATATTAAGATCAAGATATGTGGCCATGGATCAATTCAATTTTGGAGGTTCAATCCCTAAATATCCCCATTAATATTTGGAAGAAAGGGGCATTAAAGAGGTATGAGAGGCCTTAAACTAGATATTTGTTCCATTTATGGCTTATGGATGCCACCCCATAGATGATGTCACCTGATGATGCAGATATTAGAAATGAATTTTCAATTAATATATCTTCAATATCTTTCATGAATTTTTCCCTTAAGCCCTTGATTTGGATTATTTTGTCTAAGAGAGATTAATTAATTTTTTTACAATTCTTTAGAAATTGGTTGCCCACTTAATCAAATTGGTTGAAATGCCAAGTTACTAGGTCATAATTTGACCAAAATATAATTAAAATAAGGTGTCAATTGTGTACATACCGATACCCTATTTAGGACATTATTGACAAGAAATAACACATGCACATGTCATATGCTTCTGAATTAGAAGAATTCAATTATTCAAAGTGTTAAATTGTGCTTTTGCCTTTTTGACTCGAAATGATTTGAGAAAAGTTAATAATCACATAAAATGCATTACCCCATTCATGGATACATTAATCTAAATTGGCACTGTTATATGACAAGCTCAAACCATTTGGTGCATTTAAGTGATTTTGGTCTAAATTGTGTATTTGAGTGAAATTTTTTGAATAAGATTGACAATTTCAACACAATGGTGGTAGGAATTGGATGTCAACAGTATGATATCAATTGAAAAATAAAACTCGTGCTTAGGTGGCAATTTTGGTAATTTTTCTAGAAACATGTCATGGAAGTTTCTCAAAAAAAAATCTTTGACAGACGGTTCCTTAGATTCTTCCATCACATTTATCTTAATCATAAATCCCTGACATCCCTTCCTTTGAGATTTTTTGAGTTGAATTGTAGAAAGTTTCCTTAGCTTCAAGTCCCTTCTCTCATACTGAAGTTGTGTCTGATTCTTGAGATCATCTTGACACTCAACCTTTTTCAAAAAATAATCAACCTTGGCTTTATGCTTTGAAAGAAAATTGACTCCTAAGATCACATCATATGATCCCAACAATGTTGCATAAAGATCTACTACTGTAGCAAACTCAGGTAATCTAATCTCTTCTTCGATTAAACATTTGTCAGCTTTAACCATGGAATCATTCCCATACTATATCGACTAAATATCTACCATTATTCTAGCCTTTTTAGACAATTTTCTAAGCACTCTAGGAATAATGAAACATTCCATAGATCCCATATCAATTAAAATAGAAAATAGATGATCGAACAAAATTCTTGACATTTCTATGGGCAAAGCTTGATACTTAGCTTGTTGATTGTCAATAGTTGCATGAATCTACTGCTAAAATGTACCTTGCTAAGAAGTTGAACCATTGTTCTTTGATTTAACCTAAGGTCATTCTTGATCAAAATGGTTACCTCCACAAATGAAGAAACCTCCAAATGGTCCTTTCCTCTCAAATTGTTGGTTTCCTTTGAAACCATAATTGAAACCATTACTAGATTTTTTATTCCCTGAACCAATGTTGAACTTGGCATTCTATTTTTTGAATTAACCCTTGGAATCTCCACTCCTTTACTTCCAATTCTTCTTGAAAGTTGGTTTATAACTTCCAAATTTTTTTTTGAACTTATCTCTGACTTGGGCAAGAGATTTAGATTTTTGTTATTGCTTGATCACCTTTTAGAATACCTGATCCATAGTAGATGGACCATTCACATCTACTTCACTACCTATTTGGGGTTTCAATCTCATGATAAATTTATTGATTATGAACCTCTCATTTACCTGATATTGTAGTACATACTTAAAAAGCTTGGTGATTTGTTCCTAGTATTCATTCACTGACAAATCCCCTTAATATTTTAAAAATTTATAAAATTTAGTCAAATTATAGTTATGGAAGCCATCATGATATAAACAGTGTCACAAACTGTTCCCAAGTGGTGGTGTTTGAGTTGAGGTTCATCTCGAGCTTTTTTTTTGCCCACCATATCATTATTTTACCAGCAAGCTAATAGGCTCCCCATACTACTTTCATGACTTTAGAATAATTACGAATCTTAAAATACTTCTCTATTTATATTAGTCATGTTTCAGTTCCATCCCCTAATATAGTTCCATTGAACTTAGGTGGATTCACCTTTTTCATGTTACGTATTAACTCTATAGCTACTTGAAGTCTCACATCTTATGGTACCTCTTTATGCCTCTGCTCTTGAAGATGTTCTTGTTCATCAGGATGATCTTCAATTTCTTGGGCATTCTCTTCTTCATGGCTATGCACTTCTTGTTAGGTTGTGGAGCTAAAAGCTTCACTGATGCAAATAGAGGAGGAGGTTTTAGGAAGGTTGCTAAGTGTTACATAGGCCGGCATCATTCAGGCCAACCGACGTCGATAGGATCAGACAAGAAGGCAACCGACATCGATCAAAAGTTGGCCGGCATCAGCACCCCCCAGGCAGACAGGTGATAGGACCGAAACACCCCAAAGCTCTAACACAACTTGTCAGATTTAAGAGAACACATGATTACCATTGTATAAGCAATTAAACATGCAGAATAACCAGAAGAACAAATAACTATCAATGAGATAACACACAGAACATGAGAGGCAATATACAATTATATTCAACTCATTACAAAGGAATCTACAACAAAGAGGTGGGACTCTTTCTTCCACTTCGTGGGCTTACAGTAAACTTCCCTCCAGAGTAATCTTCTCTCATAGGTCACAACACATAGCTAACACAAGCTGTTGTTCACCTCATTGCACATTTGTACAATCGAGTACACAACCGTACTCCAAGTAGATCTCTTCATGATCTTGCTGATGTATTGCTGTCACCTTGGACCCTGGCCAACCGCCGATCTCTGTCTGACCCTCACATACACACATCCTGCATATCAACCCTGATCTTACTTAAACACACATGGGGAATCCTACTTGATTCCACCATGGGAAGAACTCTCCAAGCTTCACATAGCAACACACAAAACATGAGAGGCAATATACAATTATATTCAACTCATTACAAAGGAATCTACAACAAAGAGGTGGGACTCTTTCTTCTACTTCGTGGGCTTACAGTAAACTTCCCTCCAGAGTAATCTTCTCTCATAGGTCACAACACACAGCTAACACAAGCTGTTGTTCACCTCATTGCACATCTGTACAATCGAGTACACAACCATACTCCAAGTAGATCTCTCCATGATCCTGCTGATGTATTGCTGTCACCTTGGACCCTGGCCAACCGCCGATCTTTGTCTGACCCTTGCATACACACATCCTGCATATCAACCCTGATCTTACTTAAACACACATGGGGAATCCTACTTGATTCCACCATGGGAAGAACTCTCCAAGCTTCACATAGCTCTTCTCCAAATTCTCCACCTAACAATACAGCCCATGAGTCTATTATATAGATCTCATGCATACACAAATTAGACTTGCCGCTCAAGGCTTCGAACAAGCCCTTAACATGTAAACTCCGCATTCACTTAACTGACTGTTCGTCAATAGTAGTTCAGACCGCCACAGGCGACCAACATCGATCCCTGTCTTCCTGGAGGTGACCGACGCCGGCTGATACTCTGTCGATGCTAGTTTCCCTTTTACGTCCCCTGACCAACGTCGGTTTGGCCTACCGACGCTGGTGACTGCATATGCCAGAAATCCTCCTGTTTGCCTTAAGGTGTAGCTTTTAGCTCCACACCCTAATAACAAGGAGTGACGTCGGTCACCTGTGTGGTTTGGACTGCGAATGTTACGGGTAGTTAGCTAACGAACCAAGTGTTTGCATGTTGAGAGCCAATTTTAGACTGAGCTGCGGATCTAGTTATTGTAATTGGATGTCTAATTATTGTTTGGATGAGATCTATATAATAGACTCATGGATTGTATTGTAAAGTTGTTCTAGTTTGAGTTGAGCAAAGTTTGCTTCTTCTGTGTGTGAGGTGAGCAAGGGTGTTCCTCCTAGTTCCACAGTAGTACCAAGGTGGGTGCTGGATTGGAGAATCAGTAGGGTTCTTCATGTATGTATGATCTTGGTCATCAGGTGAGCATGGCTACTTTTGGAGATCTACATGGATAAGTAAGATCATTGATCTACAGGTGTATGTGTGTGTAAGGTCAAGGTTCACAGGTGTGCAGAACCAAATTGATTTACAGGTGTGCAAGATCAGATAGGACAACAACACAACAGGGAGCAGGATCAGGTGGGATCTACTTAGAGTACAGTGTGTACTCAGATAGAGAGCAAAGAGGAAGGCAAAAAGGATCCTTCCATAAGTAAGATCAGATTTGGGTTACAGGTTGTTACAGTTCAGGGGAGATCTACTTGAAGTACATTTGTGTACTTTTGGAGTGCGTGGAGCACTTGTGGTGTGCGTGGAGCACAGGTGTACTGGCAGTAGTGGATACTGGCTGGTTGGAGGTGAACACCAACTCTATGTTTGAGTTGTGTGTTGGGACCTAAGAGAGAGAGCTTTGAGGGAAGATTTACTGTTTATGCCCTAGAGGTGTGTAAGGAAGAAATGTGGCAGCCTTCTTTGTTGTATTTCCTTTTGAAAGAGTTTTAATACAATTTGTGTATTGTCTCTCATATCATGTATTATTTCTGAATTCTAGTTACTTGTTGATTCTGGTTAATTTTTGCATGTTAAGTTGCTTGGTAATCAATTGTGTGCTTCCGTTATTTATCCCAACAAGTGGTATCGGAGCTAAGGTTGTAGGGAGCAGGTTTTGTGTTTGGTTACAGGTCACTCTCAGGGGTTTCTAATTGAGTGGGAGTAGAGCAATGACAGATCAAAGTAAGCTAAGAATGGAGGAGTTGAAAAGCACAGATGATCACTTACGGTCTTATGGAAAGAAAGAGCAGGGAAAAGAAGATTGTTGGTTGGTAGCAGATCAGCATGAAGGAACTGAAGAAGTAGATGTTGCAGGTGTTGTGGCATAGGATGCTTTGAGAGGTTTCTTGGATAAAGTTGAATCTTGGTTAATAGATTTTGTTGCCTCTTTCCATGCAGCCCCAGGTAGAGGAGCTGGTGAGCCTTGCCAAAGAATTGGCAAAGGGGAAGTGAAGCTAAAATTGTAGGCGGCCAACACATGGGTGTTGAAGGAGGTCATGCAGGTCCCGGTCTTGGAGATAAGGCTAATTTCTTTAGAGAAGTTGGGTGATAAGAGATGCACAAGAACTCTCACAATGGATACACTTGAATTAGCTGGTGGTAAGAAAATAGGTACTTTTTATCTACTTGTTTATATTACTGATTCTTCTTCTGTTGCAGAGACGTGGCTTCGTAGGCTTGGTCACATGAGCAAGAAGGAGATGCATGCTCTTAAGTGAAAGACTGATATATTTGACAGGCTTAAGAACTGGAAAGCCTTGGTGTTTATGGAGGAGATGGCAGACAGAGACCAGTGGATGGGGCTGGATACTTCTAAGCAGGGCAGTTTGGACATGGGTTTTGATTCAAAGGAGCTCATGGGTAAAAAAGTCATCACTCACAGACGAACACAGGTATTGACGTCGATCAGGGGGACCAACGTCGGTCAGGGGGACCGACGTCGGTAGTATGTAAGACTGACTTCGGTCAGGAGGAACGACGTCGACAGAAGGACACCGACGTCGGCAGGGTTGGTAGTCAGGACAGGTGCATGGAACCGACGTCGGTTGGATGCAGACTGTGTAGTGACCGAGGTCGATCACTGTAATAGATTTTGGGCAGATAGCAAGCTGTCAAGGAGTCTCAAATGCCCATATGGAGGACTAAAGGTGGTAAGTAAGCTTCAAATTTGTTGTTCATCTTCTTTATACTAGTTGCTAACTACAGAGCAGAAAGGATCCAGGAAAGAGTGGGAGCATGGCATGGAGAGAATGCAGAACCAAGCGAGAGATTTGGTAGGGTTGCTAGCAGGTATGAAAGCACAGAGATGAATGGATACCTTAGTTGAAGAATAGAGAGAATGAACACGTGAGATGGAAGACCAGGTCATATGGTCTTGAGGAAGCTGCAGGACAGTGGTACATGTTTTGACAGGTGGACGACAAAGCATGGCTTTAGTCAATGTCAGGGTAACTAATGTGGTTTGTCTTACCAGGTGGATGATGGTCACAACATTATCTGGTTACCGTATGTGGATGGTTTGCTAGCAAGGTTTGTACATACAGAGTTTTGCTGAGCTAAGGGTAAGATTAGTTCAGTGGTTTGCTATGAAGAATTTGGAGCAGCAAAATTCTTTGGCATGGGAGACATGGGAGATCACAGGTTGATTTTGTCTCCAATGGGAGCTGATGTGAATTAGGTGTTGGCGAGGTTCAGGATGTAGAACCAGAGCACACTAAGGGCTAGACAATTCAGTGTCCGAAATCACATGAGGTCTGGTATAGACTTGAGTTTGCCCAAGCAGTGGGTGTTGTCAGAGAGTTAGGAGCCAATTCGGGGAAGTGGGTTCTCAGAGATTTGAGAGGGACCAGCAGCAAGTATAGATGCAGGGTCAGGACTTCACTACATGGGTTTGTAGGTTCGGATGTGGCAGGGTACTCAGATGACAGGAGGTGCACCACAGATTGTGTGGTGGGTTGTCTTCAGGATTCATCTTGAAGAGGGATACAAGCCATGAAATAGATTAGATGGAGTACAGGTATAGGTACAGTGCAGCTGTTTATCTCTAAGTAGGAGATTGTTAGGTTGTGGAGCTAAAAGCTTCACTGATGCAAACAGAGGAGGAGGTTTCAGGAAGGTTGTTGAGTGTTACAGATGCCAGCATCGATCAGGCCAACCAACGTCGACAGGATCAGATAAGAAGGCAACTGATGTCGGTCAGAAGTCGGCTGGCGTCAGCACCCCCCAGGCAGACAGGGAGCGACATCGGTCACCTGTGTGGTTTGAACTGTGAATGTTACGGGCAATTAGCTAACGAACCAAGTGTTTGCATGTTGAGAGCCAATTTTAGACTAAGAGCTGCGGATCTAATTATTGTAATTGGATGTATAATTATTGTTTGGATGAGATCTATATAATAGACTCATGAATTGTATTGTAAAGTTGTTCTAGTTTGAGTTGAGCAAAGTTTGCTTCTTCTGTGTGTGAGGTGAGCAAGGGTGTTCCTCCTAGTTCCACAGCAGTACCAAGGTGGGTGCTGAATTGGAGAATCAACAGGGTTCTTCATGTATGTATGATCTTGGTCATCAGGTGAGCATGGCTACTTTTGGAGATCTACATGGGTAAGTAAGATCATTGATCTATAGGTGTATGTGTGTGCAAGGTCAAAGTTCACAGGTGTGCAGAACCAGATTGATTTGCAGGTGTGCAAGATCAGATACGACAGCAACACAACAGGGAGCAGGATCAGGTGGGATCTACTTGAAGTACAGTGTGTACTCAGATAGAGAGCAAAGAAGGCAAGGAAGATCTTTTCATAAGTAAGATCAGATTTAGGTTGCAGGTTGTTGCAGTTCAGGGGAGATCTACTTGAAGTACGTTTGTGTACTTGTGGAGTGCGTGGAGCACTTGTGGTGTGCGTGGAGCACGGGGGTATTGGCAGTAGTGGATACTGGCTAGTTGGAGGTGAACACCAACTCTGTGTTTGAGTTGTGTGTTGGGACCTAAGAGAGAGAGCTTTGAGGGAAGATTTATTGTTTATGCCCTAGAGGTGTGGGAGCCCTAGAGGTGTGTAAGGAAGAACAACTGTGGCAGCCTTCTTTATTGTATTTCCTTCTGAAAGAGTTTTAATAAAAGTTGTGTATTGTCTCTCATATCATGTGTTATTTTTGAATTCTAGTTACTTGTTGATTCTGGTTAATTTTCGCATGTTAAGTTGCTTGGTAATCAATTGTGTGCTTTCGTTATTTATCCCAACACTTCCTACTATAGGGCCACAATGTGACCTCTAGTCTCTTACATGGTTGTGAGAATTTGGTCCAACTTCACAACTTGCTCATCTGTAAACTAATTTGGATCAACAAGGGATTTGGTATTCTAAGTACCCTTACCTCCTAGTCTAGCACAAACCATTTTTCTTCTTATTTATCAGGAGAATAAATTTGCATTAACAGACACATTAAGTCCTAGAGTTTGAGCCTCAATTTTGATATCATTATGTAACAATCCCACTGGGTTATTACCAGAATATTACAATAATTTTAAAAAAATTAATTACATATATTCAACATATAGATTTTACTACGGAAAATCCTATCTAGTGACATTTGTCTAACTTTATTAATTTAGTTAACCATAAATGTTATAGCTAATCCACTTAGCTAAGGATCGCATGAACAAATATAGAAACAATGAACAATACTAAATAACCATAATTATTGTATCTCAACATAAATGAAATAGTAAAAATTTAATTATAACTGATACAGTATTACAATCTCTACTATAAAAGTATAATGCATAAATAATTACAGTTTTTAAAAATACTAAAAATATATCAAATGATAAAACATGATACAAAGCTCCTCTGAGCAGAGTCTCCACGACTCAAGTATCAAAATGTAATCTCAAGTGTGGTCTCAAGTATATTACTTCAGCAGAGAGGGAGAGCATCTCTGAGCATTTTTCTACACCAACTATAGACCATATATTCCCTGCACTATCTCCAAAATAAGGAGATGGCCCTCTTTTCACGGATGGGTAGATAATGACAGTGTAAGAATTTAGAGTAACAAACCAAAATCCGTGTATCGAAGATATCTAATACATAATATGTACCATAAGGAAATCCACTCTAATATGATATCACATAAATATGAAAACTATATCAACATATGAAATGACAATTTTTATCAAACATTACTTTGGCCAAAGTTTTTCAATAATAAATGATCTCTAAGATTAGTCAAATTAATACACACCACTTGATAGGATTGCCCTTTATCTCACATTGATGGTGCTAATTAAGCCAATGGAATCCGTTCACTGCTTAATTAGGGTCATGAATGTAAAATTCAATAAAATAAATAATAAAATAAATAATAATATATTCATTCATCATATTTCACTTTAACTAATCAATATGCTAAATACAAAAATATCATAAACATTCATTTAGTCTATCAAATGAAGTGAATAGAATCCTAGTATCAAGTTTATTACTAATAATAAAGAAAATACAAAAATAGTCCTCAATATAACATACCATCTAGGTAATGAGTATCTAGACCGCCAGTTACTTTATCCACTAAGCAACTTATAATATTATTTATCTACCAAATAATATTATAATCTTGACTAATAAATTATTCATATTCTCTATATAACAACAACCGGTCCATAACATACAATTATGTTTTGTATTTAAACTCCTAAGTACAATGAATGTTTTATATTAAACATTCTAATGCTTTTATACAAACCAAATATAAACAAGCATCTAGTGTTCACTGTTATAACAATTATAACATAGTTGTATGTATTAATATATATTTATATATTAATTCATACATACAAATACATTATGCATACTTTGTTTATACAATATACTACTAAGATGACAAAATCAGTGGAATTGCTCAAACAATCAACATGATCATAATTAACAATCAAGATTTTATCAAAAAATATACCAATAATCTAAATAAAAAGTACACAAAACATGCTATGTTATCCATATCAAACAATTATGAAACATGATATATTAAGTGGTGTGTGCAAGGGTTTCCAGATTCATTCTCTATTGACCCTCAACGTATCCATCTAACCATCCTCTTTGATAATATTCTACCTCCATCATGATCTGAAGGAAGAATCTATCATTCATCCACCTCATGCCAATGGAGGTAGTTAGCCCAAAACATCATTATATCCATATAATAATGTCGTATAATAATTAAATATGATCACAAAGTGCAAAATATATAAGTATTGCTAACTCATAGCATCTAATTATGTAAATTAAGCAACACAAGCTATACCATAATCAATATATGCCATTAAGCTAAATTAAATATTAGTTAATCAACTAATCAACCACAATAATCCATGCATTAAACATGATATTTAGCTTAGAAAAAAATCGAGATGTGACACTTAAAGTTTATCACATTAATCCCATTTTTATATCATCGTTCATTCATCCCTTCATATTGTGTACAACTAGTCATGGGCTAACTAAGGAGGTTGTTTGAGGAGGCTTTAGTTTCAAGCTAACACATTAGGTGTTGAAATTTTGTTGTAATATGGAGATTACATTTATGTAAACTGGTGGCTATGTTTCAAATATGAAAGAAAGGAAAATTTAAAGGTCAATTTGATTTATTTTTTGGAAAATATGAATCTGATAGCTCTTTCAAGGTTCTTAATCTTCATAATTTTCCTTGAAATAGGTTACGCCAATAGCAATAAGTGGGGTGAATGGAGTATAGGTGTTTTTGGTTGGGTTTTTAGAAAGAGAATAGACATGAATGTTTTGACTAGTTTTAATTTTATCAAGGAATGTGTCTTATTCTTTATCTAATGTCCATTCCAACCTTTGTTACATGACTACATCTCAATGGGTTTTGTATATGTTAACAAGTTGATATTTGAAGTTTGTTTGAATATGTTAAAGGATCAAAACATTTGACTAATTATCATCATAGTATAGATACTGCTAGGTTTGTTACATGCTTTCCTGCTATTAGAAAATATTTATATGATATAAAGTTTTTTGAGCTCCCTGTAAAAAATAAGAAATGGTATAAAGTTTTCTATCTTCGCAGACACATTTAACTAGGCAACTTTATTTATTTTTAGAAAAAAAAATATAAGCTTTTGAATAAAAGAGCGTAGTTTCAAAATATATAATTTTTTTAATGTTACATCATTATTTTTAATTATTATTTAATTTGTACTTATCATACCTCAAATTATGATTTCATGCATATCTTGTTGCAAATAGTTTAATAACTTTTTGACTATTGATAATCTTTATGTAAAACATATATCTCAAAAATCTACATATCATTGTCTATGCTTTGACTAACTATGTATGTATGTATAGATAGATATGTGTGTGTGTGTGTGTGTGTGTGTGTGTGTGTGTGTGTGTGTGTGTGCATGCATTTATGAAATTAAGGTCAAACTATTGTGTTCATACACTTGAGATTTCAATTTTTCAAATTTCTTGACTTGTAATATATATATTTTTCTTGACTTGTATTATATATACATTAAAAATTAAGAAAAAAATATTTTCAAAAATATTTGACATTTCCTCTATCCATATATGTAAATTTCATACAAACATTCATTCGTTTACTCAAAAGTATTATGTCCATACACATGCAGTCTATTTGTTTTTAAACTAATAACTATTATGTCATTGTAAAAAATGCATTAATTTTACATAATTTTATCATCTAGGTATTTAAAAAATTATATATTGAAAAACAACATTCAAAATTTATCAATTCATCTTCTTACATTATCATAAAATTATTTGTTCAAAATTATCTAAATGTCTCTCCAAGTTTAGGTATTACTATATTGAAAAAAAATGACACTTTAAACTCCCTTTTTGTTCCCCATTACCCTGCACCCATCCTGGTTATGATCAACACATATTACTTGGGATGGATTTCTATGATTATAATCACAGGGATTGACAAGTTAAAGTTACAATCCTCAATGGACATGCCATTATTAAAAATGGCAATAGATTTTGTTAGAATGATTGTGATCGTATAAATGGCAAAACAATCATCCATAGGGAAGACGTGGCTATTGGAATACTAAGTGGATTACATAACTCAATAGATCAACAATGCGATGGAGGCCACTTAAATCAAAATGACTATGCATTACTCTCTGACCTCGTGGCAATTGAATGATTGCCATGTGTCTTTCTAATATTTCAATTTTACTCAAAAGTGACCGGCATATGTTTTTATTTTATATTTAATCATAGCCTCTTTTTTATCATTAAAAATGTAAAGTGAATTTAAAATAGTCAACTAATTCTCATAAAAATTGAAGTTAGTAATAATGTGAAAATCCACTTCATGCGTCCGTTGATGTGACCCAATAGGAGCACCCCTCATGTAAATTTGTTTGGGCATAATAAAGGGGGAAATTTCAAGTGAAGATGCATTGCACATGTGTATGCCATGTGGCCACAACATACGCAACAGTAAAAAGGTGTATATGCCATAAGAAGATAAATCAAAATTATCAAATCTGCGAACTACATAAGGTCATTTAAAAAGCTAAAGTGATCTCATGAGCTTCAGGACTGCGAACTAGCTAGAATTAGTAACATGTTTCATTGTAATTGCATGCAAAAAAAATACAAATCATGGATAAGAGAAGGCATCCACTGCATGATCATTCCATTGGCCACGATTGATGCGAAGATCAAATATAAAGGTAGGTGGATAATTCAATGTGGTCATCACAAAGTACATAGAACATAAAATGAACTTTTTACTCCAAAGTTACAATGTGTGGATGACTAGGATTTTCTAATGTGATCAAAAACCAAATTGCATGTATCAAGTTTTGATTGGTCATGCAGTCAGGAATTCATTGAAACACTTTTAACTTTTAAAGATCCTTGTTGTGCATGGAATTATGCGTTTTATGCTTTTCATTACATGTTTCGTTAGGCATTCACACTCCTTGGCTTTGCATTTATAACATCTACATGGACAAATTTGGTGAAGATAAATTTTTTAGTCTCCACATCATCCTTGACTTTGACCTTTACTATGTCCAATCACACTAACTCATGTGATAACCTTTAATTGGTGCACATGGTATTTATTGAATGGTCACACATAACAACTCTCTATTGGTCACACACATAACTCATGAAGTCACTTTTTACTTTATCTTTCAAATGTTATTTTGTGGCTAATAAGACTAAGACACCTTGAAACTTCTAACTAGCCATATAGTCACAAGGTTCATTGAGAGCTTTTTCATTTTTTCATTTACCTTTTTACTCTATGTATTTCCTTAGTTTGTTAAACTCATTTATAAATATGTTCACATCCACAAACCTTTCTACCTTTTAGTTATCAATGCTATGTGACAAAACCTACTGAGCTACCCTTGCTAAACTATTATCCTTCATTACTTATTCACTTTATCGTGTCTAATAGGGATGAGACATGTGGCAACTGTTTATCACGCTAGAAGTGAAACATGTGGCATATCTTAATTGGTTATACAACAATAGTGTTCATAAATCTCATCATTGACTTGCAAATGTTTTTTACATTACATGGACATGTTAGAATCTTCCATTCTACTTCATACTCACATTAATCCTAATCTCTAAATATCTTTGCCCCTTCACACATCCGGTCACCATGTGGCAAAGCCCTGATTGATACACGTTCATGTAGATTCCACTCTCTATAGCTTATGTCCTTTTCTTAAAGCCATGACCTTGTTTAGAAACTTCGAGAACATGAGCATAAATCTCTTAATAAATTAATAAAATCTCAATATTTTTTGTGAATTTGGATCCTTTAAGATTTATACTACGATTATATATATATATATATATATATGTTTGTTTGTTTTAAAAAGTTTGTAATTTTTTTATATTTTTTGTTTTTTAATGTAAGGATTAACATTGTAACAAACAAACTTTTTAAAACAAACAAACATATATATATATATATATATATATATATATATATATATATATATATATATATATATATATATGTTTGTTTGTTTTAAAAAGTTTGTAATTTTTTTATATTTTTTGTTGTTTAATGTAAGGATTAACATTGTAACCTTCATAATTTTTTGCATCCATCTTCGACTTAATACTAAGGATCGAGGAGTATCTATTCCACCAAATTATCGACCTTAAAATATTTTTCTTTAATTATGACAAAACAAATACACCATTAAAAATGCTTTGTTCTTCAAAAATTTTGGAATATAGACACTTTATTCTTCCAATTGGAATATAGACACTATTCTTCTAACAACAATCTATTAATCTTCAAACATTTTGAAAGACAAATACTTTATACATTAAATATTTTGGAAAAGAGATCCTTTGATCTTCAAACATTTTGTGAATCTATTGCTTTCCATTCATTTTGGAAGACAAGAATCTATTACTTTCCAACCATTTTGGAAGACAGAGCCTTTATTTTTCAAACATTTTGGAAGAGAAAAATCTATTGCATTCTAATATTACATAAAAGTAGGGGGAAATAATTGCATTCCATTATTACATAAAAGCATAGTTCTACGAAGTTTTCTGAGGGGGGATGGGGGGAAGCGGGGATGAGATTTTGGGATGGGGGGATGGGGGATTTAAGTTTGAGAATGACGAGGGGACGGTTGCTGGCGGGCGACAGGGGAGTGGTGCAAATACATATAGTACTTGAAAAATTAATTATAAAAAGATGTATAAGGCATACATATATTGCATTGAATATCAACAATTTAACATTTAATTTTTAACGTTTTAACAATGAAGTTTCAAGTTTGAACCATTAAACCAATGAACATTGAACATTGAAAATGAAAACGAAAATATCGAATTCAGAATTTTTAAAATTTCATAATAATGATTCATGATTACAATCAAGTATCAACAACATTCAAAAATAAAATACTAAATACTAATGAGTCAATGGCTAATCATCCCCAAAGTTCTCACCAAACTTCTCATCACTAGAATTGTTGGACTCCACATGCTCAATTTCCTCCAAACCAATACCAACCAACCCTGTTTGTGTAGCATCATCATCAATCTATGTTGGCTCCTCCGGCTCTGCATCCCACCTGATTGTTGGACTCTCCTTGTAAGTATATTGCGATTAATGAGACGCAAGGCACTATGTACAACCACAAGCTTCTCTGCCCTCTTGGAGGTAACCCTGTTCCTCTTAACATAGTGGATGAAGCTATAAGTAGACCAGTTCCTCTCAACAAGAACTAGAAACCTAGGACAACAAACAAATGGCTAGATTGATAGTCAAAGAAGCAGGGTCATGCAAAGTCCACCACAAAATTGGTTCCTCCTATGCCATTGTCTCCCTATCTATTTTGGCCCTCTATGAATATCTCCTAAGAGTGGCAAATTATGTCCACTCAGTAGAAATGATGTTGGTTTCTGTAGAATCGTACATTTTTTGAATGGCCTTCATGAATCCTGCCTTCACCTCAGCGTCTTGTATAGGTGTAACTCTACCAGGGCTTTGCACATACCACTTTGAGTTCAATGTATAGGCAGCCATGTACACTGCCAAGCTTCTCCCATCTTTGATGAATGATTGACTGAATATGATCTGTGTAGAATTGCAATGTGGGGTAGGTGTGGGACCCATTAACAATTAAGGTTAGGGTAGAGGGCTCACAAACTAAAATATTTTTTAAATTATTATTATTTTTTTCTTGATGTCCACTAATGTGGGGGATACCTGCAAGTTTCTTGGGGGTTCAAGGGATGTTTGGATGTCCCCTGCACGTCCCAGAGTCCCCTAGACACCTCCTTTTTGAAGCGACGCATGGAGACGTCTCCTCTTAGAAGGAAACATCACAAGGACGATCACAGTTCAAAAAAATAACGGAAGTTCAACAAGAAAACGTCCTTGTCCCAAAAAATAAGGAGGTTTTACGAAAGGGGCGCATTACTGTGAAACATTACATAAAAATTAAGAGAAAATGGGGGACGGTCACAGTGCAAAACGACAACGGAGGTGCAACAGGGAAACGTCCTCGTGACGTCCCCACATCCCGAGAACGTCCTTGTCCCAAAAACAAGGAGGTTTTACGAAAGGGGCGCGTCCATGTGAAACATTGCATAAAAGTGGGGGAAAATGATGTTCCTAAGAAATTTTAAACTTATATTGAAATCAAACTTTGACTACGATCGATATATAATCCGATGTCTTTTGACAGCAAAATTATGTTCGCAGCACTGAAATTTGCTTTTTAAACACTCAAGATTAACATTATTCTATGGTGAGGTAGAAGGATGGATTCGAACAAAAAAAAGCCTAACTCACAAAATCCTCCTGCTGTTAAACTTCTTGGTGTTGAGCATTGGCTCAGCTGCAGGTCCCTTGTTACTTCGCTTCTATTTCCTCCAGGGGGGAAAACGCAAATGGTTATCAGCCTGGCTGGAGACAGGAGGGTGGCAAATTCTCATTCTGCCCATCTGGATCTCTTCCTCTTCCTGCACAAACATATCCACCTCACAACACACCCATGTCACTCCCAAGCTTTGCCTTGCCTCCGTTGTGCTCGGTGTCCTCACAGGCCTGGATGATTTCTTCTATGCTTGGGGACTAGCCTGCCTGCCAGTGTCCACCTCAGCTCTTCTGATTGCCAGTCAGCTTGCCTTCAATGCAGTATTTGCTTTCCTCTTAGTGAAACAGAAATTTACCCCCTTTTCAATCAATGCTGTGATTTTGCTGACCCTGGGTCCAGTTCTGCTGGCCTTCCGTACCAGCAGCGACCGGCCTGAAGGGGTCACAACTGCACAATATTGGTTGGGGTTTATTGTCACAATCGTTGCAGCTGGGCTCTATGGATTAATTCTTCCATTGATAGAGCTTGTCTATAAGAAAACCAGTGTGAGAATCACATACACTCTGGTTATGGAGATGCAGCTCATAATGTCCTCCTCGTCGACTGTTTTCTGTACTGTTGGAATGATGATCAACAAGGATTTTCAGGCTATTGGGAGAGAGGCCAAGGCATCCGATGTGGGGGAGTTCAATTTTTACATGGCTCTGGTATGGAACGCAATCTGCTGGCGGCTCTTCTTCAATGGGGTGTTTGGGGTCATCTTTTTTACTACGTTCCTGTTGAGTGGTATTATTATAGCTGTTTCTATTCCTGTGACTGAAGTGCTGGCAGTAATCTTTTATCATGAGAAATTCAGTGGGGAGAAGGGCATGGCTCCGGCAATGGCTTTGTGGGGATTCACCTCATACTTATATGGGGAATACAAAAGTTCCAAATTACAGCAAAGCAATACGGCAGAGGAGAACCAGCAAGTCCCTGAATCTGCAACCTTCCTGGAAGAAGGAGGGAGGGCTCTGGAGCTGCTGGTACAAGAGGCCAAGCCTAACAAAACCCCATGATCGTTAACTTCCTTTATGCTTTTCAACATGCGTATTTTTTTGTCTGTTGACATCTTTTATTGCCATGACAATGGATCTTGTACTGTGATTCTATTTTAAATGTTAATTGAAAATTTGTTATATAATTCTTGGGAATTGGTAATGTTTTTGAATTTTCTAATCTTAATTTTTATTTTTTTTGGAATTTAGAACTGCTTGCATCAGATTAGTATACATTCAACGGAGTCAGGGTAGCACACACTTAACCGAGTTAGGTCAGTCTACTCTGGTTAACCTAATATAATTTTGCCTTCAAAGTTTTAAGCTTGAATCTTTTCTTGATAAGAGCTGAAAACTTACCAATCTTCTCAACTTTTGAAATTTTTTCCAAACCTTTTTTTCTTTTTTTTTAATTATGAACTCTAAAAATATTATCTGACAAACTTCATTTCTTATTATTATAGACTGTAAAATTTACCTTAAAAAAAAAGTAAAAAGCTTAATTTTTAGTATTATGGACTGTGAAAACCTAATCTGACACCTCCTGTCCCTCCCCAAACAAAAAAAGAAAAAAAAAAGACAGTAATTTACTGTATTATTAGTTCAGAATATAATTTGAGAATTCTATGTTTGGTGAAATGCAACTTTCATCATTACACTGCACTCATTTTGAAGACCATTTTTTTTTCCAAATAAATGTTTAAGCCATGCAAGTCCCTTTCAAGGGATGCTACCATCCTGAAAATTTGACGCTCTGTAGTATTAAACTGCTGGCATGTCTTATTTAAACTGTTGGTATATTTTAGAATGAAATTAGTATGTTGGTCTAGAATAAAATATTGCCAGCATGTTCAGAGTGATTAATTTATTGACATGTTTTATACAGAAATCAGCATGATAGTCTCTAACCTTAAACTCTTGACATGTATGGGAATAAAATTAGTATGATGATTTTTTATTTTATTTTTTAAAAATTATATTCAAAATGATTAAATTATTGACATGTTTCAGGGTCTATATCATTTAAAGAGAGAGTATTTTCACAATCTATGAGTTAATTTTAATAAGATTTTATAGATAGAAGTGTGTCAAATTTTTTACATCAAAATTCACACTCCATAAACCATCATTAAAATTAAAAAATTATATTAAAATTAACATAACAATCTAAAATAAAAAAACTACCAAACATATATATAAATGAAATTAACGTTATAATTCAAAATGAAAAACTACAAACATATTCACAATAAAATTAGCAAAACAATCCACCAATTACTTTAAACCCAACATAATATTGTTAAATATATAAAAAACTTGTATAAACCCATACACATTGAATTCAGAACGTGTCAACAAGATAAAAGCTTCCCAATAATTAGTCAAAAATGCAAATCATATTCTTTAACATTAATGCATTTAAAATGAATGATACTCTAATTTATGTTAGCATTAATTCTGTGACTGTAGCATGTCGCTGTAATTGCAGTCCATATTTTTTAGACTTCGTCACAGAATCTTAAAGTTGCACTTCATTTCCTTACAAAGATGATATAAATCAATTTTAACAATGAAAATATATCTAAATCAATATTTAATATTGAGATACAATTTATAATAAAAATAATAATTAAAAAATAAATATTAAAAATATATATAGATGCAGTTTGTTGTGTTAAAATATGTGTTTTATTAATTTCAATCAACTTAACACAAATTTTTTGGAAGGGTAATTGGGTATTTGTGGTTTTAAAATATCAAAATGTCTCACATATTATTATGTTATTATCTTGTCAAATTACATGATTTTGGGATGTGTATACTTATGATTATTGGTCCAAATTAGATGGAATTGGCATTTTTATTGTTTCGTGATTGTCCTCGAACCTTTTCCCAACCCCTTCTTGACTTGTTAATTTTTCTTTCCTACTCATTTAAACCCACCTTAAAATTTGTGTCCAAAGAATCACTAGAACTCCTACATCCACCAAGAGCATCAATGCCATTCTTGGGTTCTTGTTGTGGTACCTTCTAGCTCATGAGCAGTACATGACCCCTTTTCCATATTTTTCGATTGTTTAATGTCGCATTGAACATCAATAGGGCCCTGATTTTAATTCAAATTTTTACAAATACACAATCATTATAGATCATTTGGGAATGAATAAAAAATACATTCATTAAACATTTCGTATATAATTTATAGAGTAATTGCTCTAATTTTTTCTAAGGGATTTATAAGTAAATAATACTTAAAATTCAGTTAATTTTAGACATAAGTCATGAAATATGTTGTTTTTCTTACGTTTCACATGTTGTTCCAATCTAGAGCAAGGTGAAGAAAATTATTTTTCAAACACGTATAAAATTAGGAGAAGCTATTGGAGATCAAGATCAAGAGAGAGCAACAATAAAATTAAATTTGGTTTGTCTTTCACCTTTCAAGAGCATCGTTAATGGTTTTGAAAATGTTTAGAGTACCATTTCCACTCTAAATATTTGATATAATTAAAATTAATTGAATATTTATTTCACAATTTAATGTAAAATCATTTATCCATATTACAATATTAATTGTTTGAAGATTTGGAGATATGCTAAACAAAAGGATAAATTTACATAGATATATATATGCATTAGGTCAGATGCATCAAAATTTTGGAATATATAAAAATTAAGTATATAAAACAAATTTTTATTTAATAATATAATATTTAAAATTATTCAAATTAAAATATATAAATAAATAAATATTAAAAAAATATGAAAATATAATTTGAACAATTTTAAAAATTATATCATTTAAATAATTTATATAACAATTTAACAATTTAGAAACATGGCAAGCCAAAAGTGTGAACATATATAGATAATCATTATGTTTAAGTATATCAATTTTTAGGATAATCATATATAGAAGGAAATGTGAAGGAAGGAGAGAGGAAAGATAGAGGTAATTAGGGGTAAAATGACATGAGCCAACCAATACATAGAGAAAAAATTGCTCTAATAAGAGCTTAATATGGACAGTTGATTGACAAACATAATAGTACCCTCGAATAATGTAATTTAATGATGAATAAGTATGACCATGATAAAATTAAGTGTTTGTATTAACAAGAAAGCTAGTTTTAAGGTTGTCCTCAATTGGACTAAGGTTTTGTGAATGTGAGAAGGACATGCATGAGCAAGTTAAAAGTGATAAAAGAATATAGAGGATGTAGATGGGAGGGAGGAGATTGAATTCAAAGCCTCATTTGGGAAGGTGAAGGACAAGTGGGAGATCAATGGCTAATAGTACTTAGGGTATGGTGATGAATAGATCCATGTGATTAATGACCAATAGGAATACAGAGGTTGTATATGGGAAGGGATGGGATTAAATTCAAAACCCTACTAGGGAAGGTGAAGGGAACATGAATGAATAACATGGATAATAGTGCTTGGTATATGGTGTGGAATGGGCTCGCATGTGACAAATGACCAAGAAGAATAAAGAGGATGTAGATGGGAGGTGGGAGACTATTTGGTCAAAACCATGTTTTGGAAGGTGAAGGGCAAATAAATGACCAACAACTAATATTGCATGGGTATGGTGAGGAATAGGCCCATGCCTATCATGTACTCGCTTATAACCCATTTGTTTTTAGAAGGGTCTATGACATTATAAGGAAAGAGGTAACCATGGTAGGTGTTACTCTTACATAGTTTACAAAGTATGTAGTGGCCAATTAATCATAATATAGTAAAAACCATAGGATTTTATCCAATTCATGCTTAGACACATTTTGGAGTGAAACATTATCACTGAAAAATGTTGTGTATGCAAGCAAGGGATAATAAGCATTAATGAATAGAAACCTAGTATTACCAAGGGATGAATTGGTCTGACTGTCTCACTTCACAAGTGGTCATGTGTATGATATTCAAGTAACATGTTCTCTATTAATTATTTATTTTAGAATAAAGTGTTATATTCATCATGATATAAGAGACTGATTCAAAGATAACATCTTGGTTTTCATTCGACCCTATTAGTTTATTGTTACAACCCTAAACCCTAAACCCTAATTTTATCACAAATGTATACATGAAGGTAATTAGGGCCAATTTAAACCCATTTAACCTAACTGCAAATCTAGGATGTGATTTGGGGATAAATTATCCCATCTTTCTTGACATATTGAGCCAATTAGTTGATTGTTGGAATTAGTGATGCAAGTTGGATCAAATTGAACTTCATAGACCTAATTTTTCGTATACAAGATGTAATTTGGGGGGTCAATCGACCCCAATATCATAACAAAATAAATCAAATAGTCCATCAATTTAATCATAAAGGAAATTGGGGCTAATTTGAGGCCCTTCAACCTAACTACGAGAGCATGACATGATTTGGGGATAAATTAGGTTTGATTATATCATGAATTGATCCAATTAGTTAATTGGTATAATTAGAGACATGATTTGGACAAAATTGAGCCATGTGAACATAATTTATGGGTCAATTGTTTGTATAGCATGTAACATATGGCTTAATTGACCCTAATTTTATTACAAACAAAAACATGGAGGTAACTGGGGTCAATCTAAACCCCTTGAACCTAACTGTGAGTCTATGATGTGATTTTAGGGGCTAAATTGCCTCTTTTCCCTAACATATTTACCCAGTTAGTCCATTGTTACAATGATTGATGTAAGTTAGACAAAATTGAACCTTGTGAACCTAATTTTGACTATATGGAAGTAATTTGGGGTTAAATTAATCCCAATATCATAATAAAATATATCAAAAATTCCACCAATTCAATCAAGAAATAAATTGGGGCCAATTCGAGCCCCTTCAACCTAACTAGATAAGATCAAGAGGTGATTTGGGGCTAAATTAGTCATGAATTGATCCAATTAGTCTTTTGGTGTAATTAGAGACATGATTTGGGTATAAATTAGTCATGATTTAATCCAATTAGTCAATTGATGCAATTAAATAGGTGATTTGGGCCAAATTGAGCCCTGTGAACCTAAATTATGTCTCAATTAATTGTATAGGATGCAACATATGGTTAAATCAACCTTATAATAATAATATAACATAGGTTTGCATCAAATCATATGTCATAAAAATATTATATATGATCTAATAAACATACTATAAATAATGTTTACACGTTATTGTCATAATAGACATACTATAAATAATGTGTACGCATTATATTGTAATTCCTACACATTATTGTCTGAATAGAAAATAAGTCATTATTCAACATTTATTTTTTGGGTATTTATATAATTTTGACCCTATAGACATTCCCTATGTCATTATTTGTTTTTCATAATGAAGACAAAAGGAATCAAATTATTCTTTGGGTCCCCCACCATCAAAAGGAATCAAATTGTTATTTGGGTCCCCAACATTAAAATTATTTTCAAATTATTATTTTTCTAGTCATGGGTGATGGATCTCATTCAAAGAAGACGAATAAGTTAAAATTACACTAGAGCGATTAGAAGAGTTGAGAGAAAAATAAAAGATGTGAATGTAAGCATTTCACTCTAGACAATGTACAAACACTATCCTTAATGATCCAAATGTTGTATTTAATGATGACAATAACAATGATGAATATTTGCTATGTACCTAGGGATATGATGTATTGATGTATATGGGTTGATGGAGATGCCGACATGTGGCACACATCCCTTTAGTTACTTATATAGGTACAATATATTAGGATAATATAGTAACGTGTGGAAGTATTACATTGGGTAATGGTCGGCATACATTGGATTAGGAGGTTACCCATCCATGGGTTAGATAGATGTATATATATAGGAGATGAATATCATGGTAAAGATATCAAGTAAGCATTGAGTCTTCTATTGTAAGAGGATATTGGAGGTTGTCCCCTCGAAGAGACATTATGGAGTTATTCCTTCCTAAAAGATTATTATATGGTGTTTCCCTACCTTAAGGGTATTTATGCAGATATTGAATATCAAGTTCATTACAAGTGGTATCAGAGCTTCGATTTAGGCAATTTGTGTGGAGCAAAACACTAATTTAATTATATATTTTGAAATATAAGGAATTTTAAGTTGAAATTTTTAATAAAGATGTAATAAAATATAATAAAAGCGTAGTAAAAATTTTAGAATTGTTTGATTCATTTTGAGGGAGTTATTGATATTTTAGGGTTTATAATAATTTATCTATATCTTCCAAAATATTGGGAATTTTTATTCTAAATTTTTACTGGAGATGTAAACAGATTTAAGAGAAGTACAGTCAAAATTTCAGAGTTTTTTGAGTTGTTTGGAGTGATTTATTTCGATTTTATGGATCAATTTTGACATTTTAGGGTTTCATGAACCCTAATTTATTTGTGGATCATGGAATTGAAAAAAAATTCAGGGGAAGATGATATTGATGCTAAATAATGGTGGCTCCTTTTGGAGAATCATTTTAGAAAAACTTTTGGGCAAAGACGATTAACTCCTTTTTTGTCTGGGCCTGCACTAGATTGGTTTGATCAGTTGAGTTGTATAGAAAGGTTTTCTTCATGGAAAGAAATGGAACATTTTTTTTAGATCGATGGGCTATAAAACAAGAAGTATAAAAAGAAGAATTAGTAGAAGAAGAAGAAGAAATAGAAAAAGAAGAAGAAGAAATAAAAAGAAGAAGAATAAGAAGAAGAAGAAGAAGAAGAAGCAAAAGAAGAAGAAGAAGAAGAAGAAGAAGAAGAAGAAGATGATAAAGGTTCAAATTATTTGGCTCCAAATAAATCTGAGTCAATTTTTCAATTTCATAGATGCATTCAAAAGAAAAGGGTTATTGTGTCCATAAACCCTACCAGTAAGTATAACTTCATCAACATGAATGTGTCCAAGCATCTACATGTTCAAGCAAAGAATATCAAAGAGGTTCAAGTAGATGGTAAGAATATTTCAATGTTTGAAGATCTGAAGCTCATTATGGAAAAATATGTTTTGCATTCAGATTTTTATGCTTTGGATATGGATGATGTGGATATAGTTCTTGGATATCCATGGTTAGAGACTTTGGGAACAATGAATATTAATGTTCAGAAAAAGTTCATGAAGTTTTGGTACAGGAAAAAGAAGATTACTTTACAAGATATCATAGTGAAAAAGGCACCAATAACAATCCAGGTGGATCATGAGGATAAGATGGAAATAGGTGATGAAGAACATGATGAAGATTCAAATGATATAGATAAAGACACACTACAAATGAGCACTTCATCTACTCAAGAGACAAAGAAAGAAAATGTGGAAGAGGTAGAAACAAAGGTGGATAAGGTCAAATTATTGGAAAAGGTTGAGGTATATAGACACCCACATCATCATGAGAGGAAACAATCATGGAACCAGGTGAGGAAGTGTCATAACAACAATCATTTTGTCTATATAGGAAATAAAATTTCCAATCATTATGGATATGCATGGAATCTAAAGAAAAAATACTATGGCACATGGAATGAATGGAGAAATAACTATGACTATGCATGGAAGAATACCTACTATGGTCATGGTTGGAATCAGAGTAGCGCAATGAAATATGGTACATAGAATAAAAAGAGGAATAATTATGCTTGGACACCAAAGCAGTATAATTATGATCATGAACGAAATCAGAGGAGCACAATAAAATTTGGAAACAAGATTGGAGAGCTATCACCTGCCAAGATCACATATGGATGGCTAGATGATCGAGATTGGAGACAAGTGTGCAATGATTTGAAGCACACTCATTATTTAGTTTCTTCCTATGTTTTGGGGACAAAACATGTCCAGGAGGGAAGGAATGCTATGTACCTAGGGATATGATGTATTGATGTATATGGGTTGATGGAGATGCCGACATGTGGCACACATCCCCTTAGTTATATAGGTACAATATATTAGGATAATATAGTAACATGTGGAAGTATTACATTGGGTAATGGTCGGCCTACATTGGATTAGGAGGTTACCCATCCATGGGTTAGATAGATGTATATATATAGGAGATGAATATCATGGTAAATATATCAAGTAAGCATTGAGTCTTCTATTGTAAGAGGATATTGGAGGTTGTCCCCTCAAAGAGACATTGTGGAGTTATTCCTTCCTAAAGGAGTATTATATCGTGTTTCCCTACCTTAAGGGTATTTCTGCATATATTGAATATTTGAATCATTACAATATTTACCTGAAAGTCAAAATTATGTTGCAAGTCCACATTCAAAGTATAAAGTTTTTAATTTTTTTGATGATGAATTTATGCATGATGATTTACCCCATATCAATGAAGACAATTTTATGGAAACACATAATGTTGAAAGTAACAATGAATAAAATGTAATGAAACTAATGATGAATAAACTAGTAGTGAATATAATGATTTTGTAATACCCTATCAATAAATTCCACCATTAACAACACCTTTGAGGATTGTGAGTATAAAAGGCAAGTACTTAATTGAAGTTGATGAAAACATTTTGAAACCAATGCATAAAAAAATGTCTAACTTCCATTCAAGAAGATTAGTTGAAAAAAATTGAGATAATTCCTTTGATAAATTACATTTTTATAGTAAAAAATGTCAAGTGTTTGTTTCATTGATGAAATTCGTTAAGATGAGACCTACAATGTACACCCTAGGACTTAGAAAATCTAAAATAGATTATGGAAACAATGAAATTGTTGAAAATCTATATGATGCATACCATATTGTAGGCCTAAAATCATGCAAAAAAGATTGTAATGTTGTCTAACGTATAATTACGACTTGTGCAGTAAGTGGTCAGATAGGAAAAAAATGATTGATTTCAAAAACTAGTATAACACTGGACATAAATAGAAAAACATTAAGTAAATCAATTGGAAGAAGCCAAAGACTTAATGATACCAATACTACTAAGCTCTAGACATTCTCTGGTAAACTTCAAAAAAAGAACAAGGCTATAGTCAATGCTCTCAAATATTTACTTACACAATTTTGGAAAGACAATACCAGAGTTTTGCCCAATAAAAGAGATGTAGTGAAAAGAAGAGTTAGTTCTCATAACTGTGAACCACATCTAAAACATTTCTTAGATATGACCCAAACACAATTGTAATCTAAGTTTTTGGAAAAATATCCACAAATTTCTATTTGTCAAAGATATTTTCAAATGGCTAAACCATTTTATGTAAAAATAAATCACACACGCACCACTTGTTGTTATAGGAAACATGTTGAATTTTCAATGCATTATGATATTTTTCACCATATACATTGTTCTTTACATATTGACAACATTTTGTAGGGGTGTGTTAGAGAAGTTCTGCCAAAATCAGCCAGGGAATTTATTCCAACCATTTTTTAAGAAAGACCAAATGGATAATTCTTGTATAATAAAGCATGTTTGGATGGAAATTACAATATTTGTGGTGGATTACCAAAATTAAAAATTGTATCCATGAGGAGAGTACAAGTACAAATGGATAGGAATTAGTTAGTTTGAGTAAATAGAAATCTGTGACTTATCAAGTAAAAGATAAAAAAGAATATTAAAGGTGTGATCTTTTTACAAAAAAGATAACTGTTTCAAAATTTAGGGTCAAATTCATGAAGGAAATTGCTTATGGGTATGCAAGGGACACATAAAAGGCTAGATAGTTAGATGAATTTTTTATGTTAATCAAGGAGACATTCCCACTTGGTTTTATTGTTTTAGTAATCAAATTTGATGATAATTACACATTCAAACCACAAATGGAAGTTCAGTCATAGTATTATAACTTAATACATGCTGCCATATTCTTGTATATATCATTCATGCATACACATGATAGTACAAAGTAAGATCAATTTTTTTTAAGGGAGTACCATTTCTATGTTAGTGATGACCAATCACATTTACAGAGTATGTGCAAGGTTGTTTTGAGATTTTCTATGGACATTTGTTTAAGATAAATATTACTTTTAATCATAACTACATTTGGTCAAATAATTACACAACACAATTCAATAATGCATAGATGTTTTAATTGTTGAGCAAGATGCACATTACCACTGGCATAAAACATGTTTAGAATTTTATTGAGGTTGGCCATATAAAAGGGGAGCATGATGGTGTTGGAGCATGTGTAGAAAGAGTCACTACAAGAGAGGAGTTGAAGATTGAAGATGGTGTTGTTTTGGCCGATGCAACAACCATTTTTGAATGGTGTAATCATAAAATGGCCCATAGTGCTCAAAAAAATTCTACTATTCATAGATATTTTTGATCGATGGAGGAAGAACATTTAGAAAAGTATGAGGATTATATGATTGTAATTAGATCAAGTGAGCTTCACTCATTTCATAGCTCAAATGAAATTTCTTGTACTAGTCATATGAAACACTTGATATGTTTTTGTTCTACATGCATGGATTACGTTTGGAATGAGTGTGATGTAAAAGAGTGGGTGGATGAATGGATATGCGAACTTCTAAGTCTAATTGATGCATATCAAGTTCTAGCAGGATTACAACTTACATATATGACATCATCACATGACTTTAACCATTTATTTGATATAGTGCAACTAGTATAAGATTAATCATTATGTGTTATTTAATCTCATTATCTACCTTGACAATCTCATTAAAATTTTGTTTTTTGATATAGGGCATGTTTTAATAGTCATTGCTGACAAGGATAATGAAGAGAGAATAAATTACTAATTATGTCAATATGTAGAGTAAAATAAAAAATTGACTTCCCCAATCATAGATGGATAAAGCCTTAACTAGCCCCTGCATCTACGGTTGTCACTGTAACTTGGATTCAATGATATCCTATAAAAAATTCAAATTTATGGTTATTTGAAGACTTTGAAACACATAGGAATATACTACACTATTCAAAGTTGGTTCCTGAAATAAATATTCAATTGATCAAATATCATGGGAGACCATAATCTATGAAAATATCATGAGTCATACCATGAATTTATTCTTCCTACTATCAAGATTAGAGCAGATCCTAGTGGTTCATTCGATTGAAATTCCAAGGTATGTTGACATGTAAAATGTAGATGTATTTAATTTTACCAAACTTTATTGATTTTTTAATTAGCACATATGAATTTAATTTTTAATTACTTACTAATTTTTTTATAGGTTATTGGTGCCAAATAAGTTTTCACCTTCATGAGGTTGACACTGTTAGTAAAAAAATTCATAATCTTGAAGCTAAGAGAAACATAATATAAGTACTCAATTATTACAGAAAAGATATTCTTAAGGATGGAATTGGTGGTGGGTCTCTCAAATAAGCATGATCATAGGCCAATAATGTCGTCCTAGACATTATTCACTACCTCAAATGTGTTGGCAATGCCAATTCTAAGCCACAAAGTATTGAAAGTGTTCTCCAACTATCACTTCAACATTGACAATATTTATTATTAGTGTTTTTACCCTCTTGAATATTAGTGAAAATAGGTATCTAGGTGGATTTGAAGGTTGATATCAAGGGATAATGTTTCATTTTCCTATTTATATGTTCTTGAAACAATGGATTTTCACATGGATGTCCTGGAGGCATAAATACTAGTTGGAAGACAAACACTTGTCTCTTCACTACAAAAAATGCATTTTAGGACCCATCACTATAGCTTGTGCCACAAACTGGGACTGAAGGTTACATCGACATTATCAATGGTAAAATTAAAGGACTTATAAATTCACATGAGGGTCCTTTCAATTCATGGCAATGACTTATGATTTTTATTTTACACACACCTGAAGTTAGGTTTAAAATATACATTTTTATTTTATTGGGAAGCACATTATTGAGGTCAAAATGGGTGGTGGGTCTATCTAATTGGAATTATTGGAGGTAAATAATGTGGTCCTAGATGTTATCCAACATTTGGATGTGTTGGTAGTGCTAGTTTTGATCCATAAAGCACCAGAGGTGGAGTTATCTAATTGTCACTTCAACTTTGACAACATTTATTGTCAGTGTTTTCATGATCCTAAATAGGAGTGAAAACATGCATACAAGTAGATTTTTAGGTTGAGGTTATGGTATCACATGTAATTTACCTATATATATCTGATTAAAGTGATGTATTTTCACCTGGAGGTCCTAGAGGTAGAAATGTCAGTTGGAAGACAAACACTTGTATCTTCACTATAAAAAGTTGCATTTTAGGACCTATCACTACAAATTATGCTATGGATTGGTATTGAAAGTTACATCAACATGATATAAGTTGAAATTATAAGGATTATACATGCATGGGAGGGTTCTTTTGGTTTTTTCAAATGACTTAAGATTTCCAGTTTTTGCATGCTTGAAGTTAGGCTTTAAAATTTCATTTTTTTGTATTGAGAAGGGCATTTTTTAGGCTAGAGTGGGTGGTGGGTCTCTCGACCAGGAATGATTGAAGGATAATAAAATGGTACTATATGTTATCCACCATCTTAGACATGTTAATAGTTATAGTTTTTATCCATGAAGCACCAGAGGTGGAGTTCTCTAACTATCGCTTCAACTTTGATAACAATTATTGTTAGTGTTTCCACGCCCCGTAGTATTAGTGAAAACATGAATTTGGGTGGATTTGGATAGTATGTTCATGAAATAATATGAAAATTTCTTATTTATATGTGTTTAAAGTTATGGATTTTCACCTAGAGGTCTTGGAGGCATAAATTATTGGCAAACATGTTGTCATTGATGTCTAAGGTAATGACAAAGTGGTCATTGATGAAGGATGATATCATGAGGTGAAAATAAGGATATGAACATAGATGAAATATCGATAACAATGGAATAAATGAATTTGAGATGTGGATGAGGTGTTTAGATCATCTACAGTGGCAAGAAGGTCAAAGATTGAGGTCTAGTTCTAGCATGATAGACCTAGTGTGAAGGCACAAGCTTGGGAAATTGTTGAGGTAAGTACAATGTAACCTATATGAAAAAGGTTGAATACTTGTGATCATTTTATAGATGTGTATGGAATTTTTATTATGTATTAATATAAATACAATAGGTTTTCAAGTGTTTTAAAGGACTAAGTATGACTGGTGGTTCTAGACCTAACATACATAGAGACCTATTGAGGTCCAAGTGGAGGGTCAAAGTGAGTTGTAAAGATGGTCGAGCACATGTAGGATTTAAATGAGCTTTTAAAATATTTTTCAAGGGTTTTGACTAATTTTTAGGTCCTGAGGATGAAGAGAAAGCAAAAAACAACGTTGAAAGGTTTCCTATGCATGCAAAGAGAAGGTTTCCAAGTTCGAGAAGGAAGTTGAGATGCTCATTGGCACGTGTAGAGTTTGCATGGTGACCTAAGCCTAATGGAGTAGTTGGGGAAGGGTCATAAGAGGATTTCATAAGAATTTTATAAATAAACCAAGCCCTCATATTTTTTAATAAACGTTAAGAATATAAGGAGGTTTTTGTGCTTGTAAACCCTCATAGTGGAGTGATTGGAAAGATGTGAATGATTTTGACCCATAATGGATTGGCAAGTCAAGTTTGATGATTAGATGTTGTAAAAGACTCCTAAAATAATCTCTAGGTGGAATTTGTGTGTTATGTCAGTGAGTAGAAGGTATATAAAAAGGCTTGCTTTTGAATAAATTGGTGTTACATGTAGGTTTGACTGAGTTAACACATGCAAATAATTGGCCTATTTGGACTAGTGGAGAGTGAGTGGACTAAAGAAAAGGAAAGATATTAATCAAGGAGAAGAGGTAGGTCATTAATGACCTTCATATGGTGAATAATATTAGTCATGTATATCTAACCAAGTTGATGCAAGTGGATACATAGGTCATTGGATCTAATAAGCCTAGAAGAGGTATATTAAGTGAGTGAGCCCTAGAGGATATTTGAGTGAGAGTGAAGGGGAAAGAGTGAAAACAAAGGAGGTCATAATCAAGTGAATAGTCATTAATAATATTTTAATATGATGATATATTCAAGGTAGCTGAGTTGGTGTTTGGTTGCCTAGGGGGTTGGAACCTCCTTGCAAATTGGAGCTTGTAAAAGACTAGTTGGGTGGGTGCTCAACTAGGTAGGGGTTATATATCCTTGTGAAGTGGGTGATTCAATAAATGTTGAATTTTTTCATTATAGGACTATATTTCATGTGCATGGTTTAGTGGGTTTTATCCCCCAAGAGGGTTTTCCACATAACATTTTATGTTATCTTGTGATTTACTTGTGTGATTGTTTGCTTATGCATTGATCTCTTATGTATGCTTCATGGAATGGTTTTTGTAATTGAATATGAATTTTTGTGTAACTGATTCAAACCCCCCCTGCCATTATTATCTACTTCCAACATAAATGTCAATTAGAGGACAAACAATTGTCTCTTCATTGTAAAAAAGTTGCACTTTAAGACCCGTGACTTAAACTTGTACCACATATTCGAATTGAAGGCTTCATAGATAGTCTTGGGGTGAAAGTAGAGGGATTACACATGCATGAGAGGGTTCTTCTATTTTGTGCCAATGATCTATAGTTTCCATTTTATGCAAACCTAAAGTTAGGATTAAAAACTTTTTTTTTCATGTTTTGGGAAGGGCATTCTTGATGCCAGAATGGGTGGTGAGTCTCTCGACCAAGCATGATCGAAGGCCAAAAACATGGTCCTAAATATTATCCACCACCTTGTACATGTTGGTAGTGCCATTTTTGAGCCATGAATCACCAGAGATGGAGTTATCTAACTACAACTTCAATTTTGACAATATTTGTTGTTAGTGTTTTCATGTTCCTAAATAATAGTGAAAAAATGCATTTGAATGGATTTGGACATTGTGGTCATGGAAGCACATATCATTTTCCTATTTATATGTGCTCTAAATGATGAGTGGTGGGTTTCTTGACTAGGTGTGATTGGAGGCCAATGATGCTAAAAGTAACAACATGTCCTATGAGGCAGAGGTAGAGATAGACATGATTGTTGCAAGTGACCATGAATCTAGTAAGTATGGCCATATACATAACATGCATTGCTTCATCAGGGTCTTAACCACCCTGTCTAATGGTTACATTAATACATATTAATAAATATATATTGAAATAAAACAAAATTGTTTTTTAAATGCCCCTTAATTATATTGTACCTACACTAGTTTATATGTTATATATGATTATAACTATTCTCTTATTTAATATTGGAGGGTCACAAATCTAACTTATTGAATATGTGTTATCCATATCTATACAAAGTGTGTCTGTATGTGTATATATGTATAATTTTTATATGTTAGGTATATGTATGCATTCATCTATATGTGGGAACTATATAAATATATTAAAATTATTAAAATCATGCTTGGAGAGAGACACACACATATGCATAGGTACATAAATATATGATCTTTTAACTTGCATATACATATGAAAAAATTGGTATATCTAAATTTGAAACCTGATGGAAACAAAATTAGCTCTTATTTTTTTTCATAATTTTTTGAATCATGTGATGAAAGATAATCCTCTATGTATTATTATTTTATTCTAAATAATCAATGATATAACCCAAGTTGTATTGGTTTTTATGATATGAAAATGCCTACGGTTGTTTGAACCCGTTGTTTTAATCTTCAGATAAGGAACCTACCATGAAAGTAGTAGCCTCTACTAGAGGTAACAAAAAGAATCCAAATACAGTGCATGATAATAAACCATGAAATGCGATCATTGAGGTGATTTTGAATCAAAATGACATGTTTATATCTGATGCAAAATATCAAGATTGTGAACTTGAAATACAACCACACAAAGATGAGCATGGATATTTATCAAATGGTTAATAAATAGTTGTCTCAAGTGATAGAGAAACATGAAATGGAAAAGCTAAATTCAATGAAGAAGGAGAATTAAAAAATATCTATAACTACCAAAATATTCCAAGGCCTCAAGAGACATGAGGATTACAATCTTTCACTACTTCAAAGGGCCAAATAAGAGTCTCCAAACAAGAATGCAAAACATCTCAAAGGAAGAGGTAGAACATAACCACTTCATCAAACATGCACAAGTAAAATGTATAAGGGCATCTGAAGAAGGTGTGCACGAGATGAATATTTCATTATTTGTTTCAATTGAGTACTTATAATAGAAATGTGGTATGTCTATAAATTAGAAGAATTTATAACACATGAATATCAAGTCCCAAATGATATTAAACCAATGAAGCAAGGGTATCCACAATATAATAATGATAAATGGTTCAGCCCAATCATGAGAGGTACTTCACAGTAATTTCAACATATATTGAAAGATTGTAAGTTAATATTAATAAATTAAAAGAAGGAAATACTAAATACATTCATATCTAAATATGGCCATACAACCATAAAATTTAGTTTTGAAATAATAATGTGAGCTAAATTATATGGGAAATATTATCACCACAAAATGTACACACATATAGACGCATGCACACAATCCATAAAGGCATACAAAATAAGAACATAATATAATGTCGGGTGAATGACATAAAGGTATACAATGCCAACAATGCATACGTTGCCATATAAGCATACAAAAATCACATCATATAACAACATAATAGAATGTTGAATGAATGTATTATATGTACAAAATGTTAAAAACGTGTAAATTGCCATGTAGGCATACAAAAAATTACATCATCTAAGACATCCTACTCATAAAATACTCTCCCTCTCTTTGCCTTCCTCGAAGAAGACTCTCTTTGGGATGCCCTGATCATAAATAGAGATCCCTCAAATACCTAGGATAACTCCAAGGTTTGACTATGGTTCCTTCTATGCTTATAACTCATTATTATTTGAAATTGTTCCAATAGAAATATTATTAGAAAATTTACATATATACATGTAACCAAGTTCAGAAATTAATTTTAAACTAGAATGCAAAATAATTTAAACATGCACCTACTGTAATCTCATGGTCATGCTTGATCTACACCTGATGCTCAACATGGTTAGTGATAGGTTGAGGTGCAAGAATACATGTGTGAAATGGAAAAGAAACATGAGAATTTTCCCTAATAATCATCTGAATGGGACTATCAAATGTCATATGAAAACTTTACATACACAATACATTCACATAAGTTATATTTTCTCAAGTATGTAGTAAAATTATTAAAACGAATCTATTTTTACAATTCAAAAGTACAAGTTAACATGTACCTCAATGAGTGCATGTGTAGATGCCATTACACCAACAATTCTTGTATCTGTCTCTGCTCATAGAGACAGAGGAATGTCTACTATCATCATCATCTAAACAAAAAACCTCACATAGTTTTATATAGGACTTAAGTTATTGTATAGCATGCATGATTCACACAAGAGAACAAACTTGAGGATTTGGAAGATAAGTAGTGGCACTATAGGTATCAATGAAAATATTGAGTATTTAAGAAACACTATGAAGAAGAGATGATAATCAAGCATTAAAATAAGTTTGAAAAGGTGAAGGAGCACCAAAAATATGATTAAAATAAATAAGAGGAAGAATATATTTTTTAAAAATATGAGAAAGACATCATTAGACATTGGAGGAGACTTCCTAGAAGGTTTATCATTATTAGGTTACATATATTCTCTCTATATCTTTCAACACAACTGACACATATAATTTGTATTCACATTACTGTCATTTGAATTTTAATTTGAAAATTTATGATTGTTAGTCAAGAACATATATTTATATAAATAAAAACATTTATATAGAGTATAATATTAACTCAAAATTTTACCTCCATATATGTAAATGGTTTCCTATTAACATCGACAATTTAAGTAGTAGAAGGCCCACAAGCTGGATCTACAAATGAAGATGTAGGCATTGTCTCCTCCTGCATTATAAAATTACATATATATTATTCAATTTATGTGAAAATTAATTGTTAGATTTTAAATACAAATATAACTTAAATTTAACATGACATTTATATAAAAGACACCTGCATGTGTGTAGTGATCAACGTGTGCACACCAAATGTACATGCTAAAAATTCATCACTCATGAGCTTATCATTTGATCTCTTAGAAGCACTACCATCATCATTTGAAGGTCAACTACATAAAGCACCATAGTGTCTATAATGGTGAGGTTGAGTACACAAACTGGGTGGAGTATCTCTAGCATCAGTCTTAAGAAGCCTACTCGTATGCCGAATGAGTGTATCATTAAGTGCACTAAGTGCATTCAAAGTGTCAATATCCATGATCTCCTTCACCTCAAAGGGGATCTCATGTTGAAATGGATTTTGGGTTTAGACCATTATAAGATGATTAGGTGCATGGCATGCACCTGGTCGATCTTGTGTAGAGCCTTTCCATTGACCTTGAAACTCAACGTAGTCAAAATAGTTGGGAATCTCATTGAGGATAAATTAACATTAGAGTTTTCTCAAAAATATAATGGAATCTCATAGTTGTTACATGGTAGGTAATCAAACACCATCCACCATTAGTCCCAAAAAATTATTTCTAATTAGATTATGTTGGCATCAGTGGATTAGGAAACGTTTAGTGGTTATGAAAAAGGTGCATTGGTTGTTGGGTCGATGAATAAGGCAAAAATTTGGTCTTTTGATATTTCTTTGTCATTCACCTCATGTGCTAAATTTTTTTAGCATAATAATCCCTACATCTATCCCTATATGATGCACATATATTAATTTGACTCATTATCAAGTTAACTTGACCTAATACATACTCAAAAGTATTGTCCAAATAGGTATAATGGGTGTTAGTCGATATGGGGTCCCTCATTATCCTAATTATTTATTGAATTTCTATTTTATTTTCCACTATGTGTGAAACTACATCCTCCTGATTGCTTAGGGGATCTTTTGGAACTATAGGATGGCTAGAAGGGTTAGACAAAGGGTTAGGAGGGTTAGGATAATGGTTAGCATGTTGGTCTTTTGCAGTGGAACAAGAAGTTAAAAAAGAATAGGATCTAAAAACTAAACAATGTAAATAAAAAAATTGCCAAATTTTAGGGTTAATAGGTTTAGTTTTTAATTACTTACCTCCCCTCCCTGAAGGAATTATTGATTCGATGAGGTGTCGAGCGATCCAAGCATGTTTTTTGCCTCCTTAAAATGGAATGTGATCATGGTATATCAAATACAAGAGAAGAGAAAGCAAAAAATGAGAATAAATGAAGTGTGCTTGCAGGTTGGCCTTTTTTATATTTTCAATAATGCATACTAATTATTGAAATAGAACACGTATACATTATTTCTACTAAACTTAGTTCCAATAATGCTTAAATGTTATTGGCACTAAAGTCAATGCTAATAACACATATGTGTTATGTTTCCATAATGAATACATATTATGGCTCGGGAATCCTAAGACTAAATTCAAATGATATGTATGCATTATGGTTATAATGCGTACACATAGGGGGGAATGTCCACATAATTGTCCCCCAACTCTATGAACATACCCTACTTTTAGTAACTTTCTTAATATATTTTAATGTGTGTTGAATTTTTTTTTTATAATTTTGTATGTATTTATTATCTTGTTGAAGGTAGGTTATATAGGTTTCAAGTTTTCCATTAGTGGTTTTTCATTATCCAATCATAATGTGACATTTATCAAATATAAAGTTTGGCATATAATTTGGTTGAAGATTTTTTTTTTAATGAGGTTATCTTACATTCTATTAATTGAAAAATAATTTCCTAACCATTCAAAGATATTTTCAATTAATAAAAATTAGATATATTTTTGTGTTTAATCAAATCCTACCACATGGAAAATTTTAAGCTATAGTTTTAGGATTAAAAATATATTTTTATTTAGAAAATAGTATGTTGCAATGTCATAGTTTTCAAGAGTAAATGGGCTTACCATCCTTTGGTCGTAGTGAATTTTTTTTGTAAGGTTAATTATAGTAGATTGTTACAATTAATGCCTCTGTGATATTTAATGTCTTATAGTGGATGGAGTTTTATTTCCATGTTCTTGAAAATAGTCTCAATGTAAAAACCCCACTGTGTTTAAAAAAATTAGTTACACATATTCAACATATACATTTCACCATGATAAATCATATCTATTGATCTTTAACTAATTGTATTAATTTAGTTAACCATCAAGGTTATAGCTAATCCACTTAGCTAAGAATCACCATGAACAAATATAGAAATCATGAACAATATTGAATAACCATAATTACTACATCTCAACATAAATGAAATAGTACAAATTCAGTCACAACTAATATAATATTAAACTTCTACTCTAAAAGTACAATGCATAAATATTATAGTTTTTAAAAATACATAAAATATCTCAAATGATAAAACATGATACAAAGATCCTATGAGTAGACTCTTCACGACTCAAGAGTCTATGTGACTCAAGTATCAATACGTAATCTCAAGTGTAGTCTCAAGTATAGTACCCTAGCTGGGAAGAAGAGCATTGCCAAGCACTTTTTCACACCAACCATGGACCATAGATTCCTTGCACTATCTCCCAAACAAGGGGATGACACTCCCTTCATGGATGGGTAGATAATGATGGTACAAGAATACAGAGTAACAAATTAGAACCCATGCGTCAAATATATCTAATACATAATGTGTACCATAAATAAATCTATTCTAATATGATATCACGTAAATATAAAAACTATATCGAAATATGAAATGATAATTTTTATCAAACATAAGTTTGGCCAAAGTTTTTTAATAATAAATGATCTTTGGGATTACCCCTTATCTGGCATTGATGGTGCTAATTAAGCAAATAAAATCCATCCACTGCTAAATTAGGGTCATGAATGTGCAATTCAGTAAAATAAATAATAATAATAAAACCAATAGAATTATTCATCATATTTTACTTTAGCTAATCAAAATTACACTAAATAAATATCACAAACATTCATTTAGTCTATCAAATGAAGTGAATAGAATCCAAGCATCAAATTTATTACCAATAATAAATAGAATACAAAAACAGTCCTCAATATAAGTTTATTACCTACTCGGTATCACTTGTATCATCTCTATTTTGTCCAACTAAAATAAATACAAAATCAAGCCAACTAAAAAATATTATTATACCAATGAACCCATTTACCCAGTCCCTTTATGAACTACATAGCATATACACCATTCATCCTAATAACATCAACATGCAGTATTATTCGTTTATGAAAAATGTTTATAAAATAACTAAACTCTACCAAAAACCTTACTGGTATTCATACTTTTATAAAGCCAAAAATTAAACCTACGATCAAATTGTTTGTCTACTTATACCCATGTTACACAAAATGACTTTGCAAAACATTCCCAATTCCATATATAAACCATATAGGATCTCATAATCTAGCATTGGGTTTAACTATAATTTAAGTCCAGTCTTTATACTTTCATTTAAATCCAATCCAAATAAAACCTGTCGATGCCATATGCTCCTCGTTCAAATAATAAATTTCATCTTTTAAAATGAAATACATAAAGTCACATAAAAGTTCGACTATCATTTACAAGTGTGTGTGTGTCTATACATACATACATACATATATGTATGTAAGTATGTATGTATGTATGTATTACACACACACACACACATATGTATACACACACACACACACACACACACACACACACACACACACACACACACACACACACACACACACACACACATATTCAATTGTCAAACTGTATATATATGACAGTCAGACAGTTAAACGTAAAAACATATATAAATAAGTATAATCCATATATATATATGGATTATACTTATTTATATATGTTTGTACATTGAACTGTCTGACTGTCATATATATACAGTTTGACAATTGAATACTAGTGTGTGTGTGTGTGTGTGTGTGTGTGTGTGTGTGTGTGTGTGTGTGTGTGTGTGTGTGTGTGTGTGTGTGTGTGTGTGTGTGTACACACACACACCGGTATCTTGTCAAACTGTATATATATATGACAGTCAGACAGTTCAACGTACAAACATATATAAATAAGTATAATCCATATATATATATATAATCAGTTCTCAATCAAATATATACTCATGTATATATATCTAAAACCCTTGAAAACTCATATTTTACCCAAAAGTATGATTTAGTTTATCAGTCAAATTGACTATAAAGATTAACTATATCAAGTCAATATTTTTATATACCCAAATGCATATATAATAGTTTGGTTTGAATCAACTAATACGAACCATAATACTTATATACCCATCAGAATAATCCTCTAATATTGAACAAAGTTTTTTCGAATAGCTAAAGATGAGTAGGACAGAGCTATTTAAAAACCCAACAATGACTATAGCCAACTCAATGAATCTACCCCATCTCCCAAGTTACCATGGTTTGAATGTGGGGTTTTGTGGAGGTCGAGCCTTCCACAGGGCTCCACACGTAATCCAATATTTCTAATGATTCCAGCAAAGAAACTAGTAACCAAACACATTTAGAGAAACCCATTTCAATATATCACTTAGAAATTGAATTCCAAAACTGACCTGATTGATGTATGAATGTCAACAAAATCTGAGTAAAATTCCTTCTTCGCACTTGTTCTCTTCTTCTCTACCCTCTGTCTTACCCTCTCAAAATGTCGTGAGACATCCTCTATGTTGTGTACCCCCTTGTCAACAACCCCACTATCATCTTTTATTTATTTTCCATCCTCTATTTTTTTGCACTACTCCATCATTAACAATTGATAAAACTCATTCAAACTATGCATACCCAAATAGCTTAACTAAATCATAGTTCACCTCCATGCAAAACATAGTAAACCTCATAATTTTCTCCCAAACATTGCTTAATTGAAGTAAATGAATGATTAGTAACCTAGTCATTCTCGATGCTTCTCCATAAATCCCTAATTAATCATATTTTATTCCTTTATCAAATCTGCATGGCAAGGATCAACCCATCATTGACCATCTCAATCACATAAGTCAAATAATTCTTATGTTATATTCCATGCACAATTATCAACTAGTCATTGTTTAAAGTATTTCCCCATGCAATGACTAAACACAATAGAATCATATAACTTTGGCAATGTGACAAGACTAGATTTTATGTTGAATTCTATCCACTAATATGTATAAAAATCTAAATTATTTCTAAAATCATTAAATAATTAACATTAATTTATCCATTTATACATATGAATATAAATACTTAAAACAAATGGTTAAACAAATACAATATCATTTAAAACAATGCCATTTATCTTTCAACATTTTAATGTAATATCATAATAATAATAATCTTTAATTATTATTATCTAAATATTATAGAGCAAGTAATGATTATGGAATCCATCACAACATCATAATGTTTTACTATACATCCACACATAATAAAGTAGTGAGCTAAATAAACATAAACAAATTCACTTGTTAAGCCAAATAAGATGAGCTACGTAAGATCACAAAATTAGTGAAATCATTCAAATAATCAATACGATCACAATCAACAATCAATATTTTACCAAAAATCATATTAACAATAATCTAAAAGAAAATTACATAAAACATGTTATGTTATCTGTAGCTCCAAGAATTTGAACGGAACCACTAGTGTTTGGCAGGATGCTAAAGCAAACCGCTAAGAGGCTAGAAGGATTAAGGGTTCTATGGTCTATATGAGATCTATAGTGGATATCCAGTTTGTCACTTGCACCAAGTTATAGATAGTCTTGTGAACCAGGTTTGGGCTAGCATGAATAGGAACACAAAGTATGCAAGTAAATCTAGTGGATCTAACTATTGTAAAATAAGTAGCTACGTGACTAGACTATTGATTACATAAACAAAGTGAAAATAACAATACCAAATGAAGAGAGATAATAATTGAAACATAAATCTAGAAGCTAAGGCACTTTTAGGCCAAATGAAAAATGTTTTAAGCAATAAAGATGTTTCCAATAAAAGTTTCAAGAGCATGCCTATTCTAGATTTGATCTATCTTTCCAAATCAACACTATTGTTATCTAGCAATACAATATTCTAGTTTAGTAAGAGAGAGAGTGTGTGTGTTTAAGAAAGTTTTTTAGTTTGTCTTGAGCATGTATATCTCTACTATGCAATGAGTAATGGTTCTAAAGAGACTAATTATATGTGATAAATGAATATTTCAAGAAATTAATAAAGTATTCTTTAATCATATACAAATGCAATAAACTTTAGAAACTACTCTAAGCAATGCACAAAAAAACTATTTCACTAAAACAATTCAAATCCTAGCATATACACTACACAAAACAATAGATTTTCACTTTGCATAGTAAATTTCCCTCAAATCGAGCTCAAAGAATAAATGTAGATGTTCTACCAACCATAAATCCAAGCTAGGAAGCAATGTAGGAGGAAGACCAAGCTATGTGCAAGCTAAAGTCCAAACCAAAAGCCAAGAGCAAAGGAGGAGGTGAAGTGAGAACTTGCAATGGTGTAAGAGATCCAACCAAGTGCACAATTTAGAAGTTATAAGCAAGCCACAAGGAAGTAGGAAAAATTGAGAGCAACAATGGAGTCTCCAAGCAAGTATGTAACAACATATGGGATCCTCTATCACCAATCAAGTTCTAGAGTGCTAAGAATGAATCAAGAGATATTTAGGAAGGCACAAGAGTCAAAATAGGGAAGAAGAATCAAGAGAGAGTGTGGAAAGAAGAGAAGAGGCTCAAATGAATGAGAATGAGGGATAAATCCCAACCCCAATTCACTAAAAGACCTAAAACTAGCCATTTTTGACCGTTTAACTTCATTTTGTCACTTTTGGGCACGTTCTACCTAGGTCATGGGTTTCCTTCACATAAGTTGTGACCTAGGTCAAATAAGGGACTAGGATGGTTAAAAAACTCCCAAAAATCCTCAGGGGGTCTCTAGAAGGCTTGTCTTGTGTGCAAAATGGCCAATATGGACTAGGGATGTCTGGAGGGTAAGAATATGATGTGGGAGAGGTCTAAACAAGTGGTATATGTCTCAAAGTGGTATGATCAGGGTTGATAGTCTGCACATGAGCTGATGTGTAATCATAAAAAGGAGTAGGGTCATGTAAAGTATGATTACATATGCCCCAAAGGTATAATAGTCAATATTTAAATGAAAAAGGAGAGATGTGCAGTACCTAGAAGCTACACCAAAGCAAAGGAAAGTAAAAAATAAAAAGATAAAAGGAAATATTACCTACACTTACCAAATAAGGATGGCGATAGAAAAATTTGATTGCATGATCCATAGGTGAGAGTACAAATGCTACATAATCTAAATTCCAACTCCATCTCCAGCTCCAGTGCCTACAAAGAAGGGACATAAGTGATACCAAATCAAACCATACTATCCAGAATGATATTCACTAGGGCATTAGAAATGGTGTTCTCCCTATGAGGGATATGAGTGAACTAGACATCCTAAAAGAAATAGAGCAAATCATGTGCCACCTCAAAGAGGGGGAGCAAATTAGAGCTAAGGATGGCCCAAAAACTGGTGAGTTGAGACACAGCTAAGAGTGAGTGAGAGAATGATTGTGTGATACTTGGAAACATTACTCATCTTATTGGTAAGGAAAAAATTATCTATAACAAGCTCATGGACCCACTGATCATCCATAACCCAAGCCACAATTGATGGTCCTAGGTTACCCCAATTACCTCCATCAATGTGAATCACCATTGAGAGGTGCACCATAATCAGGGTCAAAGATGCAATACTAATAACTTTAGAAAGGTAATCTCAAAGTGAAGTGGTATAAGTGAATTACACAAGAGAAATAAATAATGAAATCAAGCCATAATCATAGCAATTGACCAACATCGACCATGGTGAGAGGTAACGAGGAAAAGTGGGGGGAAGTTCAAAGAAGATGAATATCAGTTGATAAGACTAGAGCAAGTCTCAAACCATTGTAGCCAACTAACAACCCTACCTAAAACCATGATGAACAAGAGAGAGAGGGAGTTAGAATGGATCAACTATGAAAAATTAAAGAAATGACTAACTAAAAAAAGCACAGCAAGTAACTTCTATCCCTGGGTGCCCATGAGATGGGACATGGGCTCATGAGCTCAATGGGGACCTGAAAGGGGCCCTTGGAACCAAATTGGGACAAGAGTGAGCCCAATAAAGCCTTAGATTAAAAATGAAGGCCACCAATGTGCTTAGAATGTGCCAAAACCTCTAAGATGGAGGTTTCATGGTTTGGAAAGCAAAAAAAGGTAAAACACCCAAAAAGGGCCCATAAAAAGCAAGAAAAAGGGGCTAAAAAGAGGGAAAAATAGAGAAAAGAGGTCATTTTCACTCTTATTTTCACTTTGAGAGAGCCAAAGGAGACCCCACGAGTACCCAAATCCCAAGAAAAGTAGACGAAGACACAAGAGATTGTCAAAGATGCAAAGGATGGTCTGGTTAAGCTCCATGAATGAATTTTGTCAAATTTATTCATTTTTGGGGGGTTTGGAAGGCCCTAGATGTGTTTTGACTCTTTTCAGATGATTTGGTGGATGAATATAATGAAACAAGGACTCAAAATGATATTTTAGGTGGTTCAAACAAAATAAGATCAATGGGGGCTCAAATCATGGCTTGTGGAGTGGAGGAGGGGCCCTAGGGCTCCCCAAGGTGTCCAAATGCAGGCCATGGCCTAGCTTACCCATGCAGTGGATTTTCCCAAAAAGTTGTGGCCTTATGCCAGGAGGCCTCAAAATAGGCCCCAAGGAGCTCAACAAAGCTCAGGAGGTCTCGAAAGGGGCTGGAAGAGGAAGGAGAGAGAAAAATAAGTTAGATAAAAAAACATTATTTTTTACTTGCTCTTACTCATTTTGGCCAGTAGACTAATCCATTTGCATGTTCACTTGCTTTTGTAGACACGCAGAGGAGTTAGCGTACCAAAGGAGGGAGGACCTTTACAAGTGAGAGAGTAACCAACATAGCGAGATGGGCCATATGAGGTGACCAATTAGGAGAGAGTTCTAGCATGGTTGTCCAAGGAGGTAGACACTCTACCTATGGAAGACCAAGATCGCTTACAAAGTATAGGACTTTAGAGGCTAGTAAACATGCCCTCATTATGTTATTCTAGAGACTTGATGAATGGATTGATGATTATATGGGTAACTGAGAGGCATGTGTTCTAGTTGGGGCCCTAACTAGAGGCTATCCTCAACATTGAGGATGTCTATTGAATGTATGGGGTGGAGCTAAAGGGCAAAGAGATAGAATTACCACTAGTGCAAGACATAGCAGTAACAGATCTCTACTTAGTGGGACTGCACCCAAAGTAGAACAACTATGGATTGAAGATCACATAATTGTTGGGAAGCTCTATGCCAACCAAAGTACAAGATGACTACCACTTTCATGGATAAGAGTTGTCCAATGTGTAGAGGGAGGATAGAGATATACCTAGTGCTAGTACATCCTAGGTAGATTTTATCAACAGGTGGATCACATCTAACACACAAGGTCAAGAATATTGACATAACCTAGCCTACTCATGTCCTAGGCTTATGAGAGGTTCCCACTAACCCAATTAAGGAGTCTATATGGTAGTGAGGTATACCCTAAACTAGAGGAGGGTATGACATGGGTTGCATAATTTGCAGACATGATGGGGCCTGTATGAACCACCTTAGATTTGAACATATTATCTAGCTACAACCAAGATCCCTATAGGTTTATAGCATGACTAGATGATGTCGAAGTAGATCCCTACTTGGGATGGGAGGAGCTCTGAGGTTCATAAGGGTCATACCATCATCTAGGGAGTTAGGCTCTGGTGAACTGAGAGAGACATGCACAACCCAAGCTATTTGGGGCTGATCCTAGCAGGAAGCTGAGGCAGAGAGAGGGGGGTAGTGGTGGAGAGAGGTTACCATAGTGAGGACTACTACCACTAGGAGGAGCATGACTTGAAGGAGGGCTACATAGGCCATCAATATTACTAGTTAACACAAGTGTATTTGTTATATATCACCTCATCTTTGTACTCATCCTTAATGAGAGATGATATGTGACTAACACATATGCTCTATGTGCGTGTAAGAGACCAACCTAGCTAGATTGAACCTTAGATAGACCTATTACTAAGGGAGATATTCCTTAATGTGGTAATGACACCATTGATAGAATGAGTTCTGCATCTACCAATGGGGGCAAATACACATGCTCAATTTTTGTGGGTGGGTGCATGAGCCTCACTCAAACTAGCAAGGGTACAACACAGGATTCCACAGCTAGAGGCTGAGTTAGAAAGACATGAGGAATATATGGAAAACTATATGGTGGTTACAATGGAGACTGATTAATGACTAGTAAGAGCAGAGGCCAAGATCAATTGACTATGGGCTAAGCTAGTATGAGAGTAGACCAGAGGAGCTAAGGCATGTAGAATGAGGGTAGATTTGTTGGATGCACTAGAGGATATTGTATCTTGATTGGTCATGAGGTAGAGAGCAATATCTCTACTTGAAGCATGACTATCATAGATATCATCTAGTCATAGGCTAACTAGGTATGCATATGTAGCCATGCATGTGGCAGTTTTTGGGGACTATAAGCCTATGTGGTATACCTAGAGAAAAACATGTATTTTTTGTGATATATATACAATTATTTTATTCTTATTAGCACATGTGTGTATATTATTTTGTGTGTGATGTGTATGCTTCATCTGATATAGACTACAATATACATGTAATTAAATAGTAGGAACTGCTAATAAAGATCCCACATGCATACACATATACTGGTGGCACAAAGGTTAGTGGTGATAACAGAGAGGAAAGACTCACCTTACCACCATAGGTTAATTTCTTAGAGTGCCACATGGTCCCTAGACATGAAATGTCTTGACATGAAACCCATTGATTAGGTGTCACAGGGGCTCACCTTCAAGGGTCAAGAGATGAAAAGCCCCTTCTCTAGAGAGGTAGTGATGAAAAAAGGACCAAACCACTTGTGTGTGAGTTTTCCATTATTACTATGATCCTTATAAAAAATAAGGACCATATCAAATATCTTAAACTAATTAGGGTAAACCAATTCCTTGAATTGGTGGCACTGATAGTGTTGGTAAGCATAGTTTTACTCAAGAGCATCTATGGGTCACTCATCTAATTACTCAAGCCTAGTGAGGCGAGTGGCATGTTCCTCCTCATCAAAAAGAGAACCAAACATCTTAACCCACAATAAAGGGATTAATACCTCTAAAGGAAGAACAACCTGAGACCCATACACAAGAGAGTATGAGGTTGTCCCCATGGCCATTCAGAAGCTAGTCTGATAGGCCCAAAGGGTAGGATAAAGCATGAGATGTCAGTCTCTATTGGACTGGGAAATATTATAGAGAAGTATTTTCTTCAAATTTTTATTTGAATACTTTACTTTCCCATTTTCATGTAGGTAATGGGTAGAGGAGAAACAGAGCTTGAACCCAAAGCGTTCAGTAAGCTTATGCATCTCAAGGCTTTGGAAGCTCAGGCCATTATCATCCATAATCATAGTAGGAACCTTGAACCTAAAAATAAGTTGTTTTATGATGAACTTGGTGATGGTCTTCTCATACATGCTTCTAAGAGGCATGGCCTCAACCCACTTCATAAAATAGTTAGTGGTGGTGATGAACCAATGATGTCCATCAGAAGAGGTAGGTTTGAACTCATCGATGAAGTTGAGAGCCCAAATTGAGAAAGGCCAAGTGACCAAAACAAAGTGTAAGAGGAAAGATGAGGTGTTGATATCATCCCCTATGACTTGACACATCCTACACTTCTTGGTGTACTAGACTACATCCTTAACAAGAGTGGGCTAGTTGTAACCCATCTTGATAATATGCTAAGTGGTGGCTTTCCCTCCTAGGTGGCCACCATAAACAATCCCATGAGACTCCTCAAGCATGAGAGGGATGTCTTTGGGGTCAAGGCACTGCATCAACACACTATCAAGACCCCTCTTGAAAAAGATTCTACTAATGATGACATAGAAAATGGTGATCTTATAGATCTAATAGAATTCCTATGAATATGCAGTAATGGGATAATATTGGTCTTCAAGGTAACAAACAATGTTTCTATACCAATTACACTCAAATACCTAAATACAAAAACCAATCCCTTGGTGTAATTTTGGTTAACAATGTGGAGGTCAAACTCCAAAAGAAGCATGATCCACCTCATAGTCCTACTGATAAGATGTGTCTTGTTGAGAAAGTAGCGAAGTAGATTGGACTGGATAATCACATTAGTATTCTAACCCAACATGTAATATCATAACTTCTTTGTAGCAAAGATGAGGGAGAGGAACTGATACTCAACCAAATAATATTTGAGTTCAGGGCCAACCAATGTACGAGAGATGTAGTAAACAACTCTCTCCCTATCGGTATCATCCTTTTGACATAGTATGCCCTCAATGGAAAGAGTAGTGACAAAGGTATATAAGATAAACTCATGCCCCTCAATAGCTTCCATCAAGATGGGAGGATTATGAAATAGCTTATTTAATTCATTGAAATCCACTTGGACTTCAAAAGACCACAAGAATGGAGTGTCCTTATGCAAGAGACGTGTGAAGGGTATGGATTTCTAGGTGTACTCCTCAAGGAAATGTCTAAGAAATTTGATTCTTCCTAGGAAGGAATACAACTAGATGAGGTTACATAGGGGAGGCATCTCAAGGATTGTCTTAATCTTGTTGAGATCCATTTCAATGCCCCTTTGTGAGACAAGGAAGTTAAGAATTTTTCCATCTGAAATTCCAAAAATTCACTTCTCAATACTAAGACTGATGTGATACTCTTGATGATGCTCAAAGATGATTCTGAGGTCTCACACATGCTCATCCCACTTACAAGGATATCATCAACATAATACTTAATGATCTTGTCAATAAGTTCATGGAAAATGTGGGTCATGGCATACTGATACATGGCCCCAATGTTCTTTAGACTGAAAGGCATGATGACATAGCAAAAGGTACCCTATGGGGTAGTGAACGCCATCTTGTACTAGTCTTCAGTTGCAATACAGACTTGGTTGTACCCATAAAAACCATCCATGAGGGAAATGATCTCAAAACCAATGGTAGAATCAAGAATCTAGTCTATCAAAGGAGTAGGAAAGTTATCCTTTGGGTAGGTCATACTGAGATCTTGAAAGTCAATGAAAATTTGGATAGCCCCATTCTTTTTTAGAATGGGAACAATGTTAGAAATCCATTGGGGGTAGTCAACAGCTTGGATTAATCCAACTCAAATGAGTTTCTTGATCTCTACTTTGACCAACTAGGAGACCTTAAGAACCATGGGCCATTTCTTTTAGTGAACAAGTCAGGTCTTATTATCCATAACGAGGTTATGGAAAAGTATGTTAGGATCCATACCCTTCATGTCAGCATATTCCCAAGTGAATACATCTAAAAATTCATGCAATAAGGAAACCAAAAGATCCCATTTTTCAAGTGCAAGGTTGGCACTGATCTTAAAAATCTAAGGCCTTACTAAAGTGCCAAGGTTGATATCTATGGATCCTTCAACATCTATAGCATTACCTTCCTCTAAACACTTAGGCATGAGAGGGAGCAACTTATATAACACTTTGGGTTCAACCACTAGGACATTCACCATAGGAAGGTCTAGGTTTGGTCCACCTGTGAGACAAATCTCCAAGCCAAGGTGATCAAGGGGATAATGATACTTATGACAAGCTCTCATGAGCTTGGTGTAAGCCTTTCTCTCCTTGAACATGTTACATGTTACAACATGAATGAAACAACACTTGATATTGGACTCAACCACTCTAGTGGTCTTAGCATGATATACATGGAGAGAACCTATACTCTGGTGGGAAAATCATAACATAAGGGGGAGCTCAACATCTAGAGAAACATCTTAGAATATGTCTCTAAAAAGAGTTGGGTTAGCTGGTGTCATGGAGAAGAAGAGGGAGTGGACTGACGTGTCTTGGAATTCGAAAGAATGAACATTGATTGGTACTCAACCAGATCAAAATGTCCATCCTTGAATAAATGAGACTAAAAAATAGGGGGTGTATGAGAATATATAGACCCCCATGAGGAAACAGCCAAAGCCTTACATGAGGGATTTGTCTTTGTGTAGAGCAATACCCAGGGATCTGAGTCAACCTCCAAGGTGTGAACCTCACCTTCATACATAAACTTCACCATGAAAATTGTGTCCAACGTGACGAACTACATGGAAATGATCTAGGGATGGCCAAGAAATATGTTATATGAAAGATCAAGGTATGACACGTAGAACTTGATTCTCACTATATTGGGGCCAAACTTGACCTAGAGTTTCACATTTGTCATTGGCATAATTATTTCATTGTTGAAACCAACACATTTATGATGAGAATTAGAGAGCATATTTCAATTGATCCCAAGCTCATTAAACACACACAAGGGCATGATATTTAACATAGCTCCTTCATCACTGATGTACCACTTAACATGGTAATCATTAACAAAAGTCTTGATGTAGAGAGGGAAATGATCTCTCTTTGCTAGAACCGAAGTATCTAGTAAAGAGGTTGGGTCAGAAGATAATATGGGAGGATGAAGGTGCTCATATACATTATATTTAAACAACACTTAGACATCATGTAGTGAATCCACATGAGAGAGACCAAGCTCATCAAAGATGATACTCCTTTGCTTAGGGTAAAGGCAAAAAATGTACCAAATGGAGATCCCAATCGAGAGGCCCTGTAACTCCTCTATGATGGAGTAAGGATGTTATCTAGCCTGGGGAGGGATGTTACACCTAAATTCAAACTTAACCTTAGGATTTCATACCCTCATGGGTTGGATAGGGAGCCTAACACCACTAGTTTCTCGAATAGGGTCAGTGGCCTGAGTAGAATGCATGTTGAGAAAGCAATTGTACTCAGTAGAGGCTATGTTGATAACACCAACAACCTTGTTACTATTGTGCTTAACTTTCCCTCTCAGGTCAGCCTAGGAAGAGGAGTCAGAAGAGGTGGAAGAACAAGAAGGGGAATGTGGGGCCTTAGCCTTTGATTTCTTCTTTTTCTTCTTCTTCTTCTTCTTCTTCTTCTTCTTCTTATCCTTGTCATGATTAGACACAGGATCATTGAAAACATTTAACTTGTAGTTGGGTTCTATAAGTAGATAACTCTATTATGGAGGTGAGGCTTGCCCACTAGACTTTAAGGTGGCATGATTTTTATCATTGTGGCCCCTCATCCAATGGAAATTATAAAACTTGGTAGGGTCGTAAGTAAACGCCATATGTTATTTTACTATGCTTGATTAAAAATCTTTCTTTTTAGCTGGCTTCTTGCTCAAAGCATTCACCTCATAGTTGTCCTTCTTATCCTTCTTCTTAGGAGGAGAAAATGACACCATCATCAGTTGTATTGTGGTTACAATTGCATGAAGAGAATGACTTTTGGGAAGGGTCGATCTACATGCCTACACGTACCTCAAACACTTCTATCTTCAAACATGCAGTAACAACTTCATCATAAGAAGTAGGTTCACACTTGAGGACCTCAAGGTGAACCTCTTGCCTCAATGCTCGCATGAACATGTCATAAAGTTGATCATCTAAGAACCTAATTTTTCATGTGTAAACAGTTGAACACCATCTATATGTAAAATCAAAGTTTAACTCACCCTTGGCCTACACCATAGAGGTGAGTGACTAGATGTTGAGGTTAAAAGGTTTATAAATATTAAAATATTGGAAGAAGTCATCCAGAAGGAACTAAAAACTAGAGAGAAAATCTGGGGGTAGATTTTGAAACCAAACAAGAGATCTAGTTTTTAAAGAATGAGTGAAGAGCTTCAACATCATGCCTTCATCCTATTCCCAATCCATACATGCCATGATGTGATATGTGGGCTAGAGTCCTACATCCCATTAAACTTAGGAGTTCAGGGATAAGATTAGGAAGGGGAATATCATGTATCCAAGGGGCTAGAGGATTTTGATGGAGATCCTCACAAGCACAGTTGATAACAGGCTAGTGATGAACTTTGAGAGGAGACTCATGATGGTGATGATGTTTCCTATGCCCATAGGCATCACCATGACCATGACCATAGGGAAGATGACATTAGGGAGGTTTCTTACAGGGAGGACACTCATGATGGAAATCATCTCTTCCATGAGGTGGGGAATGGCCATAGGAAGTGTGACAGTCCCCACAAGGATAATGGGAAGATGTGGCATACTCATGCAAATGATAATGATGACCAATATCTCCATGATGTTGGTCACATGCCATCACACAAGGGTGGATCTCGAGTCAGCAAGTGGTGATCAAAATTAGCATGCTCATTGGAAACTCTAAAAGAAGGACTAGGCGGATGGGAAGAACCCCCAGGATGGGGATACCTCACTAATTTAGAGTACCTATGACCCATAACATGGATATGAGTATATTATATCTCTAGAGTCTCTAACTAGATAAGAGGTAGGTAACTCGTGCAAGAACTAGTCAAGGCACTCAACAATAAGAGGGTGTGGACTCTATTTCTAGAGGAAGCACACCATCGACTCCTAGGGTAGAAAGAAGCACTTTATTCACATGAAGATGTATGCATTAATCATTAGTTATCACAAATAACTCATCAGGTCCTAGCTATACAAGGATATCCTCATCACCTCAAACAGGGGAATGAGGCACAACATAAAGCTAAGATGCAACATCCTCAAATGAATGAAACTTAGACTGGTGAAAATGAGACCAAGTCCATTGGTTATAGTCTTGCCAATCTTATTCCCTTTTGAACATGAGAGGGTGTAGAATACCATGTTGGGTTGAGGGAAGCTATAGGGTCTTATGTTGTCTATGCCATTTTATTGTGAACACAGCTTGCTCAATAGTGAGCTCAGGGATGAGACCTTGAATCCATCAAGATTGGCAGCCCAAAAGTGGGAGAGTGACCATTTATACAATGAATCACAAACAACATGAAAGACAACAAAAAGGTCAAAATTATGTAGCACCAATAGGGAGAAATGCACAAAACCAAAGTAGGAAAAAACAACCAAGGCAAGAACTGAAACACAACTGAAAGCAAAGCCTAATAGCTAATAGAAGGGAGTTGGCTAAGAGATATCTAAATGGGATAGAACTAATGTGAAATCATATGTGAGTTCCAATCAAGTGTGCTAGAATGTATCTCCAATATTCTAAATAAAGCCACCAGTGTTTGGTAGAGTGCTAAAGTAAACCGCTAAGAGGCTAGAAGGCTCAGGGGTTCTATGGGCTACAAGAGATCAGTGGTTATCCATTTTGTTGGCTTACACTAAGCTATAGACAGACTTATGAACCAATTTTGGGTTAGCATGAATAAGTGCACAAAGTATGTAACTTTAGCGGGTCCAACCATAATAAAATAAGTAACTAATATTAAACTATTAATTGTATAAATAAAGTGAAATCAACAATACCAAATGGAGAGAGATAACAACTGAAACATAAATCAAGAAGCTAAGGCACTTTGAGGCCAAATGAAAAATGTTTTAATCAATAAATACATTTTTAATAAAAGGTTCAAGAGCATGCCTATTCTATATTTTAGTTATCTTTCCAAATCAACACTATTGTTTTCTAACAATGCAATATTCTAGTTTAGCAAGAGAGAGAACATTTAAGCAAGTTTTCTAGTTTGTCTTGAGCATGTATATCTCTAATATGTAATGAGGAATGGTTCCAAAGAGAGAAATGATATGTGATAAAATAATATTTCAAGCAATGAATCATATAAAAATGTAATCAACTTTAGAAAATACTCTAAGCAATGCACAAAATAACTATTTCACTAAAACAATTCAAACCCTAGCATATACACTACACAAAATAATGGAGTTTCACTTTTCATAGTAAAGTGCCCTCAGATCAAAATCAAATAATATGTGTAGATTTTCTACCAACTAGGAATCCAAGCTAGGAAGTAATGTAGGAGGAAGACCAAGCTATGTTCAAACTAAAGTCACAACCAAAAACCAAGAGCGAAGGAGGAGGTGAAGTGAGAACTTGCAATGGTGTAAGAGATCCAATCAAGTGCACAAATTAGGTACAATTCCCAATTTATAATATAGAAGCAATCCACAAGGAAGTAGAAATAATTAAGAGAATTAATGGAGTCTCTAAGCATGTTTGGAACAACATATGGGATCCTCTGTCACCAATCAAGCTCTAGAGTGCCAATAATGAATCAAAAGAGATTCAAGAAATCATGAGAGTCAAGAGAGGGAAGAAGAATAAAGAGAGAGTGTGGAGATAAGATAAGAGGCTCAAATTAATGAGAATGAAGCATATATACCAACCCCAATCCTCCAAAAGACCTAAAACTAGCCATTTTTGACCAGTTGACTTAATTTTGGCACTTTTGGGCATGTTTTGCCTAGGTCACAACTTTGGTAAAGGAAATGTGCAGCCTAAGTAATAGGTTTCCTTCACACAAGCCATGACCTAGGTCAAACAAGGGCCTAGGTTGGTCAACAGGCTCCTAAAAGTCCCCAGGGAGTCTCTAGAAGGCCTATCTTGTGTGCAAAAGGGCCAATATGGACTAGGGATGTATGAAGGGTAAGAATATGATGTGGGAAAGGTCTAATTAGGTGGTATATATCTCAAAGTGGTATGAACAAGGTCATTAGTCTACATGTGAGATGATGTATAATCATAAAGAGGACTTGGGTCATAGGGAGTACGATTACATAATCTATATCAATCAATTACGAAACATGATATATTAAGTGGTGTGTGCAAGGGTTTTTGAATTCATTCTCTATCGACCCCCAATGTCTTCATCTAACCATCCTCTCTGATTATACCCTCCCTCCATAATGATTTGATGGAAGAATCTATCATGCATCCACCTCATGCCAATGAAGGTATCTAGGTAGAAAAATTATTATTTCTATAAAATAATGTTGTATAATAATCAAATATGATCACAAAGTGCAGAATATAAAAGTATCACTAACTTAGCATCTAATCATGTAAATTAAGCAACACAAACTATCCCATAATCAACATATGTCATCAAGCTAAATCAAATATTAGTTAATTAACTAATCAATTGCAATAATCCATGGATAAAAGAGGTTATTTAGATTAGATAGAAATAAGGATGTGACATCATTCCCCCTAAAATTGGTCATCATCTCGATGACATTTATTCAAACACAAGTTATGAATTTAAAACACTATTCAACAAAAAATAATCTAATATGCAGTAGTAAATCAAGCAAACAAATGTAGAAATAATTTATAAAACTCATCATTGTCTTCCCAAGCAGCACTATCCTCAATGTATTGGTCCCACATACCTTACACTGTGATACTTCTCTATTACATAAATGGAGTTTATACATGTCAATTACTCTAATTGGTTCTACCATGACCATCCTGGGATCCAGAACCTACAACCATTCCAATCCAACACATGTGAAGGATCATCTATATACTTTTTAAAATAAGACACATGGAAGACATTATGTAAAAGAGCTAGATCTAATGTTTATTTAAGCCTATAAACTACAAGGTTTACCACTTCCAAAACCTTGAAGGGTCCCACATATCGTAGTGAAAATTTCACTAACTTCTTGAATTTAATTGAGATTTTCTGAGTCTTAACCCACAGAGACACTTTATCACCAATATAAAACCACCTAGTTGTTTTCTTCATATCATATTAACTTTTTTATCAATCATTGGCCTCAACCAACCTCTACCTGATTATCCTGAATTGCTCTTTCACTTTTGAAAGCATATTAAATCCAAAGACTACCCTGTCTTCCAACCTATCCCAACTGATTGGTGTTCTATACCTCCTTTTGTAAAACACCTTAAACAGAGACATCTTCAATGTTGATTGGTATGATTTATTGTTAGCAAACTCAACCAATGGAAGGTATTCCTCCCAATTGTATTATTGTTCTATATAATACATACGAAAGAGATCTTTTAAAATTTAATTAACTCACTCTATCTGTCCATTAGATTATGGGTGATATATAATGTTGAAGTTCAACTGCATACCCAAAGTTTAATTTAGAGTCAACCAAAACCTAGAAATCATCCTCAAAGCTTGATCTGAAATTATATTCTCTAGAAAACCATGCAACCAATACACTTCTTTCACGAATCTCTTCACAAGAGTAGGTGCATCATCAGTCAAATTACCTGGTATAAAGTGAGCTACCTTGGTTAATTTGTCAACTACCACCAAGAACATGTCATGCTTATTCCATGATAATGGAAAACCTTGGACAAAGTCCATACTGATCACCTACCATTTCCAATCTAGTATATCATGTGGATACAACAATCTAACTCGATGCACATGTTCAGCTTTCACATGCTTACAATCCAGACAATGAGACACAAAATCCACTACATCTCTCTTGATTCCCTTCTAAAAATAGAGTAGTCTAAGCTTAGCCATGATCTTTAATACTCCTAGATGTCCTGAATATGGGGTATTGTGCATTTTTTTTAGCAGTTTACTTCTCAGATTTTCTCTATCAGGGACATACATCCTATTGTTGTACCATAAAAGACCATCATTCTCTATTTTAAAACCCTTATACCTAGGAAACTAAGCATTCTCAAACAATGATTTCCTAACCTAATCATAGAATTCATCTCCTGGTGAGAATTTGATCATTTGACCTCTAAAAGTACTCCTTATAGTAGCCACAGTTGTTATATACCTTATACGGATTAGAGCATCAACTACTCTATTATATTTACCTTTGATATAGTTAATATTGAAATCATAGTCACACAAGAAATCTAACCATCATCTTTGATAAGAATTTAGATTCAATTGTGTGAATATGTACTTGAATCCCAAGTTATCAGTCTTAAGTTCAAACAATTTTTCCCAACATATAATACCTCCAAACTTGTAAAACATGCATAATTACCACAAGTTTTAGATAATGAGGGGCATAATTCACCTCATAAGGCTTCATTTTCCTATATTCATAGGCTATCATTAAACCATCCTGCATAATAAATCCTCCAAGTCCATCCTCAAATGCATCAATTATCACTAAGAATTGACCATTAGGGTCGAGAATTCTTAGCACTGATGCTGAAGTAAGCCTCTTTTTTAGTTCTTGAGGGGCTACCTCATACTTTTTTGACCAGATGAAACTATGATTTTTCCATTGAAGAGAGGTAATTAGATTAGCTATCTTTAAAAAAATTGGAATGAATTTCCTGTAATAGCCCGCTAATCCCATGAAACTTCTTACCTCATGTACATTATTTGGTGTCGACCACTCCATAATGGATCTTATCTTTATTGTATCTACTGAATTACCATCCATAGATATAATATGTCCTAGATACTACACTTTATTTTGAAAAAAAACACACATTTAGACAAATTACCATATAATTTATGCTTCCAAAAATATTGCAAAACCATTTCTAGATATTGTAAGTGCTCTTCCTTATCCTTGGAGTAAATGAAGATGTCATCAAGAAAGACCAACACAAAGTGATCTAGGTAATATCTAAAAACACTATTCATAATATTCATGAATTCTATTGGAGCATTCCTCAATCCAAATGGTAACACTATGAATTTGTAGTGCTATATCGAGTCCTAAATGCTATTTTTTGGATATCCTCTTCACGGATCCTCAACTGGTGATACCATGCTCTAAGATCAATCTTATAAAAGACTATATCTCCTAGCATTTGATCAAAGAGATCATCAATGCATGGCAATGATTTTTTTTTTTTTTTATCATTACTTTATTAACATCTTGTAATTTATGCATAAGCAAAGAGTGCCATTCTTATTCTTAACAAAGAAAACTAGAGCACCCCATGGTGACACACTCGGTCAAATTAGACCTTTTAATAATAAATCTTGAAGTTGTGATTTTAACTTAACCAATTCAGTTATTGTCATTTTGTACAATTCTTTAGACTACGTTTCTGATCCAGGTATGTGTAGAGATGGAATCCAAAGTGAGTTAGCTCATGCGTTAGTCTAGAAAACTTAAATAAGCATAAATAACATAACTCACAAGGCCAACTCCCTCAATGGTGTTTTACAAATAAAAAATAAGAGCTATTTAAAGAAGGATTAAACTAACAAACCTTCCCAAGAGCATCCCTCCTCTAAGTGTGGCTCAAAATGTGATTTTTTCCTTGATTTGGTACTCCAAGTCTTTAACAATGATGAGTGCCTTGCTCCTCCATCATATCTCAATGCACCAATGAACAAGGCTCATGAAATTGATCAATGTTTTGCCAATATTGAAGCTATCCTATTACAAATTAAGCATAATAGCACTACATAAAAATGACTTGTGAAGATAATTTTGCATAATAAGTTTACAACAAAAGATCTTAAAAATGGTGGTCTTGGCCCTCATATTTAGAAATTTTTAGAAATGATAATATTCAACCATGACCATCCATCTTGAGATCAAGATATGTGGCCATGGATGAATTTAATTTTGGAGGCTCAATCCATAAATATCCCCATTAATATTTGGAAGAAAGGGTCATTAAAGAGAATGTGAGGCCTTAAAACACATATTTGTTCTATTTATGCCTTATAGATGCCACCCACAGATGATGTCATTTGATGTAGATATTAGAAATGAATTTATAATTAATATATCCTCAATATCTTCCATGGATTTTCCACTTAAACCCTTGATTTGGATTAATTTGTTTGAGTGAGATTAATTAATTTTTCTACAATTCTACTATGAAATATTAATAACTATGAAATAATATTTTACTAAATAAATTTATAAAATATTCAATTTTAACATTTAAAAAAAATTAAATGTTGAAAAAATAAAAATACTTTATCAATAAAAAAAACTCCCTAAACGATCCACCACATTTCTTTTCATATCGAATATACATGACTTTGTAGTTTCTACAAACGGCTTGTAGGGAGATGATGATTTAGTGACAATTAAATGAACATCTCATTTTAAAAAAACATTTAAAAAAACATTTCACTACCACCCAAAAAAGGCAGGTATTCTTGTTACGTGGTAGCTCTTGTTGTTTTTGCTTCTTGGAATTATTTTTATATGTTTGCCATTTCAAGCTAATGTGATTGTGTTGTTCTGCTAAAATCAAAAATATGTTCAAAATGTTTAGAGATTTATATTAATATTTTATTCACTTTTTTAGTTGTTAATGAGGGAATAATGAGTTTGGGATGTGGCCAATAAAAATGTTTTATTTGTTTTATTTTTCTTCCCTCCTTTCATAATAGCGTGGGAGTGATCAATTTTTACTACAAGCGCATAAAAGACGTGTCTCGAAGGAGAGGGTATAGATAGGAGGCAATGTCAAATAAAATGTTGTTACTCTTGCCAACACGTGCAATGTAGGGAAGGTGTACGTTAGATTATCTTTGGTGGTAAATCTGTTGTTGTTAACCTCACATTTCTTCGAGAGGAACCATTCCATTCATTCGTTATATTATTTTTGATATACAATATTAATTATTTAGAGTGATTTTTTTTATAAATAAGATGCCTTCGTCAAATTATGTGTGAGAAGGCCTGGCTAGTATGGATTGTGCATGCATATTATTTCACACTAACATGATAAATGATATGGTTAATTTATGGGCAATGATGAAAACTAGGATTTTATAGTAAAATTCAAACAACTGTCTTAAATTAATGAAATTTTATTGGAAGATATAATTTTGATTTTGTTTTTGTTTTTGTTTTTATTCTTTGAGAGTTGTGTCTCAGGAATAGGCATGGAATTTCAAATTCACTTACCATGTTAATTAAAAATTTGCAATTTCAAATGGAATTTCAAAGTCAATAAAGAGAGGACTTAAACACTTTGGGAATGTGTATGATAACAATGGAAGGCCATTTGCTTTCTATATTTAGTCATTAGTTAAACTGAAAAGAAGAAATTTTGGGGATGGTCATGAAAAAAAATATTCTTGATGATATCATTAGACAGGTTATTTTATTGCAAATATGGAAGAATAGATGTTTGGTAGCTTTCTCTAAATCTTATTTTCATCGAGAAACATGAATTCTAAAGATTTATTTTGAAGTTTTTCTCTATATTGTTTCTCTTTTTTCACAGCTACAAGAGGATTTGGAGAAAAAAAAATGGTGGCTTGCTAGATTCAATAAATTAAATATCAAGTGAAGCAGCTATTATGTAACAAAAAGATCCATGTTGTTCAGGGATTGAAGAATCTTTTGTATGATAGTTGGCAGGGCTCTCCTATGACTGTTCATGCTTGGAACAGTGGATGTAATGTATTTATGTATCATGTTTTTGAATGTTTTTGATGACTCTGTATACTACCAACACTATATTGTTCTTGTTTTTAATGCTGCCAGCAATTTCTCTGAGATGCTCTCATGAGCATTAAATTTTCTATGTAATTTGCATATTTTCAATACAAAAAAAAATTCTTTATAGTTTTAAAGTTTACATAAAATTTTAAAATGTCAAATTGTACGGTTAGTATTTATTTATTTCTTTATCATATCATTCATCCACAATAATTAATGTTTTCAAGATTTAAGCATGCATTATATTATTTCATTATGTTCATAATTTTAATATAATTTTACCAATTTTTTCGTTGTTTTGTCATCAATTAAGATATGCAACATAAAATTGGTTTAGCAAATATTTTTAATTTAGGGATTGCAATGGCTCATGCTTTTTCTATTGTGAGTTATTTTGTAGGGGCATATTCAGCCTTTTCATGTTTATTTGGTTGGATTGTTGGTCGTTGAGGTCAATGGTTTGAGTTTCAAATATGTTGCTCCATCAAATATTTTCACCAATAAATTTTTTGAATGGTGTCGGCTGTGAGAAGGTGTGCTCTCACCGTAATTCTTCTCCTTATTAGTTCTTTATTTAATGGAGAGATTGTCTTTGAAAATTTATTGCTCTACTATGAAATCCTTGATGCTTTAACATTTGAGTGCATCTCAATTAAGTTTTGATGGATGATTTGGTAGTAGCCATATTTCCTATTTTATTTTACTGAGTGCTTAAATCATTTTTGTCAAATTGTTACTTGACATGTCTTATTAGCCCCAATCTTCATAGTGATTATTGTCGAGCAAGCTCTATCTTGGTATATTATAGTTGAAAATACGAGATCCATTAGGGATTTGAACTTGAGACTCTACTATAAAATATTTTAGAACTTAATTTCATCTAATTTAATAGTGAATTCTTATTTTTTGATGGTTGCTCTCTTACGAATTTTTTGACATGGGACATAGATCCTGAAAAAATAGGGATAATAGGTACTAAAATATTTTAGAAAGCTACCCTAAAGGTATTTTATGATGTTGATTTAGGACATTAACATGGTACTAGGAGATAGGAGACAACATGATAAATGCATGTGGTTACTATTGCCAATGCTTGCAGGGGAAATCTAACTTTCATTGCAATGTGTGTTTGGCCTCCCCATTATTACACAAGCAACACAAATATCTACAACTTGCATCGATAGGTACTAAAGTCATCACGACTCTTTTTTTTATAAGAATTCAAGCTCATGATTATATATGGGGTTGTGGACACCATGGTTTCACTTGGAGATAGATAGCATGGATTGCATTCTAGTTTTAATTTGAGTGTATAATTTGTTGTTAGACTTTTGGTATGAGGAATGCATAAATTTGAATGGTTAATAATATTAATGAATTTGTGAAAAATTTAGATAATATATGTTATATGGAATACGCTATTATGCCTTTGGTATGTGTAAAGTTAGAATTTAATATTTTAGATCGTTGAGATTAAATTTACAATGTGTCAAGGAACAGACTAGTAGCTCAGGATTACAATTCTTGAAGAAAAGTTGTGATTCAAATTTTCAAATAATGAGATCGTAGAGAGAAGCAAGGAATTGAGTAAATCAATATAAGAGCTCGTTATCCTTTGAAAAATCTTAAATTGGTGGTTTTTATTTTTTTATTTTTTTATTTTTTTTTTGGGAGAGAAAAATGACCTTGTATAGCATGAATGTCTTTTATCACACTTGAGATTAATTTTATGTTTGAGATTACCCTTATTAAGGAGGCTCTAATTGAGAAGATGGGATTTAGTTTAGTGTTCGATAATGATCAACTATTGTTAGACAACAAAATTGGGTGATAATGTGATAAAAGTTTTTTAAACAAATATAATTAATATTTTTAACTTTGTCATGTTTTGAGATTATCTCTATTAAGAAGGTTTTAATTGAGAAGATGAAATTTAGTTCAGTGTTTGATAATGATCAACTATTGTAAAAAATAAAATTAGTTGATAGTGTGATAGAAGTTCCTCCAATAAATATAATTAATACCTTTAATTTTGTTATGTGGTTAGAATATTGAGACTCATTGAACCAAGTAGGTTGTATGAGTTTGCTCACTCATTATTATTTATTGTTTTAACAATGTTCATGAATATTATTAGAAAATTATGTAAAGTTGGGGATAAAAAGAGGTTTATTTGTGGACACATTTTTTTGAAAATTTAGAAAATCTAAACTTTTGTAGATAATTTGAGATAGCTACCCTCAAAATTTGAGGATGGTGTAAGAATATAAATTCTAGAATTTTGAGTCTAGTTTTCAAAATACTATTTTTTTTTCAAAAATGGTTAAGTATAACTAAGTCAAACATATAAAATGTGAATAAGAACTCCTTTTTTAAGGAAAATAGAGTAGATAGCTGATCGTATGGCCCTTCATTTTTTAGCATCATTTAATATTGTTTAAAACCATTTAGTGAAGACTTAGATAAGATCATCTATTTTGCAACATATATTTTTTTAGAATTTTTCAATTAATATATATTTTTTATTAATTTTGAAAATAAATAGATCCTAAAAACTAACAAAAAATAGATAGTCGACTCTGCGACCCCCTAACTACTTCAAAAAAAATGAAAACTATTTTTTTTTTATACATGTATAATTAAGCCTAGTTTATAACTATATAATTTTTTTATATTTGGATCAACAAAAAAAAAGATAAATAAACATATATAGACATGTATATTTGTAGCATGTAGTGGCCTAAAAAAGCTATAGTTAGAAATCAACATTGATTGCAACCTTAAAATAATCCAAAATTTATAAAAATCATATATTTAGAAAGGGGAGAACGTGCTCATCATCATGGTAATAGTTTTATGAATTTTATTGTTGAAATTTTTAGTGTATTAGGTGATGGAAGTTGAATTTTGTTGTTTTCTATCAAAATTATTAGATTTGGTTGTGTATTGACAGCTCCAAACCTTTGGCTTGAGACTCCAATCCATTTTCGAGCCAAAAGGCTTAGTTTTTGAATTCAAAATTTCCATAACACGTATGCATTATGTAACGCATATGTGTTATGTTTTCATAGAATCATGAAGATTGGGAATTAATTTTAATTTGTTTTGACCAAAAACTCCATCTTTACAGATGTCATATATATCTTGAATTTACATCACGTATCAATCAAAAGTTTGGTTTGCTTGTGTTTAAATGAGCATCTTGTATATAGTAAATTTTTAATCAAACATTTGGTTTACCCTTGTAACTATTTTATAAATAAATGGATCTAAGTCAAATGGCATAACATCTTTTCATAAACATTGCAAATAAATCGAATCAAACGGAAAACAATAAAACTAGATTATATGCATACTTAATTTTTTAGTTGCAATAAATGACAAGGGACGGGGTTTTGACCAAGAAGAATAAAGAGGATGTAGATTTTAGGTGGGAGAATATTTGGTCAAAACCATATTTTGGAAGGTGAATGGAACATAAATGATCAACAACTAATACTGCATGGGTATGGTGAGGAATACACCCAAGCTTATCAAGTACTCACTTATAACCCAATTTTTCTTGGAAGGGTCTATGAAAATATAAGGAAAGAGGTAACCATGATAGGTGGTACTCTTACATACTTTACAAAGTATGTAGTGGACAATTCATCATAATATATAAAAAACCATAGGATTTTATCCAATTCATGCTTAGACACATTTTGGAATGAAACATTGTCACTGTAAATGGTTTATATGCAGGCAAGGGATAATAAGCAATAATGGATGGAAACCTACACTAGTATTACCAAGGGATGAATTGGTCTGATTATCTAACTTCATAAGTGGTCATGTGCATGATATTCAAGCAACATGTTCTCTATTAATTATTTATTTTAGAAGAAAGTGTTTTATTTATTATGATATAAGAGATTGATTCAAAGATAACATCTTGGTTTTCATTCGACCCTATTAGTTGATTATTACAACACAAAATTGTAAACCCTAATTTTATCACAAATATAAACATTAAGGTAATTAGGGCCAATCTAAACCCATTTAACCTAACTGTAAGTCTAAGATGTGATTTGGGGATAAATTAGCCCATATTTCTCAACATATTGAGCCAATTAGTTTGATTATTATAATTAGTGATGCAAGTTGGATGAAATTGAACCTCATAAATCTAATTTCACCTATACAAGAAATTGGAGCTAATTTAGCCCCTTCAACTTAACTACGAGAGTATGACATTATTTGGGGATAAATTAGGTTTTATTCTATCATGAATTGATCCAATTAGTCAATTGGTGCAATTAGAGATATGATTTGGTCAAAATTGAGCCATGTGAACCTAATTTATGGGTCAATTGATTGTATAAGATGTAACATATGGCTTAATTGACCCTAATTTTATTACAAATGGAAACATGGAGGTAACTACGGTCAATCTAAACCCCTTGAACCTAACTGTGAGTCTAAAATGTGATTCTAGGGGCTAAATTGCCTCTTTTTATTGACATATTTACCCAATTAGTCCATTGTTATTATGATTGATAGAAATATCATAACAACATAAAGCATAAATTCCACAAATTCAATCAAGAAAGAAATTGGGGCCAATTCGAGCCCCTATAACCTAAATAGACAAGAGCAAGAGGTGATTTGGGGCTAAATTAGTCATGAATTGATATAATTAGTCTTTTAGTGTAATTAAAGACATTATTTGGGTATACATTAGTCATGATTTAATCCAATTATTTAATTGGTACAATTAAATAGGTGATTTGGGCCAAATTGAGCCCCATGAACCTAAATTATGGCTCAATCGATTGTACAAGATGTAACATATGGGTAAATTGACCTTATAATAATAATATAACATAGGTTTGAATCAAATCATATGTCATAATAATATGATATATGATCACATATGCATACTATAAATAACGCGTACTCGTTATTATTATAATAGACATATTATAAATAATGTGTATGTGTTATATTATAATGCCTATGCATTATTGTCTCAATAGATAAAAATTCATTGTTCAACATTTATTTTTTGGGTATTTATATAATTCTAAACTTACATACATTCTCTATATCATTCTATGTTTTTCACGATAAAGACAAGAGGAATCAAATTATACTTTAGGTCCCCCACCATAAAAAGGAATCAAATTATTCTTTGGTTCCCTAACATTAAAATGAATTTAAATTATTCTTTTTCTAGTCATGGGTGGTGGATCTCATTCAAAGAAGAGGAAGAAGTTAAAACACAAATCACTAGAGCAATCAGAAGAGTTGAGAGAAAAACAAAAGATGTGAATGTAAGAATTTCACTTGAGACAAGGTACAAACACTATCCCTAATGATCTAAATTTTGTATATAATGATGGCATTGACAATAATAAATTAAAAAATGATGATTAATATTTACCTAAAATTCAAAACTATGTTGTAAGTCCACATTCCAAGTATGAAATTTTTAATTTTGTTGATGATGAATTTATGCATGATGATTTACCCCATATCAATGAAGACAATTCCATGGAAACACATAATGATGAAATTAACAATGAATAAAATGTCATCCCACAACTAATCAATGAAATTAATAATGAAGATACTAGTAGTGAACATAATGATTTTTAATCGCCCTTTCAACAAACTCCACCATTAACAACACCTATGAGGATTGTGCTTATAAAAGGCAAGTACTTAATTGAAGTTGATGAAAATATTTTTAAACCAATGCATAAAAGTGTCTAACTTCCATTCAACAAGACTAGTTGAAATTTTTTGGGATAATTCCTTTGATAAATTACATTTTTATAGTAAAAAATGTCAAGTGTTTGTTTCACTAATGAAATTGATTAAGATGAGACCTAAAATGTACACCTTAGGATTCAAAAACATCTAAAATGGATGATGAAAATAATAAAATTGTTGAAAATCTACAAGATGCATATCATATTGTAAGCTCAAAAGCATGCAACAAAGATTGTAATGTTGTCTAGCGTATAATTACAACTTGTGCAATAAGTGATCAAATAGGGAAAAAATGATTGATTTCAAAAACTAGTATAGCACTAGACATAAAAACATTAATGAAATCAATTGGAAGAAGCCAAAGACTTAATGATACCAATACCACTAAGCTCTGCACATTCTTTGGTAGACTTCAAAGAAAGGACAAGGCTATAGTTGATGCTCTCAAAGATTTACTTGCATAATTTTGGAAATACAGTACAAGAGTTTCACCCAATACAAGAGATGTAGTGAAAAGAAGAGTTAGTTCTCATAAGCATGAACCACATCCAATACATTTCTTGGATATGCCCCAAACACAATTATACTCTAAATTTTTGGAAAAATATCCACAAATTTCTATTTGTCAAAGATATTTTGAGATGGCCAAACCATTTTATGTAAAAATAAATCACACGCGCACCACTTGTTGTTATAGGAAACATATTGAATTATCAATGCACTATGATGTTTTCACCATATACATTGTTCTTTACATATTGACAACATTTTGTAGGAGTTGGGCATAAAAGTTATACCAAAATCAGTCACAGAATTTATTCCAACCATTTTTTATGAAAGACTAGATGGACAATTCTTTTATAATAAAGCATGTTTGGATAGAACTTACAACATTTGTGGTGGATTGCTAAAATTAAAATATCATATCCATGAGAAGAGTATATATGCAATTAGATAGGAATTAGTTGGTTTTGAGCAAATATAAATCTATGACTTATCAAGTAAAATATGACAAAGAATATAAAAGGTGTGATCTTTTTACAAAAAATATACACATTTCAAAATTGATGGTCAAATTCAGGGCGAAAATTGCTGATGGGTATGCAAGGCACACACACAGGGCTAGATAGTTGGATGAAAAATTTAAGTTAATCAAGGACACATCCCCACTTTGTTTTATTATTTTGGTAGTCAAATTTGATGATAATTACACATTCAAAAAACAAATGGAATTTCAGTCATAGTATTACAACTCAATACAGGTTGTCATATTTATGCATATGTCATTCATGCATGCAGATGATAGTACAGAGTAAGATAAAAAAATATTAAGGGAGTACCATGTCTATGTTAGTGATGACCAATCACATTATATAAAGTATGTGAAAGGTTGTTTTGAGATTTTATATGGACATTTTTGAAAGATAAATATTACTTTCAATAAGCATTACATTTGGTCAGACAATTACACATCACAATTCAATAATGCACAGATGTTTTACTGGTTGAGCAGGTCACACATTACCACTAACATAGAACATATTAGGAGTTTCATTGAGGTTGGCCATGGAAAAAGGGATGATGATGGTGTTGGAGCATGTGTAAAAAGAGTCACTACAAGAGAGGAGTTGAAGTTTGAATATGGTGTTATTTTGACTAATACAAAAACCATTTTTTTATCGTGTAATGATAAAATGGGCCATAGTGATCAAGAAAATTCTACTATTCATAGATATTTATGATCGATGGAGGAAGAACACTTGGAAAAGTATGAGGATATTGTATGATTTTAATAAAATGAGCTTCAATCATTTCATAGCTCAAATGCAAGTTCTTGGACTATTCATACAAAACACTTGTCATGTTTTTGTTCTACATGCATTGATTCTATTTGGAATGAGTGTGAGTTAAAAGAGTGGGTGGATGAATGGAGATACAAACCTCTAAGTCTAATTAATGCATATCAAGTTCCACCAACATTACAACTTACATATATGACATCATCACATGACTTTGACCATTTAAATAATATAGTACAACTAAGTATAAGATTAATCATTATGTATTATTTAATCTCATTATCTATCTTGGCAATGTCATTAAAATTTTATTTTTTGATATAGGGCATGTGTTTGCAATTATTACTGACAAGGATAATGAACAGGGAATAAATTACTACTTATGTCAGTATGTAGAGTAAAATAGAAAATTGACTTCCCCAGTCATAGATGGAGAAAACATTAACTATCCCACTGCATCTGCAATTGTCACTGTAACTTGGCTTCAATGATATCCTATGAAAAAATCAAATGTATGGTTGTTTGAAGACTTTGAAACACATAGGAAGATACTACACTACTCAAATTTGGTTCCTAATAATAATATTCAATTGATCAAATATCATGGGAGACCATTAAACATGAGTCTATGAAAATATCATGAGTCATACCATGAAGTTATTCTTACTACTACAAAATCAGAGTAGATCCTAGTGGTTCTTTGGATTGAAATTCCAAGGTATGTTGACTTGTAAAATGTAGATGTATTTAATTTTACCAAATTTTATTATTTTTTTAGGTAGTATATATGAATTTAATTTTTAATTACTTGCTAAATTTTTTTAATAGATTATTGGTGCCAAATAAGCTTCCTCTTTCATGGAGTTGACACTGTAAGTAAAGAATTTCATATTCTTGAAGATAAGAGAAGCTTAATATAAGTACTCGGTTATTACAAAAAGGACATTCTTAAAGCTAGAATGGGTGGTAGGTCTCTCAACTAGGCATGATCAGAGGCTAAATATGTAGTCCTAGATGTTATTCTATACCTCAAACGTGTTGGTAATGCCAATTTCGAGCCATGAAGTACCGAAAGTGGAGTTCTCCAACTGTCACTTCAACTTTTATAATATTTATTGTCAATGTTTCCACCCTCCTAAGCATTAGTGAAAACATGTATCTTGGTGGATTTGGAGGTTGAAACAATGGGATAATGTGTAATTTTCCTATTTATATGTTCTTGAAGCATGGATTTTCACTTAAAGGTCTTGGAGGCATAAATGTTAGTTGGAAGACAAGTACTTATCTCTTCACTACGAGTCCTTAGTTGAACTTGTTCCAATAGAAATATTTTTAGAATATATATATATATATATATATATATATATATATATATATATATATATATATATATATATATATACACACACACACACACATGAAATCAAGTTCAAAAATTAATTTTAAACTAGAAAACAAAAATAATTTAAACATGCACCTACTACAATCTTGTGGTCATTCTTGATTTTCACCTAATGCTCAATATGGTTAGTGGTAGGTCAAGGTGTATGAATAGGGGTGTGAAATGGGAAAGAAACATGAGAAGTGTTATAGAAAATTTGGGGTTTTAATTCATTTACTTTATGAGGAACTTATCCAATTATTCTAAGTCAGTTCTTAGCTTGTTACAACTAAGCATAAACATAGAATAATCTTGTAATGCTCAACATTTATCACTTAATTATGCTGACATCGATCCACATAAGGCTAAAACCTTATGCGCTCAACCAAAGCACAATAGAGAATGAACTGGGTACCATGTTGGGCTAGTTGTGCCTGGTGTAACTCATTCTTCATAAGACTTGGTCATTGCACCAACGACATTGGCAGGTTCATTGGTGCAAGATGTTATAGGTGGCATTTGATGGTTTATAGATGCAAAGCCTATTCAAGAAACTCATTCTAGTCATAGGGTTAGAAGATTATATTTATTGGTTCTACTGTCTCAAGGGCACAGTCCTTTGTTTTATTGGGCTTAGCACCATTCAACACTAATATGGCTCAATAGAATGCCTTAGATCAAGTTCATTCTAGGCTCATGCTTTGTTCAAGAGTAACATCATTGGGTGCAGGTTATTTATAGTTAGGCCATTTCAAAAAATTAGGTTGATGTCATCATAAATTATAGAGATGCCATGAACATCATGAATTGAAAGAGTAAAAATAACATTCTTAACATTTAGATGGAGTTTATAATACTATTAGTTTCACATTCATTACACATTTTAATAAAAAAGCTAAAGACATTAAACCTAGGAACACCATGAATTACTGTAACTAATCTTCTTCATTACTCAAAGTTTAAATGAAGAACAAAGTCTATGTTATGTAGAATAAATTAAAGGACAACTAAGCTACTACATGACCCATAGGCTCACAGGCAAGCTTGGGAACTATAATGTGGATCCTCATAGGCATCCATGTTAAAACTTATGCTAATGAAATCCATGATATCAAGAGTCAATTCTATATATCTTCGCTACTTCAATTCTTGTCTCTCTATTAACTAGATTGAGCTTGACTTTATATCACTTAGGAGTATTTTCATGCCAGGGTAGAGGGCACACATTAGGTGCTGAGCTGGAGCCTTCATTGATCATTCCACTAGTTTTATCACCTTGTGCCCTTTCCATTGTGGTCACCATGTGTAGCTTATTCAATAAGATATGTTAAAAAACTAGGCACCAGATAACTGCCTGCCAACTGATGTTGAGTCTATAATGATTCCTGCAGCTGGTGCAAAAGATGTCAAAACAACAATCATACCAAGTGATTGACTCACATTCAGGAGTCAAATAAGTTGGCATGGATCCATACTTAGATGAATTACGGGCCCAACATTACCCCATTCAAAATTTCTAGTCCACCCTCAGTCTTTCAATGCTCTTAAAGTATAGAACTCGGGCACACTCTCCTTTAGCTCAGTGCTAAAGTCCTCAAATCCTTTTATGACAATCTTGAGTTCCTAAATGTCACTATCTATATTTATGGATGTGGCACTAAACATGAGAACATCTATCTTCTCCAATTCCTTTTAGAAGGCCTCAAGGATTGCCTTAGCTTTTGCCACTCCTCTATCTAGGATTTCTCCTTGTTCATAGGCCTTGGTCTGTAAGGTACAAAAGAGTGATTCTAGGATTTGTTCCTAGTCTTTGATCTAAGTGCTTAAGGCATTGACCTTATCCATTATTTGGAAGCACTCTAGCCTACTTGTAGTGTATACCTTTGCTATTAGATCCTCCTTCTCCCCCTTAGCCTGCTTAAGGCACATGTCTATGATTAATGCCTAGTTAGAGAAGCTATAAAAGATGGCATCAACTAAATATACACCTTATTGAAATTATGTGAATATGTCCTCCACCTCTTTACGCTTTATAGTTATCTCTTATTTTAGCATAGCACATGGGTCCTCCTCTTCTTCTGGCATTGGCTCTACCTTCAACCTTGATATCATCTGCTCCACTAGCATGCATACCTTGTCAACCTTCGAGAGGTTCAAAGTGTCAATGCCATCCAAGAGGGATGGCTCAGTTGCTTTGATGTACTCAGCTAGTTGTTATAGCTTAAACTTCATGGCCTTTGCTTCCTCTTCTGCATCTATCATGATCTTTATCTATTTTGAATCCCTAACATCGTTGATGATGTTCTTTCATGCTACTTTAGATATCATCTGGATGAGTGTGTTTGCCAACCTAACTAAGTTCATTATGTGAGAGTTTATGAGAAGGGAATCATTCCCTTCTTCTAGTTTCTCTACACCCAATATGGCCTTTTGTATCACCTCAAAATAAGGCTCATCCATATAATTGCCAAAAGCAAATGACAGTTGTTGGTGCATCCTAGTTGTCATAGCTACATGGGGCATGTACTCAAACATGCATAAATATTCATTAATCCACCCCTTCTACACCTTTTCTCTTAGGATTAGCTTTGTGCCTTCTTATTTTGGGATGGCTAGATCCATTTTCTCTTCTTCCTCTTCCTCAATGTTACCACTCTCTTTGGCACTTTCCTCTAAGGTTTTTTTTCTTGCTCCAATAAGGGTTCTTTTTCGAACTTGTCCCCTTTATCCTCTTCTTCTTCTTCCTTAGCGCCAACATCACCCTCCTATTTTTATTGGGTTTATTCAGTGATTTATTTTTTCTCTTTTAAGGCACCAACATTGCCTTCCTTGTCTTCAAGCACCCCTTTGCTACTTGGGCATGCCTATAGTGTAGCTTGGTTTGTTGTGTTGGTGGGGATGTTAGGCACCTTTTCTACTACTTTCTCAATTGTTTTTGCACTTATAGTAACCTATTTCTCTTCCTTCTCTTTATTAGCCTTTTCCTCCTAGGTCACCTTCTTTCTCTTAGCCTTCCTCTTCTTTGATAGATATAAGGCCTTTTCTTCTTTGACCTCAATATTCTCAATCTCCTCTTGGGTCATGTATTTTTCCTTTATGACATCCCTTTTCTTCTCCAATGCTAGTGCCTTTAGAATTTATACCTCGATCATCCCTAATTTCCTTCATGACTCTCTCTTTTCCTCCTCAATTTGTGGAGGCTATGTGGTGGGTTTTTATTCTTTGGCACTGGGATCTTCTTATGCTTCTTCTTCTTCCATAATGTATACCTTTGTTTATACTTCTTCCTCCTCCTCCACCTCTTTATGTTCCTATTTTGCTTCTATTTCCTCACATGCCTCTTGCACCTCCTTATTCATCAAGGTTATTATGGGCATTACAATGGGCCCCTTGGACTTCTTTTTCTTCTTCTCCTTCTTACTGAGAGAAGTAGTCCCTCATGTGAAGGTCACATGCTTTTTATTTTGGGTTGATGGGGTAGCTTTATCACTAGAGGCAATCTTTAACCTTATACACTCTTGAATTTATTCAAGTGTTTCTCCCTACTTTTTTTTGGGAGATTTATTCTATCCTATTGGCACCATCTTCCCTTCATCATCGATCTGGAGGAGGAGGTCATCATCCTTCTTAGTGTATGTACCTTTCTTTCTTGGCTTCATCTCATAATATAGCATGTGGATGTGTTTGAGTATGACTTCTTTTTGGAGGGGATGGATGTCATTGCAATCTAAGTTATCCTCCTCATATTTGGTAGCCTTCCCTCTTAGGTGCATGTATTGGCACCATAACCTTCTTATTTTTAAATCCATGGCCTTTATTGGGATGCCCAAACGTTGTGAGTTTGGAATTCTTCTTAATGCATCCCTGAAGTATTTGGTATAAAATGTGTAAGGGAGCTTTAGCTTGTTTGATTGGTTACTATTTGTGAGTGCCAAGTGCACTAAAAAAAAGTGTTACATAATGACAAAGGTCATCATTTCAAACATATTTTAAATGATCTCCTCGGGGATGTGCCAATCCATCCCAAATGCCTCTATGTACTATGTGCACCACCCCATCACTTAGGTCTTGTAATTTTAGGAGAATGCAATGGGGCAAGTGAAGTTATGGTACTTTTGCATTAGGGAGTCCTTATACATTGAGGAGACCCAAATGTTATCCTCTTCACCATCAGACACACTGATATCCTCTATCATAATTAAAATCAACATTGACCCCTACCAGAAGGTCTCTCACATTGTGTGATAATCAAGAGCATTTCACCATTTCTTCTGCAATGAACATTGCTATATTAAACTTGACCCCCTTTGTCATATGGTGGGTAATGCACAGGTAAGCATAGGTGATGTCTATCCACCATTCGTTAGGGAAAATTTTTAAACTTATGAGGCACATCACCACCCTTGTGTCAGAGTCCTTGATATATTTTATGGGGAATGTGAACCCTCCCTTGTATTACCTAATGAGTTTCATAACCTTTTCCACTTCAACATCATCTACCATCATCTGATGGATTTTTGCATTAGAATTTGGGAGCCCAGTGATTTTACCAATAAGGTTTGATAATAATTAAATCCACCTCATTGTAAAGTAGATCAATCTCCATGTACATTTGAGAGGAGGAACTACACGAGTTTAACTTCCCAAAACATGGTAACTCATAGAGATGAGTTGCACTAGTGGTCACTAGTCTATCCCAGATGGAGACATCAAATAATACCACACCCACTTCTATCTTGGCCCCCATATCAACCACCTAGTCTTGCACTAGATATTTCACATTATTTTATGTGTGGTGGTTGTAATATTTTAGCTGGTAGGTGTGCATGAAAGAAAACTAGTTCTCTCCTACCAATACCTCCTTGGGAAACTACATTTCTTGGTATGACATCTTTACGAGTGCCTCAAGTTCAACTACTATGATACTAACCCCTTCTCCTGGATGTGATTTATTATTTGCAAAATTCACCTCTTCCACTGTCTGATCCTTTTTGGCATCCTTATGCACCTGTGATGGAAAAAAAACTCATACATTTCTTCCCCATCCTGAACTAGATAGTATTGAATCATGGTCTATTTAACTTGCCAAATCCTGTAATGTTTTTTGGTGCTCCTCAGAGTTTCAAGGTATATGACTACGACTTCAACTCTTGAGCTTTGCTTGCTATTAATGGCAGCTTCAATTTCACTCCAATTTTTTTCTATCTAGTTTTCACATAATTCATGCCCCACACTTGTATGCCAATCTCAAAGGGAACATAATTATTTCCTCTATTCAATCATTCTCTTTTTGTGTTTATGGGTTCATAAGGTTTCATTTTGGTAGCATGTTCTTGATTCAGCTCTAGTTCATCTTTGGTTCTATGCTCTACATTCTTAGTTCAATTGAATTTGAGGTTTGTAACCTAAACCAGTCAACCTTTCACTTTTTTATACCGCTAATTCAACTATCTTCTTAATTTTAGGTAATTAATGGCATGATGGTGCCTAGATTTCTTGAAATTCACTAAAACCCATGAAATCCATAAAAAATTACCACCACATCATCTTTTAATGTGGATTTTTGTGCCTCCATCATTACCTTAATAAATTATCATAATGGTATTTTTAGTGAAGTGATGTGTAGTTCAAATGGTCATTTCCCACCTCACTTTGGGTAGATACCAACTTGTCTTGATAATCTTCCTCCTACATTTTTTTTCACTTGACATGACCTTCACCTTCCTTATGGAAACCTAGGTGCAATGCCTCACATGCACATGATTCAACCTCCATGGTTCCATCTTCTCTTCCTACAGTGCTTTCACTTCAAGCATGCTTTCTTATCCTAGTCAATTTCTCTGTGCTTTCATCTATTACCTTGGCTTGTCTTACCCCATGAAAATCCCTTGCAATAGTCCTCCAGTGCCTCATTGTCTAGTTATCTTGTGTACTTAGCATTTTATGCACATCTCTATCATCTTATGCACATTTGGCATCCTATGTACCTCTCTATGTCACTTGGTACTCATATTTGTGCAAGTCTAGAAAACTCCATGCACCCCAAAACTTAGGTGTCTGGCCTTAGGTGCTTAGAAATCATCTATGCTTGACTCACCCCACTAGAGATATGCATGAAAAAGCCAAAATATTTTCTTGTAGGATTGTAATCACCTCACTTATTCACTCATCACCAACACAACACAAAATAATGCAAAACATAATGAAATGTTTTGCTTGCACCAAAATTTATTTTAGTTCACACAACACAACTAACTTGTGACTAAGAAGTTAGTGTTTAATGGCACTAGCACCATCCTATTACCAATAAGGCTTCAATCAATTTCCATTGAAATGCCCAGGGAGCATTTCCCTAACAATGTGCATAGCTTGCATGCACCAATTTCTAATATGTTTTAGATGACATATGGACCTATCCACCTAATTTGTAGCTTTCCTAGGTGCTTGCGATACTTGGATTCATAGAGAAGATCAATGTTCCTTCATTTAGTACCTTGCACTTAATATTATTTTCATGCCACAACTTCTGACATGCCTTCTCTATTTATTGGCTCCACCATGCTTGGGCATGTACCTCATCCAAGCATTCTGAGTCCTCAAACCTTGTACTCAATGATTATTAGTTATCCAAATGACCAATATACATAATGAGTAAGGATGGAACTAAGAACCCTATTGGAAAAAATTATCTCAGCACCAAACACTAGTTGAAATAGTGTATCCTTGTTTAGGCACTTGTAGGTTGTGCAATATGCCCATAGTACTATAAATACTTGATCATCCCAATATTTGTGACCAACATCACATATCTTCATGAGACCCATCCCCAAGATCTTGTTGAATTCCTTAGTGATGTCATTAGCTTGTGGATGATAAGGCATTATCTTATGGTGTGCCACCATGTATTCGGTTAACAAGATCTACATAGTTTCATTGATGGAGTGTGTGCCTCTATCACTAGTCAAACTAAATAGGCACCCATAGAAACTTATGATATACTGCCATATGAACCTCATGGTTGTGATGGCTATGTAGTCTTTGGTTAGTGCTACCTCATCCCACTTGGGGAAATAATCAGTTGCATGTGTCCCTTGATGTAGGAGTGATCAGCCCAACAAAATCAATGGGCCATTTTTCAAATGGTGCCTGGAAAATAATGGGGATGAGAGGCATCTCATCCTAGTTTTTGGGTTTCCCTATGCACTAACATATGTCACATGCCATAACATAATCCTTTGCATCTTGGAACATGCTTGGCCACCACAAGCCTGATTGTAATACCTTGCATGCCATTGCATCTTCAGCACAATGGCCTCCTACTATTCCCTCACATAAAATGGAGTCCCTTTTTTGTTTTAAGACACATCAATTTAAGATTTCATCTTGATTGATTTTGTATAGTTCCCTGTTGATGAGCTAAAAAGGGGTGGCATGAACTATGAGTTATTTATTTTCTTTAGTTACCATTATCTAGGGTGCAGACCCAAACATTAAGAAAGTGGCTATTTTTTCCAAGTCCTCAAGGATGTACTAGACTCGATAGAGTTGTGCATCCAACATGTCATCCCTAATAGGCACTGTTGCATCACTAGAGTTAATATAGGATAAAATTTCTAGGCCAGAGTTCTATTTTCTAAGCTTGATATCAACTGAGAACTAGAATTCTTGAAATAGAACTATCCATCTACAAATACACCCGTGGAGAATGGGATTGTTTATGAGGTACTTAAGTTCCTCGTGGTCTATGAAGAAGATGAATGGGGTCACTAACAAGTATTATCTAACTTTTTGTAAGGTATATACCATGGCTAGTGATTTTCACTCAATTATTGTATAGTTATGCTCTTATTTGGGTTTTATATTATAAATATAGCATCAAAGCTAAAGTCTAGCCTAATAAGCTAGTGCACTAGCCCTTTTATGTAATACTAATGTCTTGTGGACTCACCCTAAGTGCACTACTTAAGACAGATTCTTGTAGGTTTTAGTTGCATAATAATACTTAGTTATATTATTTATGTTTAACATGTATTCAATTAGATATTCCATAAATTCAAAGATAGACTATTACGATCCTTGGAGTTCTAAGTTCTACTACCATAATTACACAAATTAATTATATTACAGTTTTAGAGTTACTTCTTATAAAAGAAAAGATGTGCTAGAATTCATGCTAAGTAACTCACACATCATTCATCATGAACTCAAAAAGTTTGATAAAACCCAAAAATTCATATATTAATCATAAGCATCAACATTAACAATACATCCATCCCTCATCATCCTCCTCATTATCCTTTATAATAGGGGTATTTATACTTGTTTATTCCTCATCAAGTGTTTATAATCATTAATGACTTGAGAAATTATCCAACAAACTCATAATATACTAAGAGTCATGGTGTTTAACAAAATCTTCTCCTAAGGATCCAAACCTTTTCACCCTTATATCCATGCTTTATGCTGGATCCTTGTTATTGTGTGTTCCTCTCCTTACAGGCTAGTGAAAAAATTCTTATAAATAAGGTTTAGGTGTCCTGTATGAATCATTTCCTTAACTTTTCCTACTTCCCATGCACTCCTCTAGTCTTTTGCTTTAGTTTTGAGTCCTAAGTCCTCAATTTCCTCATGACTAATTTTTATTTGACTTGGTGTTATTATGTTGGTCCATTCATACCATTACCCTATAAGTTCTATACCATGGTGCTTTTGCACCTCCCAAGTTCTACACCATGGTGCTTTTGTGCCATGGTCCTTCTATGGCGTGTTAGTTTTGTGCCAAAATAGATAATACTTAACCAAAATTTGGGGCCAACATCACCCCACACTAAGCTCTTAGTCCATGTCAGACTAATTCATGCTAGCATCTTCTATCAAATACTTAGGTCTCATCTGTTTGATCTCTTTCTTAACATTGTCCCAATGTGACAATGCCTAAAGTACCTTGGTAGTTATATCTTATATGACCCCTTTTAATTTCTTCATCTCCTTGGGTTGGCTAGATTTATCATTATCCTTCTTTACCAATTCATCTAGAGATGAGATAACATCCTTCTATATGTCTTATAGTGTAGAGACATCTTTGTCAACATGAAATTGGAGGGTTGTAAAACTTGCATTTAGCTAGTAATGATGTGTATTGATTATGTACTCCATCATCTCAACATCTATGAATACCTTGGCATGCTTAGTGTAGCCATTTATTAAGAGTGCAACATCAACCATCTGTTGCCTCTGGGCTTCTTTATCTTGGAACTAAGTCTCTAAGATTTTATTTAGGTGCACCAACCATGCAAAAATTCCATCCAAAATGGGGATAACTTCCCCAACCCTTTTTAAGGAATGATTGCAGACTTCTATTATCATGGTGAACTATTTTACTAGATCTAGTCCCTCATATTTTAGCATAAGGTACTCCTTGCATCATTTTAGTAGAAAGTTCACCAAGGTCTCTAGCTTGCCTATGGCATCCCCATCAAGAGGTATGACGTCTACTAGTGTCGATTCCTATTGAAAAATTATTTTATAGAGGTTCAAATCTTTCAATTTTGCCTCTGTGACCTCTTAGATTAAATTCTTCAAAGTGGCCACTTCTTTAGTGAGCACTTGTATATCTGCAACCTCTTTATTGTATATACCCACAATTTGGGCATTTTTCCTTTTAGAAGTACACACATCAAAATCTGATAAAATGTTCTAGCACATGATCTCCATGGCCAACTTACAAAATGTGATGCTTGCTAGAAGAGGGGATATTTATTGAGGATCAACCCATAGTGGCTTGGGTAGTGCAAGAGCATCAGGTCCCAAGGAGAGGCTATCTTAAGGGATCTCAAAATACCCCTCCTCATTATACATGTCTAGAAGAAAAGACACCTACTTCCTAGTTTCAAAGGTTGCATCTATTGAAATGAAGTGCAGCCATAGATAGAGCATCCTATTAGGGATGCTAAACTGAAAATGCTCATGTAGATTGGTAGATGTATTATTGTTAGTCTCTTCCATAGACTCAACTAGTTCCTTTCCCTTACTATGGTCACACTCTAAGGTGGTCTCTTCATCGGTAGCCATGGGAATGCTACCAATGGCCCTTTCTCTCTCATCTTCCTCACCATCCTCTTCACCATAGAGTGGCTCAACATCAAACAATAAGTTATTGGAGGTGGTTTTCTCTTCTCATGTTGGTGAGGGAGTATTTTCAGATTTAGAATCTGAGCTATGAATCTATATTTCAAGTATGTCCTACTAGGGTGCTTGCCCACTGGTCTACTATTGGGTAGCTCTTAAAGAAGATGATTTTGAAGGAGATGGTTGTGGAATAACCTTAGGGGGAGAAGGTGAATTTGGAGAATGTAGAGGTGGAGGGACTATTAGAGGTGGATATTTGGGTGAAGGTTAGGGAGAAGAAAGATGTGATGGAGAAGGGTGTAGTGGAGAAGGGCACAATGGAGATGGAGAAAGGTGAGGTGGAGATGGATAAGATTGATGTGGAGATGAAGGGCAAGGTGGAGATGGGCAAAGAGGTGTGGGGCTTGGTTGATGGGTTTGGGTAGTCTTCTACTACTTTTATGGAGTATGTTGTCCATTTATGCTAGTACCAAGCTCTGGCCACTTATTCAATGGGGGTGCCTTCGAGAGCTTCTCCTTATGGTCTTTGACCTAAGGATCCTTTTAGGGCTACAACATGTTGAATAAATATTGTACTTGTTCACCTATCATTATCTACTTTACCTTGATATCTATCAAGTTCATCTTTCTCTTATCTTGGTAGGCCTTCCTTCCTAGATAGATCAACATCTTTTGGAGAATATGAATCTCTATATCAATCTTTTTAGCTTCCAAGATAATGAGTTGTGTGTCATATATCAGGTTTATAGAGTCTATGAAATACCACGCTGAGTAGGCATATGGTAACTTCAGCCATGCAAAGAGCTCTTTAGGAGAGTTCATTTTGATGTGTGCAAGGAAGAAGTGTTGCTTCATGGCAAACTGGGCTTGATTAGCAGCCAAAGGGGGTAAGTAAGTCCTTCATGATGTGTCACTCATTCTTGAATACCACTTTTATCCCATCAAACTAGTACCTCATCTTGATTTTGTATGAGGGGTAATGTGTTGAGGGCATGTGAATGCCTTATAGCATTCAGTAGGGGACTTGTGTGTTGGGGGTATACCCACTTCAACACTCTTGAGCTATAATTTGACATGCCAATTTCATTAAAAATCATTAAGAGAAGGAATACCCCCCATAAAAACTTGTACCTAGGTATCCGATGGGTCTTCTCTACATCTTCGATGATCTTCTGGGTAAAATACATAGCCTAGTTATATTTTAGTCCTTGAGTGACTTGGTGGGAAATATAAAAGTGCATCATGTTGACCTCTTTCCATCGATCGATCCCACCAATCTTGGTCATAATGATCCACACTACAACCTAGAGGGTCAGATCTTATAGTTTCTTTATGTTCATGGTGTGGCCCTACTTTTGATACATGAGCCCCATGATGATCCTTTGGATCTTCTTAATGTGTTCCAAATTGTCAATCATACTCAACCCTAAGCACTGCAGTCTCGTAACCTTATTTATTCTCTTAGGCATGATCTTCATACTATTCCCAAAGAAGTGAATGTAGTCCCTATGGATGCATGAGAGAAGGAACTAAATTGCCTCTATGGGTTTTTTAAAGTATGGTAAAATGAAGAGTTGGAACAACCCCATAGCATCTAGCTAGTTGAATATCTTAATATCAAACACTACTTGGTTCTTGGTGTTCTGGTACTTGAACTGATAGTCATTTTCAACCTCATTTCTAGGTTATTGATGATTATAATTGAAGATTGTGTAAGTGGAAACCTTGGAGACCCAATTGTCTACACGCAACACCAATTTTGGTTATTGTATTTCCTCAATTAATAGAGGCAAGGGAGGGGATGATGGATCCTTCTTTGCTGGGGATGATTGAGCCTTCTTTGATTTTTTTTCATGATTGTTTCTTCTTCCTCCACATGCTAAACTTGTTCTTCTAGAGTCTCTTCCCTAATAAGAATGGTGTCTCCATGCACCTCTTCTTCATCTTCTATCATAGGTAGTTCAATTCTTTGGGACTTTTTCTTAGGTTGCATCACCCTCCAAGGCACCTAAATGTTGATAGACAACTGTCTAATGTTCCAAAATGAATATGTGGTTGTGGTTAATTGATTCAACTTTTCAAGCTTGAATGTTCTCTAATGGCAGATTTTTGTAACCTACAACCGATAACTTTTGATACTACCCTTATATTTCTTTCATGTAACCAAAATTGTAATACATGTCCATAAATATGCAATGCTCTTTGTAGGTTACTATGGAAATGAATTTACTTTACTCAGCTTTGGATTCACTGTTCTCAGCTCTGATATTTGCTTATTCTCAGCTCTGTTAATCTCAAATACTCAAAAAAGTAAAATGTAAAAAGAGTTTAACTTGCCTATTAATAGGCTCAAGGGGGGGTTCACCATCATTAATACTTTTCCTTCACCCATCACTTCATATCATTAATGTGTAAACACCTAAAATTGGCCACCAATGGTTTTATATCCAAATTTTGACCAATTATTATCAACCATTGACCATCTAGCCTAAGAATTTATAAATGTCTCAAATTTGGCTTCATAACTATGCAATAAATCAATTTGGCCTATTAATCAATTAAATTGAATGAATGCACCATCAATTAATTCAAAATCATTCAAAAATATTCAAAATCCTAACAAAGGTTAATTAACACCAAATCCTAAGCAAATCCTAATCAAAGTCTAATTGAATTCATCCATGAGAAATTAAATCAATTATCAAAAAGAAAAATTCAAATATTAACTTTTGTGAGTTGTCACATTTGGAAAATATCTAAAAATATGTTTTTGGAGACCCATGCCTATTTATTAAAAATCATGAGTACTTGATAACTCATAACTCTACTGGAGTTACTTGTAAGCCAACCAAGATAAGGATTTAACCCATTCCAAGTTGATTTCAAAATCTATAAATACAAGCCTAGAGCTCTTTATTTAGAGAACTTGAACATAATAGAGTTACAATGTTGGATTTGATCTATGAAGCAAATGCATAATATTATAATGCCAAAATCAAAACCAAGCAAAGAAAAAGCCAACCATGGTGCCAAGAGGAGATAGATATAGCCAAGACCCATTGATGAAGAAATTTGGAGTATAATATGAGCAAGTCAATGAAGAAATTATTTGAAACTCTCAAGGAAGGTAAAGATTGTTGTTCTTTGTATTTTAGTTGGGTTTTCAGTTACACAAGATGCATTAAGCACTTCATAGTACATGTAATTATGGATGGGACCATCCTTATTGATATTAATCACCATGGGGCTTATCCATTCATATTCATTAATGGGGTGATTACTCCAGTGCATAGCATGCTGTCAATTTTCTCTTTGACTCACACCCATTGATTGGGATTCATTCTATATGGTCATTTTCTAACTGGTCAAGCACCTTCAACTAGCTTGATATGAATTTTCCCAAGGATGGGTAGATTCTCTTCATTTTTCTATAATTTATGGGAAAGACATCCTAGTATTATTTTAGCAACTCAAATATTATTGCAATTTCCATTTTAGTCCAGTAATTTCCTACCATGGCCATATTTGGTTCCTACTCTGTGTAGATATTATACTAAATAGTTTGAATGGGCCCATTATAAGGGTTTTATAAATTAGTGTTGATATCATGAACATATCTTATGCCATATCTTGTAGGGACTTCCAAATGCGTTGACAAAGGGTCATGTGATTTATATCCTTCACCTTCTTCAATGTGAAACACTAGCATCTATTTGCCTAAACATATTTCTTTGCACCGATCATGATCATGTTAGGATCTATCAAGACAATTGATTACTTTTGTGCAAGCAACTAAACATGAAATTAAACCAGAATAATAAGTAACTAGAATCAGAAACAACAAAGAATATGAGATACAAGAAACAACCCAAAAACTTGTATTAAACTCTTCCAAAAGGAAATACAATGAAGAAATCACACTTTCTTCTCACACCTCTAAGATGTACAGATCTCTTTCCCTCAAGAGTTCTTTCTCAATTACAACCAACTCCAATACTTGGATTGATTCACATTTACAATAAATGTCTTGTACAATTCTACCATAAACTATGAAGATCTAACCCTATTATATAATACTAAGATTCATGAGCTATGCATTCTCCACCATTAGATTATATCTCCTAATCAAAGGTTCAAATAAGTCCTGCCAAAAATAGAAATGCAAACTCAATACTAACAGTTATACTTTTCATGCAAACAATCTCTTTTGCCACCAAAATAGAATTTTGGACGCATAGGTGATCGGCATCGGTCCCTGCCTGTCTGCCTATGACCGATGTCAGTCGATCCATGACCGACGTCGGTAGCCTCTGGTCGACTCCTGACTGGCATCGGTGACTGTGTAAATACAACTTTTACATTTGCTCATTTGGTGAAGCTTTTATCTCCACAACTCAACAATCTCCCACTTGGAGATAAACAGCTGCACCTATACCTGTACAGCAACATCCTCTAGCCTATCCATCTTCAAGCTCAATCTTGAAGACCTACAAAAGTTGAATGAAGATTCAACTTCTCCTTTGTTACTGGCTTGGTTAACATATCAGCAGGGTTCCTTTTTGTATGGATCTTCTCCAGCTTCAACTCACCATCCTCCAATACCTATCTAATGAAGTGGTACCTAAGTTGTATATGTTTGGTTCTTGAATGAAAGGCTGAATTCTTTGCCAAATGAATTGCACTTTGAATATCACTGTATAATCTGCAACTCTCTTGCTCCTTTCCCAACTATTCCATGAACCATGTCATCCATATCATTTCCTTGCTAGCCTTTGTGATTGCAATATATTTTTCCTCTGTAGTAGACAAGGCAACAACCTTCTACAACTTTGAAATCCAGCTAACCACTGTTTCACCAACAATGAATACATATCCTATGGTGCTCCTCCTGCCATCCAAGTCACCTACCATATCTGAATCTACATATCCATGTAGAGAAGTGTTTGACACTCCATAACATAAATGCCTACTACTGGTCCCTCTCAGATATCTGAGAATCCACTGAATTGTTTTCCAGTGTTCCTTCCCTGGATTGGCCATAAACCTACTGACAACTCCCACTGCTTGGGCTATATCAAGCCTAGTACATACCATTGTATACATCAAGCTCCCAATTGTGGAAGCATATGGAACTCTACTCATGTACTCTACCTCATCATGTGATTTTGGACACTGTTCTTTGCTCAACTTGAAGTGTCCAGCCATAGGTGTACTTACCGATTTTGCATCCTGCATATTGAACCTCTTCAACACCTTGTTCACATAATCCTCTTGAGACAAAATCAAATAATGATTTTTCCTGTCTCTCTTAATACTCATGCCAAGGATTCTCTTTGCTACTCCCAAATCCTTCATGGCAAATGTGTGAGCTAATTTCACCTTAAGCTCATTAATATCCTGCATGTGTGAACTTGTAACAAGCATATCATCTACATAAAGTAACAGGATAATATAACTACCATTATCTAATCTTTTGAAATAAACACAATAGTCAGACTGACATCTACAAAAGCCATGCTCTGTCATAAACCTGTCAAATTTCAAATACCATTGTCTAGGAGCTTGCTTAAGACCATATAAGCTTTTCTTCAACCTACACACAAGCTTCTCCTTACCTTTGACCTCAAAACCTTTCAACTGATCCATATATATTTCTTCATCTAAATCTCCATGAAGAAACATTGTCTTAACATCAAGCTGTTAAAGATGCAAATCCTTAATAGCAACTAAAGACAATATAGTCCAAATAGAAGTCATTTTTACTACATGAGAAAAAATTTCACCAAAGTCAATACTTAGTTTCTGTGCAAATCCCTTCACTACCAACCTAGCCTTATGTCTCATCTATCCATTCTCACCTTCTTTTACCCTGTAAACCCATTTGTTTTTTAGTGCTCTCTTTCCAGCTGCAACTTAACCAAATCCCACGTTTGGTTCTCTTTCAAGGAATCAATTTCCTCATTCATGCCAAGCTCCCACTATTTCTAGGTTTCCACCTGCATTACCTCATCAAAACTCTCTGGTTCTCCACCATCAGTGAGCAATAAGTAGAATAAAGAAGGGGAATATCAAATCATAGGTTTACTTACCCTTTTTGACCTCCTTATGGGTGTCTGAGACTCATTCACTACTTGTTGTCTGCCCAAATTCCTCTCTGTCAGTGACCGATCTTGGTCATCTCTTGGTCTGTACCTGACTGACGTCGATTCCATATGATTGATGTCGATTCATGTATGATCGACATCAGTTACAGACTGACCGACGTTGGTTACTTCCTGACCGACATCGGTTGCTGCCTGACCGACGTCGGTGTCTGTGTTTTCCAAAGAGTGATTATTTTTCCCCGCGAACTCATTTTTAGATCATCACCTCGTCTGAGTCAACATTGCCTAGATCAGTATTATTTAGATTCTTGAGCTGATCACTGTACATCACCTTCTCATTGAAAACAACATCATGACTTTTAATAAATTTTTTAGTTCCTAAATTCCACAACCGGAATCCGAAATCTTCAGAGCCATAACCAATAAAAGTGCACTGCATAGATTTAGCATCCAGCTTCTTTCTATTTTATTTATCAATGTGCACAAAAGCTTCAAAACCAAAAACTCTGAGAAATGAAAGATCTACCTTTTTACTTGTCTAAGCCTCTTTTGGAATTCCACCATCCAGAGCAGTAGAGGGTCCTCTGTTAATCAGGTAAACAACAGTATCTATAGCTTTTGCCCAAAATTGTAAGGGCAAACCAGCATGCAACCTCATACTCCGTGCATGCTCCATTATTGTTCTATTCATCCTTTCAACAATTCCATTTTGTTGAGGTGTCCTTGGAACCGTCCTTTCCCTGTGTATTCCATACATAGAACAGTAACTTTTGAACTTATTACTGCAGTACTCACCACCATTGTCAGATCTAAGGCACTTCAATCTCAAACTTTTTTCATTCTCAACTAAAGCTTTTCAGTTCTTAAACGTGTCAAAAACATCAAATTTCTTCTTTATACAATAAACCCATACCTTTCTTGTAACATCATCAATGAAAGAGACATAATACTGTGATCTTCTAATAAAAGCTACCTGAGCTGGTCCCCACACGTCTGTGTGAACAAGATCCAACTTGTGCTTCCTCTTTGTTGACCCAGTCTTGAGAAATCTCACTCTCTTCTATTTCCCAAAAATACAGTGCTCATAAAAATCTAGATCTATCCATTTCAAATCTAAAAGCTTACCTTTTGACTTAAGAATAGTCATTCCCTTCTCACTCATGTGGCCAAGCCTACAGTGCCACAACTTTGCATCTACATCTGAAGTATATAATATAGAAGGAGAATAATCAGTAATAAAATTACATAAATAGAGAGTACCTACTCTCTTACCTCTGGCTAATACAAGTGCACCCTTGGAAGCTTTCCAAGATTCAGTTGTGAGAGTTACTGTGCAACCCTCATCCCCCAACTTTCTTGCAGAAATCAGATTCCTCTTCCGGGTGGGTACATGCATGACATCCTTCAATACCCATGTGTTGCCATTCTGCAATTTCAGCTGCACTTTTCCTTTGCCAACAATTTTACAAGACTCATCATCCCCTAAATAGACTATTCCAAAATCTCCATGGACATAATCACTAAAAAATTCTCTATTAGGGGTAGCATGGAAAGAGGCACCAGAATCTAAAACCCAAGATTCTATTTTATTATCCAAGGAAAATATAAGAGCATCTTGTGCAACAATACCTGCAACTTTTGCTTCTTCTTTACCTTCATGTTGATTTTCTTCTTTGAATTTCAACCAACAATCTTTCCTTGCATGTCCTTTCTTTCCACAATTCCAATAGATTATATTTCTACCATTTATAGATTTAGATCTACCTCTCATCTTTGACTTAGACCTTGATCTCCCTTGCTTGCCCTTCTCTCTTTGCCTTCCCCTACTTTCAAAACTTAACGCATTACCTGATGTTTCCTCTGTGCTTTTTCTGTGAATTTCTTCATTCAAGATTACACTAACAACATCATCTACTTTCAAGATATTTGAAGTAGATGCAATATTACTAACTGCCATTACCAAACTATGCCAACTTTTAGGTAAAGAGCATAAGATTAAGAGAGCCTTAATTTCATCATCAAAAATTATTTTGATTAAATTTAACTGATTTACAATTCCATGGAAATCATTAACATGATTAGATACAGATCCACCTTCCTGCATTTGCAAATTAAATAATTGATTCATAAGATATACCTTATTTAAAGCTGAGGGTTTTTCATATAAATTTTCTAACGTATCCATTAACTCTACCATTGATTTTTCCTGTGATAAGTTAGATATCACAAAAGATGCCAGACTCAATCTTATAGATCCAAGAGCCTTTCTATCAAGAACATTCCATTCTTCATCTTCCGTATCTGTGGCTTCTTTGAAACCCCACCTAACGGTAAGTATAGATCTTTTTGATACATATAATCTTCTATCTGCATCCTCCATAATTGATAATTCTTGCCATTAAACTTCTCCATTCTTAGTTTATTTTATTCTGCCATTGCTTTACTCCCACTCAATCAGAAACCCCTATGAGTGACCTGTAATCAACAAACACTAACCAGATCTGATACAACCTGTTAATCAACCCAATGCTCTGATACCACTTGTTAGGATCTATCAAGACAATTAATTACTTTTGTGCAAGCAACTAAACACGAAATTAAACCAGAATAATAAGTAACTAGAATCAGAAACAACAAAGAATATGAGATACAAGAAACAACCCAAAAACTTATATTAAACTCTTCCAGAAGGAAATACAATGAATAAATCACACTTTCTTCTCACACCTCTAAGATGTACAGATCTCTTTCCCTCAAGAGTTCTCTCTCAATTACAATCAACTCCAATACTTGGATTGATTCACATTTACAATAAATGTCTTGTATAGTTCTACCATAAACTATGAAGATCTAACCCTATTATATAATACTAGGATTCATGAGCTATGCATTCTCCACCATTAGATTATATCTCCTAATTAAAGGTTCAAATCAGTCCTGCCAAAAATAGAAATGCAAACTCAATACTAACAGTTATACTTTTCATGCAAACAATTTGTTCTGCCACCAAAATAGAATTCTGGATGCACAGGTGACCAACGTCGGTCCCTACCTATCTGCCTATGACTGATGTCGACTGATCCATGACCAACGTCGGTAGCCTCTGGTCGACTCCTGACTAGCGTCAGTGACTATGTAAATACAACAACTTCTGCATTTGCTCATCTGGTGAAGCTTTTAACTCCACAACTCAACAGATCAAGGATTGGTTTTGGTGTGGAAACTTGTGATGATGATTCATTAAAGAGGTCTAGGGCATCCTCAAGATCATGATGAATATTCCACAAATGATCTTTTAGGGGACTTGGGTCACTTACAACTGATTCACACATGGCTTGGAGAGTGAGGCACAAATCCATCTTTGGTGAAGAATAGGGTAGTACTAACTTCATGCACTCCTTCAATAGATACCATAATCTAGTACCCATGTGTCACTCTTCATGATCATACCATGTTCTTGCCTAAGTGCGTAATGTCCCATTAAATGCATGAACCCATAAGTACTCCAGAACTATGTTGTTTCATCCTTCCACATTATTTCACAGGCTTCAATGTGAGGTTCTAGTGCTTGTATGCCACTATAATTGATTGATACCCTAACCTTGTTATCATGGTATAATTGATGATACAAAACAGAGTGTACTTGATCTCAATAAAGGAGTCACTCATGATGGGCACACCACCATCTTGTAGCAGTTCCATCAAAGAGATGCACTAATGATCTCATATAATCACTTTTGGTATCTTATAATTCTTCAATGCATTGTATGAAGTCATATACCTCCATTTATCCATGGAATCATGAAGCTTCTTCCATTATTTCTAATGGTGGACCTACCAGTGATCCTCTCATTGTTAGTCCAGTAAGATGAACAAACTTATGATGCTTATTAAATGAGCCTAACACATTCTACTGACTATTGATGATACTACACACTTGTCCAGTAAGGTCATAGTCATCATGTGCCTAATAATTACAAGCATTGCTAGTAGTGTAAAAAAGAGATTGAGTGTCTGACCATTAGACAACACCATTTGGATTAGGATCTCTTAGCTCATCATTCCTTGTAGTAATGTTATATATGTTGTTTATATCTTCATCTACATTAACAAGCTCTATGTAAGGAGGCCCTTGTGCATGATCTAGTGAAATAACAATGTGTTAATCAGTGTTTTCAAAATTGATGTAACATTTTTTGAAACTCAAGTGTGCATTGTTCTCATATAACCAAGGTCTTCCCAATAAAGTGGGGTAATCATCAGCTTTAGCTAGTTCTATAACCTTAAAAGTTGCCTTGAAGGGTACTCCAAGTATGTCAACTATGACATTCTTGAGGACCCCAATGAGTATCGCACGAGTCTTATTTTCTATAAATAAGACATGAGGTGAAGGTTATAGTGTTGGACTAACCATATTTCTCTAGGCATCCTTGGTAATGAGATTTACTTCTGTACTAGTGTTAACTAGGATGTCTCAAATTACCCATCCATTTGTGGTAGTATTGACTAGTATCTCTCTATATTATGAAGGAGTAGAGGGAATAATAGTGTCCCATCACTAAGCATGATTCAGGTGATGATCCTTAGTCTATGTAGTGACTTGAAGTTAAACCTCAATTGGTACTTTCACCTGATTATTAAGCCAAACACTCAGTTGTGGGATAATGTCCTCATCTAGTATGCACTTATATAGTTCCTAGAAGTCATCATGTGCCACATTCTGTGGTTCAACTATTTTTGACATATCAACACGTTACATTGATTCTCTGTCTCTTAGGAATTAGATGTCACCTTGGATTTCTTACACTAATGTCATTGTGTCCTAGAAGACATATTTCTATTGTTGGGCATCTGTATATTTCCTTGTTCATGGTTCTTCACGTTGCACTTTCTCATTAGGATTGGAGGTAGATTGGGATTGTCCATTGTATATGGTAATATTCACCTATTGAAAATTTGGGGTGATTTAACATGTGTGCCAATGTGTTTTCTCAACTTGTATCATGCCAGAACCCTTTTCATTTCACTCCTTAGTGATAGTTGTGTACAAGTTAGGTCTAGCCAGTGATCCTTTTTACATAAAGCACATGTTGGGTATTATGGACAATCTCTTTGATAATGGTCTAGGGATCCACATTTTTAACATGTCATGGGTGGGAAGTAACCACCTCCTCATCCTCATCCTCTACCTCAGCCATGGTACCCACCATTATCTTGATTGTTTGCTATAGAGGTTTGGCACATGTCATGTGCTCATGCTTCATGAATATCACTAATGAAATGATAGTCATTATTTTCATGATTATAGGCATGACAAATATTTAAATATTTAGATAACTTTGAGTGATTTTCTCACTATAGAAGTGGGCAAGAGCATACATCATGCTATTCATGATAAATTTCAAGCATCTATTTGGGTATTGTGTGAATGTTCTTACATTGACAATTTCTCCTTATTTGCACATCAAATTCACATTTAGTGCACCAAACACCACTGCATGTATTATGTACACTAGTGGTTGTTATATTCTCAAGTTATGATGCCATTAAATCTATCTAAACTTCCATAAATGGGCTGATCTTGGTATTGACACTTCCAACTACACCAGCACAAAGGGTAGCTTCCAAGGCTTCACACAGGTTAGTGAATGTCTTCTAAGATAAGGTTCATCAAAAAGGTAGCAACAATACTTCCACAAACCATTGTGCATGCTGATTAATAAAAATCTCAAATGATAGTTTAGATAGCAACATCTTGAACCTTGCATCATACACTCAAATGTTTTCAGTAAGTCCCTGCTTTATGTCCTTCAGCATGGCTATGCTTTGTTGTTCAAATTTAAGAATGTCAAACTATTGAAGGAAGGTTACTTTAAGTTGATCATATTCAACCACCAGTTGTTGAGGGTTGAACTTCCTATACCATTTGTGTATACACTCTAAAAGCATAGCTGTAAACTATGTGGCCTTACGCTCAGAAGAGGTGATGTCACATGCTCTCCAAATAAGTTTAGATTTGTGGACATGATCAAATAAATTATTCATGCTTAAATATTCTAGTAAATGAATCATTATTTCATTATACACCATTGTTGGTTGAGTGCCTAAATTGGTGGTTATTTTGAGCCTTCAACCCCTATCCCTTGATTGGGAAGTCCACTACTTCTTCTTGTTCCTCCTTCTAGTCCTCCTTCAACACCTCCACCAACAATGCTCATGACATGGGGCATGGTAGTTGGATGATTAACCAAACATGGGCCTGTACTCTATCCACTTTGAGGGCCAGGCCCTCCAGGCATCCCTAATTATGCCATGTAATTCCTTGAAAGGGAGAAGAAAAGTGTTAGGTCTATATATATGTCAAATGGATGATTTTCAGTATCCCTTACTAGCTCAATCACTGATTCCACACTTTCTATGTCCTAATTATGTATATGTACTTCATCTGACTCAAGATCATGAACGTGCACTATGGTTGGGGAGCTTAGTTGGTTTAGACTAGGCTCTTCAGTTATCGTCATCCAACTAATTTCTCCTTCATATGATAATAGAGGCATAGGGTGTGGTTCAAAAGTGATCGGGTCCTCTTTGTGTCTCTACTTTCTTATGGATCCTAAAAACACTTCCTGAGTTTTCTTGATCCTTTCCCATGCCACTAACTCCCAGAATCTTTTGTCAAGCTTCATCATACTTCCGCTTATGCAATGCCCATTGACGGGCTACCATTATAAACCCACAATATTTTACCAACTCATTTGTACTCCCCTCCCAATTATGTGGCTCATGCACAAAAATATTTAGCCCTCTATTGGCACAGTCTCATGTCCCAAATCAACACATAACTTTTTGATTTCTAAGGAAAAATGTCTAATGTAATGGCTATGTGATTCTCAGAGGAACTAAAACTTGGTTTCTTTAGGACATGACTAGGTGGTTACAACATATTCCAGAATGTAATTGTTCAAAACTCCTCTCCACCAAATGTTAATAGCTCACATCCATGGTGTTCCAAGTCATGCTAAATCTCTTTGTCACTCTAGGGTCCAAGGCTGCCTTCTCCCAAGGTTTTGAGACCATCCTTGAGCATATATAGAGAGCCAAGCATGTAAGTGAACTAGGGTCTTAGTAAAGAAGGTTTCATATAATGCACTGTAGAGATTTTTCTCTGCCCACTATCTTTCCAAAAATCTTGGTTCAAGGTAGGGAACTTCAAAGTTATCTTCAACACTAGTAATTCATTATTCTATATTCTCAAGAGTAATGCACTCAAACATTTTCCATGACTGAGCAGTAAATGTTGTAGGTCTTGGTAATGAAACTAAAATATTGGGGTTTTATATTATAAATATAGCGTAGATGCTAAATTCTAGCCTAATGAGCTAGTGCACTGGACCTTTCACACAAGACTGAGGTCTTGCATACTCATTTGAAGCACATAGATTAAGACTGGTTCTCATAGGTTTTTGTTGCATAGTAATACATAGTTATATTCTTTATGTTTAACATGCATTCAATTAGATATTCCATAAATTCAAAGATAGACTATTACGATCTTTATTATTCTAAGTTATACTACCATAATTACATAGATTAGCAACATTGCAATTTTAGAGTTACTTCTTATAAAAGAAAAGATGCTCCAAAATTCATGATAAGTAACTCACACATCATTCATCATGAACACAATAAGTTTGATAAAACATGTAAATTCATATATTACGCTTAAGCATCAACATTAATAATACATCCATCCATCATCATCATCCTCACAGTCCTTTACAATAGGGGTATTTATACTTGTTTATCCCTGATCAAGTGTTTATAATCATTAATGACTCAAGTAATTATCCAATGAACTCCCAATATACTAGGATTCATGGCATTCAAAAAACTCTTCTCCTAAGGATTTGGGCCTTTGTGCCCCCTATATCCATGCTCTATGTTATATCCTTACTATCATGTGTTCTTCTCCTTACAAGTTGATGCAAAACTTCCTATAAATAAGGTTTGGGTGTCCCATATGAATCATTCCCTTAACTGATCTCACTTCCCATAGGCTCCCCTAGTCTTGTGCTTCAATTATGAGTCCTAAGTCCTCAAGTTCCTTATGACTAATTATTACTTAACTAGGTCCTCTCATGTTGGTCCGTCTACACCATTTTCCTCTTGTGCCCTATAAGTTCCATGCCATAGTGCTTCTACACCTCCCAAGTTTTGTGATATGTTCTTCCACATCATTCCAGTTTTGCATGAAAATAGGCAATACTTAGCCAAAATTAGTGGCCAATAACTCTACTTGGGTTAATTTTCTTCTTGCAAAGGAGATGGGATGATCCATTTTGCCTTCATCAGGTTGCACTAGAATAACACCAATTACAGATCTAAATACATCGACATGGACATGGAATGGGGTTTTTCAATCAAGAAATTATAAAATAAATACACTAGCCAACTTAAGCTTCAAAGTTTTAAAGGCATCCTCTTGTATTACACCCTAATAGAATGGGCCATCCTTATGCAAGAGCTCCTCTAGTAGTGCCATAATATTTTCATAGCTCCTTATGAACTTTCTATAAAAGACACAATGGCTAAGAAAGGAGTGAACATCTCTCTATGTGGAAGGAGTCTGGAGCTAAATGATTATTGCAATGTTCATGAGATCGATGAGTAGGCCATCTTTATAGATGATGTGCCTAAGCAAGGTTCTAAATGGTGTTGTGACGACACCCTTCTTGAGGTTCAAGGATATTTATAACTATTATCACCTCTAAAACATGAGGCACAAGTTATCATAATGATCTTTCATGAGCCCATACATAATCCAATCATCAAGGTACACTTGGAGGAACTTATGAATAAAATCCTTAAATGTGGTGATGACTGACACATTCTTGAGTCCAAAGGGCATCACATTATATTTGAAATAACCCCATTCTATCGTAAAAGTTATTTTAGGCCTACCCTCCTCTTTAATTTGGACTTGATGGTATCCTAAGAAACCATTAGTGAAAGTATAGATTTCATAGCTTGCAATGCCATCTAAGACTTTGTTAATGGATGGAGTTGGGAAGGGGTCAGTGATGTAGGCAACATTTAATAGTTGGTAATCAATGTAAATGCAAATGCATCCATCTTTCTTAATGCTAATAACCATGGGGCTCGCCCATTATGACTCTTGCACTGGGTAGATCACTCATGCAACTAGCATACTATCAATATATCTTTTAACCTTGGTACAGAGATTGGGGTTCATTCTATAGGGGTGCTTCTTTATAGGTTGCACACCATCCACCAATTTATTAATTAGTTTATTTTAAAATTTTGTTTGTATAGGTTGGTTTCACCCATTGGTTGGTTTTGTAATAAACTTTTCATGAAAATCCTATAAATATTTTCATGTTATTTGTAAAAAATATCTCAAATGAATACATAATTATATTTTGTATGGAAATATGTATTCGAAATGTAATTTATTCCTTTAATCAATTGATATATGGACCAACATTGCTATCAAAACCTGGCAAATTGAAGAGGAAAAGTGAAAATTTATGATAAGCCATTTTGAAAAAAGAAGAGGCAGTACAATAGTAACATTTGATTTGTCTAAAATTGTTCAAACATCCGATCTATACAAGCATCAAAGTACATCTCGAAATTAGCTTAGAAGTTTGAAATTTTGATTTCTATGGAAATTGGCACACCAATTTAGACCTATATGGTGGCTAGACAACAGGGTCCATTTATATGAAAACATCATTTATTTTCAAAATTAATTATTTATTGGTAGAAAACTAGTAAAATAGCACTTCATGGTTGATACATACTTTTGCACAATATTTCTTTTTAAATATTGCATTTGATAAAAATCTACATAATTTTGTAAGTTGTAATCTGAAAATGGTTGGTCATCCTCAAACTAATTCCCAGCAAATATGAGCCTCTGATAATTAGCAAAATACCCTCTATCTTGAATCTTCATATTATCAATTGTATAAAAGGAAATGTTCCAGAAATAAACTGTAGAAGAAGCATGCAATGCTAGTAAAATAACTATGAAATAAATGACAACCACAATGGAATGGCATGATGGAAGAAATGCTTGAAGTCTTGGAAACCTAAAATCAAATACACTTACATTTATTTATTTATTTCAATAGAGTGTGGGCTCCACCTAGAAAAACACAAGATTAAATTCCATTTTTATTACAACACAAAAAGTGAATCCATTTGATTAAAAAAAAATTACCGTACAAGTGACTTCTTTCCATTTGGCAAAATAAAAAGTATTTATCATAAGTTACTTTTGTACTAATCATTTGGATGATGGGGAGTTGGCTACCCTAATTTATTTGGTCACATACCTAAATAGAGTGCAAAGTTTCAAATCCTTTTGACTTTACATTTTTTTAACAGTCAAATCAGTGATATAAGGGTGTATTGGTGACTTTTTGAGACAATTTTTTGACAAATCATCATTTTGTCTAAAAGTGGTCATGTAACCAAGCATTTCATAGGTTGTTGAATGTTATGGACACAATAGAATAGTCAATTGTGTAATTTAAAGTGTCCTTATATGATTATTGTAACCAATATAATGAAATTGATGTATAAAGGTGCATTTTCAATCAAATCTAACACCTTTGAAATGAAAATTATCATAATATCACTTCATGCTTGTGCTCTCAGAGACAAAACCATCTATTAAAATTCCTATGATACTTTTAATTGACACCATCTAAGTCACAATTGGAGGTTGGAGGATCCGTTGGAGGCTAGAGGACTATTCCCTTCTCTAGTTAGCTATTCACTCAGAGTTTGGGTTCACTGCTTGAATAAATTTTTTATCTTGTGTTCTTGCTTCTAGTTTCATTTTTGGATTTCTATACCTGATATTCATGACATGGAGTGAAAAGGATTAGTTGTTTTTATTTCTCTCGATGCATGACTTCTCACCTTTTGCCTGATAGGGGGATAAGATTTGGGCATTGATTGGGCTTTAATGAGTCATCAATGACATTACGAGTTGATAGGGCTTGATAGCACCAGCAATGTTTAACAAAGGTCATCAGTGTTTGTTGGTTATCATGAGATGTGCCATATAGAGTACAAGGTTTGTCACTTGGATGGGTTCTTGTGTGGGACCTTATGTCGATCAATGTAGTTGAATAGACTTTGATCAGGTTCTAATATAGTATGGTATGATGATCATAGGGGATGAGTAGGCTTTGATCATGTTCATCAGCCTTTTATGCCACAAGTTATAGGGTGGGCATCTATATGGAGTGGCATCAATTTTGATCAGTATTAAGAGGTATAGTTCACCACTTACAGTTACAATAGAGTTTCTTTGATGACTTCAGAGTCATCACTCTAGATCTTTTCTATACACTTTGGATCAAGGGGGAGTTTATTGGTTTTATGATCCAATTCATTAATTAGTTTATTTTTACATTTTGTTTATGTGGGTTGGTTTCACCCATTTGGTTGGTTTTGTAACCAGCTTCTAATGAAAATCCTATAAATATTTTCATGTTCTTTGTAAAAAAATCTCTCGAATGAATACATTATTATATTTTATGTGAAAATTTTTATTCATAATGTAATTTCTTCTAATTATCTATTGATATCTGGGCCAACACCTTCATGTCTCCATAATTTTGTGAAAACAAATCTTGAAACTCCTTTAAAAGATCCAAAATTTGTGCTAGCTCTGCATCAGACCAATATGCACCTAGAGTGGCTAGCTTTGGTTCCCCTTTTGAGCTAATGTCTGCCTAGGTGGTTTTGAGTAGTGCACATTAGGGCTCATTCCTCTCTTGATGTGTGTCCTCAACTTGCCTACTCACCTCAGTTGTTTTGATGTGGAGATGAGTAGGGTCTTCCTCATTAGGGGAACTATCATTCATTTGGTGCATAAGCTTCCTCTTTCATGTTAAGGATGTCTAATTACACACTTTTTAGTTATTTGCATCTTCATCATTCGAGTCACTACTGAGTGCCTATTCCTCAAAGAAATTTAGGATCACTAATCCTTTATCCTCAAACATATCTTTTATGTACTCTAATATAGTAATGTCCTTAAACACTTTCCTTAAAATTACTTGAAATGGTTCGATCAATTCTAGGTTATGTGAGGAAAAGGAGAAGGCATGCACAAATTTCTCCTTTAGGACATCCCAACTAGCTATCTCATGGTGTGTTTTTTTTACCACATACCAACCTTGCACCCATGTCTTCAAGGCTATATAGAAGGTGTGCATCCATAGGTTCCTTGGGACATTTACACCACAAACATTCCATGTTTATTCACACAAGTGTATGTACACTATTGGGTCTGAATCACTAGAGCATATAAAAATGTCTAGGTCCTTATTACTTTTTCTAAATCTGGTATATATGGTTGTTTTTACATCTTTCCAAGTTGGTAAGCTGGGCCTCTACACTACCCACCAATGAGTAGTAGTGCTTCTCAACATATACACTAGTAAATCCACCCTATCTACCTTATTTGATATGCATGACTCGAGGTCATGGACATATTCTTACACAAGATTACTCCCCTCATATCTCAGGATCACGACAAGTTTACCTTTGCTTGGGTGAAACACTCTCTTCCCCTTATTTTTTTTACAAGAGACCCATCTCTTCAAAGTGTGATTAATATGGACCCATCCAATCCTCATGGGTTTTGGAGCCTTCATGCTCACTAAACAACACCTCTAACCATTCATCTCATAAGTTTATTTGATCCATCAATCATAATCAACATCGATGGTGTTGGAGGCCAATTATCCATCTTCCCAAGAAAGCATTCCTTAGTCATTGTGGTTGAGAGTCTCAGTGTCTTGCACCATGATGTTATAGATATGGTTGATCTCATCCTCTAGATCAACACATTCTACATAAGGGGCTCCTTGGTCACTTGAGAGGGGGATCACTACCCTCTCCTTGCCATTTTTAAAGGTCATATAACACTTATTGAAGTGCATATCAAAATTATTCATATAACACCATAGACTTCTCAGGAGCACTAGATAGTTATCTTATTTAGCCAAATCAATTACCTCAAAGTCAACATAAAACTTAGTGCCCATGATATCTACAATGATTATTTTTAAAATCCCAATTGGTTTCATTCTATATCTGTTAGCCATGAAAAATATGTGAGGGGAAGTCCTCAAGTCTAGCCTACCTATCTTCTCCCATGTATTCTTTATCAAGATATTGACCTCAGTGTCTATGTCCATAAAGACCACACATACAAACCATCCATCAATGGTGGCATTCACCAAGAGTTTTTAATCGCACTCCACACTCTAGGTATGCCTGAATTCTCATGCCCTTTCCATGCATGGCCCAACAACTTCAAGTAGCTTCTACCCTATATGCTCTAAAAGTAATTTATTCAATAGGGGCAACATCCCTTTTATTTTTAGGAGGCATAAGATCTTTGTTAGCTCTTGTACCTCAAACTCTTGACCATCTTACTTCTTATGAGAGGCCAAAACTTGCACCTTTAGGTCTTACACTAGTTGGATCTCTCCTTCTAGGTTTTGAATCACACTCATAGCTTATTGTAATACATCTTTCGAGTGTGAAGGGTATGAGTAAGGCACAAATTTGGGTTCAAACCATGTTATGCACTTAGTGCGACTATGTTATATGTGTAGGTATTGGTGTATGCATCACATAACTGATAGTAGATGGTTGTGTTAACCTACCTTACATGTTTCATTAAAGGGTAGTTGCAAGCATCATGTGTTTCACAATAAACCTCATAGCTTAGAATTAATGTACACACATTCCTTCGAGGGTAGTTATTTCTATTATGGCCTTCTATCTTACAATCGGTATACCATAATCCACTTCGAGTGTCTTAAACTAAAGGTCAAATTTTGAATTTGGCTGGCCATAGCCATAATCTACACCTCCATTAATGGGCCAATTCTAGTATCATCACTCCTAACTTCCTCAACTCTAAGCATGGTTTCAAGCACTTGATGAGGATTGATGAATGTCTTCATGGATAGGGCTCTTCAGAATGGTACTATCAATCCTATAATGAACCATTGTGCATGCTAGGAGGGGTGAATTTCATAAGGAAGCTTGGAAAGAAAAGTTTTGAACCTAACATCATACAGTTGTATGCTTTTTGAGAGCCCTTGGTTAATTTCCATAAGCATGGTGATGTTCTATTATTCAAATTTTAGAATATCTAATTCTTTCAAGAATTCTTCCTTTAAAGTTTTGTAGTCAATCATATCTTGGTTAGGATCAAATTTATTGTACCAAGTATGATCATGGTCAAGTAAAGTGGTCACGAACTAGGTTACCTTATGTTCAAATTGGGTTATGCCCTAAGCACATCATTGTTGTTCACATTTCAGCACATGCTCTATAATATTTTCCACACCATGATACTCTGAAAAGTGTATGAACATCTCATAGTAAATTTGCTATAGGGGCATTGGCATATGAGATGCTTGCCCCTGGGACTTGTCCTATTAGTAGTTCTCTAATTCATTTAACCACTAGGTTAGGCATTGGCCCTATTGTTACTATCAATGTCGAAGACAATGAAGGCACTGTACTACTAATTTGTGGCACTGAGCCAATTCTTATGGGTTATTGCCCAGTGTACATAGTTGACATTGGCTAAACTAGAATGCTTGCACTTATGTTCTATGTTGTTGAGCTAGTTCCCAAATGTTTAGAGGTATCCTCACTTAAATCTTCATAAATAAAAACTTGTTCAATCATAAAATTATAGTCCAAGTCTATAAAATGGTTAAAGTTGATGTGGATTATAGGGTCAATTATCACTCTTCCTTCTTCACATGGGGGATCTAGTGTATGAGCTAGCACTATAGGTTCGAAGGGGGTAGGTGATTCTAGTGCATCTTTAATGGTCAAATTTTATAGGTACCCAGTGCATTCTTCACCCATAAATAGTTGATCTCGATCTATAGCTTCATGGTTTCTCTCCTCACACTGTTGTAATTCAAGAGATCCTTCCCTATGCCCTTTTTACTCACTATGGGTTCTCTTGACACTTCTAGGTTCTAGATATTCCATCAACCTATACCTCCTCTTATTATAAGTCTATCTCCAAAGTTCTCAAGTGTCAATTTTCTCATCCCCCTCCATTGCACTTCACCTACACATCCCCTTCTCCCCTCTTGTGCTTCTCATACGTGAAATGACTTTAGCCTTTCATTCTCATAGTTTAAAATCTATAATCCACCATTAGTTTATTAATCTCTACACTAAACTCTTTCACAAATATGCCTCTGGGCTCATGCAAAAATTGATATTTATCTCCCTTAGCGCAAGAGTATGTTGATACTATAAACTCAAGTACATAATTGTTTAGTGTTCCTTACCACCATTTGTCTACTGCTCTAGTCCAAGTGGCATCTAGGTTCTCAAGCCTCTCTAGGTGATCTTTTTTCCACTCAAGGCATTGTCCATAGCTTTAACTTCTATGGGTTGCATAAGCAACCAATCATCAATACACATGCTTAGGTAGTTCACAAGAGAATACCTCATATAGAGCATCATATAGGTTGTTCTGGACTCACTTCCTCAGCTTTTATCTTTTACAAGATGGATACTTTAGTGAAAATTTGTCTTCCACCTATTGTAGCTAGCACTTAATGTTCTTGAGGGAGAGTCAAAGCATTATTCTATCTCACCATTATAGCATAAAAATTTAACATGTGTCTCAAAAATAGAACCAAAATGTTGTGAAAAAGATGGGGTTTCAATTCTTTTACTCTATCAGGCACTTATCTAGTTGTTCCAAGTTATTTCTTGACTTGTTATAATTAGGTGAAAACATAAAATAATCCTGCAGTGCTAAACATTTGTCACTCAACTACACTGATATCAATCCATATAAGGTGCAAGCCTTATATACTCACTCGAAGCATAGTATATAAAAAACCAAGGCCCATATTAGGCTAGTTATGCCATGTCACAACACATTCTTCATAAGACTTGGTCATTGCACCAACAGTGTTGGCAGGTTCATTGGCGTAAGCTATTCTAGATGGAGTATGATGGTCTATAGGCATAAAGCCTATTCAGGGAACTTGTTCTAGTCATAGGGGTACAAGCTTATATTTGGTGGTTCTATTGTCTCAAAGGCATAAGCCTTTGTTTTACAAGGCTTACCACCATTCGATGCTAAGATGGTTCAATAGAATGCCTTAGATCAAGTTCATTCTGGGCTTGTGCTTTTTGCAAGAGTAATCACTAGGTGTGGGTTCTTATTTATACTTAGGTTATTTCTAAATAGTAGGCTGATGTCATCATAAATTATAGAGATGCCATGAATGCCATGAATTTAAATCTTTTAAACAACATTTTTAACATTTAGATGGAGTTTATAATACTAAAATAATTGCATTCATTGTGCATTTCAATAATAAAGCTAAAGACATTAAAACTAGGAACACCATGAATTACTATAACTAATCTTCTCAATTATTCAAAGTTTAAATGTAGAATAGAGTCAATGTTATGTAGATTAAAGTAAAAGCTAGCTAAAATACTACATGGATCAGAGGCTCATAGGTGAGTTTGGGAACTACAATCTAGATCGTCAGAGGCATTCATGCTAAAACTTATGCTAATGGCATCCATGATATCTAGAGTCATAGTTCAATTCTCATCTCTCTGCTAACTAGATTGAGCTCAAATTTATAACACTTAGGAACATCTTCATGCCAAGGTATAGGGCACACATTAGGTGTTGATCTAGAGCCTTAGTTGATCATTTATATGGCTCTATCACCTTGTAAACTTTACACTATGGTCACCCTATACATCTTACTCAAGAAGATGCCCTGAAAAATTAGGCACCAAATAACTGCCTTCCAGATGGCACTAAGTCTATGATGATTCCTCTAGTTGGAGTAAAATATGCCAAAACAACAATCATACTAAGTGATTTCCTTAAATTGAAGTGTCTATTGAGTTAGCATGGATCCATACTTAGATGAATTAGGGGCTCAATAAGAAGTTACCCTAATAATCATCTGAATGGGACTATCAGATGTCATATGAAAACCCTACATACATAATACATTCACATAAGTTATATTTTTCCAAGTATGTAGTAAAATTATTAAAACAAATTTATTTTTACAATTCAAAAGTACAAGTTAACATGTACCTTGATGAGTACATGTGTACATTACATTACACCAATAATGCATGTATCTGTCTCTACTCATAGAGATAGAGGAGTATCTACTATCATCATCAGCTAAACAAAAAAACTCACATAGTTTTCTAGATGACTTAAGTTATTTCATAACATGCATGATTCACATAAGGGAACAAACTTTAGGATTTGGAAGATAAGTAGTGGCATTATGGGTAGCAATGAAAATATTGAGTACTTAAGAAACACTATGAAGAAGAGATGCTAATCAAGCATTAAAAGAAGTTTGAAAAGGTGAAGGAACACCAAACATAAGATTAGAATAAATAGGAGGAAGAATATATTTTGAAAAAATATGAGAAAGACATCATTAGACATTAAAGGAGATTGTCTAGAAGATTGATCATTATTAGGTTACATATATCTTTCAACACATCTCACACATATAATTTGTATTCACATCATTGTCATTCAAATTTTAATTTGAACATGTATGATTGTTAGTCAAAAGCATATGTGTGTGTGTGTGTGTGTGTGTGTGTGTGTGTGTGTGTGTGTGTGTGTGTGTGTGTGTGTGTGTGTGTGTGTGTGTGTGTGTGTGTGTGTGTGTGTGTGTGTGTGTACATAGAGTATAATATTAAATTAAAATTTTACCTCCATATATATAAATAGTGGCCTAGTAACATCGATAGTTTATGTTGTGGAAGGCCCACAAGCTGACTCTGCAAATGAAGATGTAGGCACTATCTCCTCCTGAATTATAAAAATTGAATATATATTATTCAACTAATGTGTAAATTAATTGTTAGATTTTAAATACAAATATGACATAAAATAAACATGACATTTATATAAAATATACCTACATGTGTGTAGTGACCAATATGTGCACACCAAATGTACATGTTAAAAAATAATCACTCATGAGCATATCATTTGAGCTCTTAGAAGCACCACCATCATCATCTAAAGTTACAATACATATATCACCATAGTGTCTATAATGGTGAGGTTGAGTACGCACATTAGGTGGAGTATCTCTAGCATGGGTCTTAGAAAGCTAATCATATGCTGAATGAGTGTATCAATAAGTGCACTGAGTGCATTCAAAGTGTCAAATCCATGACCTCCTTCACCATAAATGGGATCTCATGTTGAAATAGATTTTGGGTTTGCATCCTTATAAGTTGATTAGGTTTATGACATGTACCTGGTTGATCTTATGTAAAGCCTTCCCCTCGACCTTGAAACTTGCCATAGTCAAAATAGTTAAAAATATGATTGAGAACAAACTCATAATAGTGGTTATTGGAAAAGTTGCATTGGTTTTTGGGTAAATGAATAAGGCACAAATTTGGTATTTTTATATTTATTTATCCTTCACCTCATTTTCTAACAACTTGTCAGCATAGTAATCCATACATCTATCCTTATATGATGCACATATATTAATTTGACTTGTTATCGAGTTAACTTGACCTAATACTAACTCAAAGGTATTGGCCAAATAGATGCAATAGGTGTTGGTTGATGTGGGGTCCATCATTATCCTAATTTTTTATTCAATTTCTATTTTATTTTTGACTATGTGTGCAGCTACATCCTCTTGACTGCTTGGGTGATCTTGTGGAACTGTAGGATGGCTAGGCAAAGGGTTAGGAGAGTTAGGATGATGGTTAACATGTTGGTATTTTTTAGAGGAATGAGCTATTAAAAAATAATAGGATTTATCAATTAAATAATTTAAATTAAAAAATTGCCAAATTTTAGGGTTAACAGGTTTAGTTTTTAATTACTTACCTCCCCTCCACAAAGGAATTATTTATTTGATGAGGTGTCAGGTGATCCAAAGGTGTTTTTTGTCTCTTTGAAATGGAATGTAATCATGGTATAGAAAATACAAGGAAAGAGAAAGAAAAAAATGAGAATATATGAAGTGTGCCCGCAAGTGGGCCTTTTTTGTATTTTCAATAGTGTATCGAGTTATTAAAACATAACGCGTACATATTATTTTTATTAAACTTAGTGCCAACAATGATTACATATTATTGGCACTAAACTCAATGCTAATAACATGTGTGCGTTATATTTCCATAATGTGTACATAATATGGCTCAAGAATCCCAAGCCTAAATTCAATTAATATGTATGCATCATGGTCATAGTGCGTACATATTGGGGGAAACGTCCATAGAATTATCCTCAAACTCTGTGAACATACCCTACTTTTAAAAAAAATATTAATATATTTTAATGTGCATTGAATTATTTTTTACAATTTTGTATATATTTATTATTGTTAGGATACACCGAGTACAATTGATTACTTTTGTATAAGCAACTAAACACAAAATTAAACTAAAAGTAATAAGTAACTAGAAATCAAAAATATCAAATAAGATGAGATATGAGAAACAATACACTCTTGTATTCAACTCTTCCAAAAAGAAATACAATGAAGAAATCCACTCTTCCCACACCTCTTGGGTGTACAGTAATTCTCCCTCAAGAGTTATCTCTCTCTCTCAACCAATTACAATCAACTCAATAACCGAGTTGTTATTCCCTTCTCTTCAGTAGATCTTCTTGGTCTTGCACCTTGCAGATCTAATTGATCTTACTTACAACTTAATTACAATACATGCCCCATGGGTCTCTTAAATAGGATCCAAGGCATACAATAATTAGAAACACAGACTCAAGACTAAAATTAGTCTTTACATGCAAACACCATGTCCTCCTAAAATCAGAACAAATCTAATTCTGAAAATGCATGCAAACGCACACACACACAGATGACTGATGCCAGTTGCTATCGGTCTGCATATGACTAACATCAGCCGATCCCTGACCGATGTTGATCGATTTTGATCCATGCCTGACCGATGTCAGCGATACTATCGATGTCAGTTACTGGTTAAGCCCAGCAACCTCCACATGAGCTCAATAGCGAAGCTTTTAGCTCCACAACTTAACAATCTCCCACTTGGAGATAAATAGCTGCACTTGTACCTGTACAACAACATCATTTGTCTTGTTTCTCTAGCTTGTTTCTCCATCTTCAAGTTTAATCTTGAAGACCAACAAAAGTTGAATGAAGATTCAACTTCTCCTTTGTTACTGGCTTAGTTAACATATCAGCAGGGTTCCTATCTGTATGGATCTTCTCCAGCTTCAACTCACCATCCTTCAATACCTATCTAATGAAGTGGTACCTAAGCTGTATATGTTTGGTTCTTGAATGAAAGGCTGAATTCTTTGCCAAATGAATTGCACTTTGACTATCACTGTATAATTTGCAACTCTCTTGCTCCTTTCCCAACTCTTCCATGAACTGTGTCATCCATATCATTTCCTTGCTAGCCTCTGTGACTGCAATATATTTTGCCTCTGTAGTAGACAAGGTAACAACCTTCTGCAACTTTGAAATCTAGCTAACCACTGTTTCACCAACAATGAATACATATCCTGTGGTGCTCCTCCTGCCATCCAAGTCACCTGCCATATCCGAATCTACATATCCATGTAGAGAAGTGTTTGACCCTCCATAACATAAATGCCTACTGCTAGTCCCTCTCAGATATCTAAGAATCCATTGAACTGCTTTCCAGTGTTCCTTCCCTGGATTGGCCATAAACCTGCTGACAACTCCCACTGCTTGGGCTATATCAGGCCTAGTACATACCATTGCATACATCAAGCTCCCAACTATGGAAGCATATGGAACTCTACTCATGTACTCTACCTCATCATGTGATTTTGGACACTGCTCTTTGCTCAACTTGAAGTGTCCAGCCATAGGTGTACTTACCAATTTTGCATCCTGCATATTGAACCTCTTCAACACCTTGTTCACATAATCCTCTTGAGACAAAATCAAATAATGATTTTTCCTGTCTCTCTTAATACTCATGCCAAGGATTCTCTTTGCTGCTCCCAAATCCTTCATGGCAAATGTGTGAGCTAATTTCACCTTAAGCTCATTAATATCCTGCATGTGTGAACCTGTAACAAGCATATCATCTACATAAAGTAATAGGATAATATAACTACCATTATCTAATCTTTTAAAATAAACACAATGGTCAGACTGACATCTACAAAAGCCATGCTCTGTCATAAACCTGTCAAATTTCAAATACCATTGTCTAGGAGCTTGCTTAAGACCATATAAGCTTTTCTTCAACCTGCACACAAGCTTCTCCTTACCTTTGACCTCAAAACCTTTCAATTGATCCATATATATTTCTTCATCTAAATCTCCATGAAGAAACATTGTCTTAACATCAAGCTGTTCAAGATGCAAATCCTCAATATCAACTAAAGACAATACAGTCCGAATAGAAGTCATTTTTACTACATGAGAAAAAATATGAAAACTATATCAATATATGAAATGACAATGTTGATCAAACATAACTTTGGCCAATTTTTTAAAATAATAAATGATCTCTAGGATTAGTCAAATTCATACACACCACTTGATCAAATTAACCCTTATCTGGCATTGATGGTCCTAATTAAGCCAGTGAAATCCATCCACTACTTAATTAGGATCATGAATGTGAGATTAGGTAAAATAAATAATAATATAAAAACCAATAGAATCATTCATCATATTTCACTTTAGCTAATCAAAATTATGCTAAATATATAAATATCACAAGCATTCATTTAGTTCGTCAAATGAAGTGAATTGAATCCAAGCATCAAGTTTATTACTAATAATAAACAAAATACAAAAATAGTCCTTAATATAACATACCATCCAGATAATGAATATCTAAACTGCCAATTCTTTTATTCACTACGCAACTTATAATATCATTTCTCCATGAAATGACATTATAATATTGGCTAATAAATTGTTCATATTCTCCATATAACAACATCGAGTCCATTAACATACAATTATGTTCATATATATATTAAGTTGATTGTGTGTGTGTGTGTGTGTGTGTAACATTCACTTTATATATATAATTAAGTTTGCTATTTGAATATAAGTATATATGTATATCTGTGTGTCATATATATATACAGTCACTTAATAAAGTCAGACAGTTCAATGAACATGCATATATCAATAAGTATATATCCAAATGTGTGTGTACCTATATATTTAATCAATTTTCAATTGAGTATATACTCATACATATATTTATGTATATATATCTAAAACACTTGAATAAATCATATTTTAACCAAAAAAATTGATTTAGTTTATCAGTCGAATTGATTATACATATTAACAATTTCAAGTCAATATTTTTCATAAACCCAAATGCATATATAATAGTCTGGTTCAAATCAACTAATAAAAACCATAATACTTATATACCCATCATAATAATCCTCTAATATTGAATAGATTTATTTTTAATATCTAGAGATGAGTATGATAGAACTATTAAAAAACCCAACAATAACCATATCCAACTCAAAGATTCTACCCCATTCCTAGGTTACCCTAGTTTGAATGTGGGGTTCTATGGAGGTCAAGCCTTCCACAGGGCTCCACATACAATCCAGTATTTCTAATGATTCCAATAAAGAAATTAGTAACCAAACACATTCAGAGAAACCCATTTCAATATATCACTTAAATTTTGAATTACAAAACCAACCTAATTGATGTATGAATGTAAAAAAGACTGATCAACAATCCTTCTTTGCACTTGTTCTCTTCTTTTATACCTTATGTTTTATCCTTTCAAAACGTTGTGAGACATCCTCTATGTTGTTTACCCCCTGTTCACTTCCCCATTATCCTCTTTTATTTATTTTCCATTGTCTATTTTCTTCCACTACTCTGCCATTAACGGTCGATAAAATATGTTCAAACTATGCATACCCAAATAGCTTAAATAAATCACACTCTACCTCCATGTAAAACATAGTAAACCCCATAATTTTCTCCCAAACATTGCTTAACTGAAGTCAATGAATGATTAGTAACCTAATCATTCTTGATGCTTCTCTACAAATCCCTAGTTAATCATATTTTATTCCTTTATTTAATTTGGAAGTCAAGGATCAACCCATATTGACCATCTCAACCGTATAAGTCAAATAATTCTTATGTTGTATTCCATGCACAACTATCAACTAGTCATTGTCTAAAGTATTTCCACGTGCAACAACTAAACACAATAGAATCATATAACTTTGGTAATGTAACAAGACTATATTTTACATTGAATGCTATCCACTAACATATATAACTATTACAATGATTTCTAAAATCATTAAATAATTAACATTAATATATCCATTTATATATATGAATATAAATACTTAAAATAAAAAATTAAACAAATACAATATCATTCAAAACAATGCCATTTATCTTTTGATATTTTAATGTAATATCATAATAATAATCTTTAATTATTATTATTATTATTATCTAAATCTTATGTATCAAGTAACGATTATGAATCCATCACAACATCATAAAGTTTTACTATACAACCACACATAATAAAGTATTGAGCTAAATAAATATAAATAAATTCACTCATTAAGCCAAATAAGATGAGCTACATAAGATCATAAAATCAGTGAAATCACTTAAATATTCAACACAATCACAATCAACAATCAAGATTTTACCAAAAAGCATACTAACAATCATCTAAAGAAAAAGTACACAAAACATGTCATGTTATCCATATCAAATAAATATGAAATACGACAAGGGTTTCTGGATTCTTTCTCTGTCAACCCCCAACATCTCCATATAACTATCCTCTCTGATGATACCCTCCCTCCATCACAATTTGAAGGAAGAATTTGTCCTGCATCCACCTCAGGTCAATGAAGGTAGTTATCCTGAAACATCATTATATCCATAAAATAATGTTGTATAATAATTAAACATGGTCACAAAGTCTAGAATATAAAAGTACCACTATCTCATAGCATCTAATCATATAAATTAAGCAACACAAACTATCCCATAATCAACATATGTCATCAAGATAAATCGAATATTAGTTAATCAACTAATCAATCATAATAATCTATAGATTAAATAGGTTATTTAGTTTAGAGAGAAATCAAGATGTGACATCCTTTCCTCCTAAAGCTGGCATCATCTTGATGACATTTATTCAAACACATGTTATGAATTTAAAACATTGTTCAAGATAAAATAATCTAATATGTATCATTATATAAAGCAAACAAATATGGAAATAGTTTGTAAAACTCATCATAGTCTTCCCAAGTGACACTATCCTCAGAGTATTGGTCCCACATGACATTACACTGTGACATTTATCTATTAAATAAATGGAGTTTATAAGTGTCAATCACTATGATTGGTTCTACCATGACCACCCTGGGATCCAGAACCTACAAAACATTCCAATCCAACATGTGAAAGATCAGTTATATACTTTTTAAGATAAGACACATAGAAGACATTATGTAAAAGAGCTAGATCTAGTGCTAGTGTAAGCCTATAAACTATAGGGTTTACCACTTCTAAAACCTTGAAGGGTCCCACATATCTCGGTAAATTTTTTGCTAACTTCCTAAATTTAATCAAACTTTTCTGAGGCTTAACCCACAAAAACACTTTATCATCAACAAAAAAATATCTAGTTATTATTTTCAAATCAGCTTAACTTTTATATCTATCATTGGCCTCAGCCAACCTTTATCTGATTGTCCTGACATTCTCTTCTATTTTTGAAATCATCTCATGTCCAAAGACTACCCTATCTTCCAACTTGGCCCAATTGATTGGTGTTCTACACCTCCTTTCATATAACACCTTAAATGGAGGCATCTTCAATGTTGATTGGTATGAGTTATTGTAAGTAAACTCAACCAATGGAAGGTATTCCTCTCACTTTTATTATTTTTTCATGCAATACATAAGAAAGAGATATTATAAAATCTAATTCACTTGCTCGGTCTGTCCATCAGTTTGTGGGTGATATGCAGTGCTAAAGTTCAATTGCATACCTAGAGCTGAATTTAGAGTCAAACAAAACCTATAATTCATCCTCAAATCTTGATCCAAAATTATATTCTCTATAATACCATGTAATTGATACACTTTTTTGAAAAATAGATTCGTAAGAGTAGGTGCATCATCAGTTGAATTGCTTGATATAAAGCGAGTTACCTTGGTTAGTTTATAACCTACCACCAAGATCATGTCATGTTTGTTCTATGATAATGGCAAACCTTAGACAAACTCCATATTGATCACATGCCACTTCCATTCTAGTATATTGTGTGGATACAATAATCCAGCTGGATGCACATGTTCATCTTTCACATGATGACATTCCAAACAATGAGACACAAAATCCACTGCATCTCTCTTGACTCCCTTCTATAAATAGAGTGATCTAAGCTTATCCATGAGCTTTATTACTCCTAGATGTCTTAAATATGGGGCATTGTGTAATTCCTTTAGCACTTTGCATCATTCTCTATTTTAAAACTTTTATACCTAAGATTATGAGTATTCTTAGGTAATGATTTCCTAACTTAATCATATAATTCATCTCCTAGTGAGAATTTGATCACTTGACATTTAAAAGTACTACTGATAGTATTCAAGATTGTTATGTACCTTCTATGGCTCAGAACATCAACTACTCTATTCTCTTTACCTGATATAGTTAATATCAAAATCATACTTAGACAGTAACTCTAACCATCATCTTTGATGAGCATTTAGATTTGGTTGAGTGAATATGTACTTGAGTCCCAAGTTATCAATCTTGAGTTCAAATGGATTTTTCTAACAGATAATGCCTCCAAACTTGCAAAGAATGCACAATTACCACAAGTTCTAGGTAATGAGGGGCATAATTCACCTCATAAATCTTCAATTTCCTAGATTCATAGGCTACCACTGAACCATCCTACATAAGAACTCCTCCAAGTCCATCCCCAGATGCATTGATGATCATTGAGAATTAACCATTAAGGTTGATAAATCTTAGCACTGGTCCTAAAGTAATCCTCATTTTCAGTTCTTGAAAGGCTACCTCACACTTTTCAAACAAGATGAAACTATGATTATTATATTGAAGAGAGGTAATTGGATTAGCTATCTTTAAAAAAATCAAAATGAATTTCTTATAATAGCCTATTAATCCCATGAAACTTCTTACCTCATCCACATTCTTTGGTGTCTACCACTCCATAATGGCTCTTAACTTTGATGGATCTACTAAAACACCATTCTTAGAGATAATATGTCCTAGATACTACACTTTATTTTAAAAACCACATATTTAGACAACTTACCATATAATCTATGCTTCTGCAAATGTTGCAAAACCAATTCTAGATGTTGTAAGTGTTCTTCCTAATCCTTGGAGTAAATGAAAATATCATCAAGAAAGACTAACACAAAGCAATCTAGGTAATATCTAAACACATTGCTCATAAGATTCATGAATTTTGTTGGAGAATTCATCAATCTAAATGGTAACACTGTGAATTTGTAGTGTCATATCGAGTCCTCAATGTTATTTTTGGGACATCCTCTTCATGGATCCTCAACTGGTGATACCTTGCTGTAAGATCAATCTTAGAAAAGACATTAGCTCCTCGTATTTGACCAAATAGATCATCAATGCATGATAATGGATATTTGTTTTTTATCATTACTTTATTCAACATCTTGTAGTCTATGCACATGCTAAGAGTGTCATCCTTCTTATTGATGAAGACAACTTAAGCACCTCATGGTGACACACTCAATTGAATTAGACCTTTCAATAATAATTCCTGAAGTTGTGCCTTTAACTCAAAGAATTCAGTGGTTGTCATTTTGTACTATGACTTAGACTGTGGTTTTGATCTAGGTATGTGTAGATGGAATCCAAAGTGAGTTAGCTCATGCGTTAGTCAAGAAAACTTAAATAATCATAAAGAACATAACTCATAAAGCCAACTCTCTCAATGGGGTTTTGAAAATAAAAAATAAGAGCTATTGAAAGGATTATACCAATAAACTTTCCCAAGAGATCCCTCCTCCAACTATGACTCAAAATGTGATTTTTCCCTTAATTTGGTACTCCAAGTCTTTAGCAATGATGAGTGGCTTGCTCCTCTATCATCTCTCAATGCAACAATGAATTAGGCTCATGAAATTGATTGATGTTATGCCAAGAGTCAAGGTATCCTATTCCAATTTAATCATAATAACACTACACAAAAATGACCTGTGAAGATAATTCTACCTAATAAGTTTACACCAAAAGAGCTTAAAAATGGTGGTCTTGGCCCTCTTATTTATAGATTTTTGGAAATGATCAGAATCAACCATGATAATCCATATTAAGATCAAGATGTGTGGCCATGAATCAATTCAATTTCAGAATCTCAATCCATAAATATCCCCATTAATATTTGGAAGAAAGGGGCATTAAAGAGGCATGGGAGGACTTAAACCAGATATTTGTTCTATTTATGGCTTATGGATGCCAGCCCACCAATGATGTCACCTAATGATGTAGATATTAGAAATGAATTTCCAATTAATAGATCCTTAATATCTTCCATAGATTTTCCACTTAAGCCCTTAATTTATATTAATTTGCTTGAGTGAGATCAATTAATTTTTCTACAATTCTTTGAAAATTGGTTACCCACTTAATCAAACTAGTTGAAATGTTAAGTTACTAGGTCATAATTTGACTGGAGTATAATTAGAAGAAGGTGTCAATTACATACAGACTAATACCCCATATAGGATATTATTAATATGAAATAACACATGCACATGTCATGTGCTTTTAAATTATAAAAATTTAGTGGTTCAAAGCGTTAAATTGTGTTTTTGCCATTTTGACTCAAAATGATTTGAGAAAAGTTAATAATCACATAAAATGCATTTCCCCATTCAGGGATACATTAGCTTGAATTGGCACTTATATATGATAAGCTCAAACCATTTAGCACGTGAAAGTGATTTTGGCCCAAATTGTGTGTTTGAGTGCAAAATTTTGAGTTAGATTGACAATTTTAACATAATGGTGGTAGGAATTAGATGTTTACATTCTACCTCTATTTGAGAAGGCATGAAGAGACATCTGGTCAAAGCAACATCTTTTCAAAGTAAAGAGTTGGTAAGAAGAAGTTGGAAGGAAATGACCCACGATGCCCCTTAGAGAGGACATATGAGGATTAAAGAGAGGGATGGACTCTCGAAAAGAGAGAAAATGAAATTAACCTATGGATAAGCTTAAATTCATATGAGCTAACGCTTGTATGTGTTGATTCTTAATGATAAATAATAATATAATATAATGGGCCCCAAGGTAGGGGGAAGTGGGAAGGATACAATCCAAAAATATAAGTGACATACTTTGAACACACCCTTAAGAGGGTGAAAGCTACACACTTAGGTAATGATCAATCTCGAGATAAGTTGCATACTTTAAAATCTATCAGAATGAGGGGAAAATCTATAGATCTTGGAATTAGAAGAAAAAGGAGAGCATTGCTCTAGATAAAGGAAATAATAAAGTGCTCCAGTAAAGCAGATTTGATCAATTGATAAATTGATTGTGCCACAGTAGGGCTGATTTTGATCGCTAATAATTAATTTTGCCCTTGTAGGGAATATTTGATCGATGATTGGTCTAAATATTGTGCCATAGTAAGGCAAATTTGAAAGCATAGATCGAAGATATAACCTAAGGCATAGATTAAATATGAGTGGGCACAAACGTAGATGTGAGGGTTTAAAGGACTAAATAAGTCACCAAAAATAGGCATACGAGGATGCACAAAGTGATGAAAGAGATGAATAGAAGAATTAGGGTGGCCGAGCAGACCTTAGATACGTCATGTATCCAAACACTACCTACATAGTCTAGATGGACCTCAAGACATTATATTTCATCCATAAGCAAAATAAAATGGAATGAAGAAAGGAGAATAGAAGAAAAATGAACCATTATTCAATTAGACTCATAGTATATGTCAAGAGATATACGTATTGTATAGATTCCAACATTTAATTCATTGGTGCATTGAGAACTAATCTTCAGAGCTACAATGACTTTCTAACTTGAAATCCAAAGCACTTGGTGCTTACTATAGCAAAAGTGAAATTATGTATCATAAGTATGAGTAACTTATAATGATATTATATTTTGATTGCGAGGAGTCGATTCAAATGTGAATATTTATAACTAAGGATAATGATAGAAACTACTAATACCATAATTACAACTATTTATATTTAAACAAAAAATAAACAAAAACAAAGATAAAAATAATACACAAATGTAACCTAACTTAAAATCAAGATATGAATAATCAAGATTGAAGTAGGAACAAGAATGTGTAAAAGCAAAGCAAGGACAAATTGATAAACAACATGAAAGTAAGATATGAATAATCAGGATCCATGTGTATTAACAAGATGTACTTGGAAAAAACCAAACAAACAAAAGACAAAATAGGAACACAAAATGCCAAAAGAACAACAATAAAATAAATAAACACAAAACAAAATGGGGGAAAAAGAATAAAATGAAGGGGGTGGCGGAGCTGACTCTAGATATACAAGATAAGTGGACGATGCCTACATAGTTCGATGGATGTGAGGTCCATCATGAACTTCAAGCTAAATGTAGTTGTCCCAGGAAATGGGATAGACTAAAAATGATGATAACAAAACCTGATTGATGGTATAGAGGAAATAAGAAAAATGGGTTCACAAAATGGTGAGAGCATTTAAATGAGTACTTGGAAAATGGCAAGAGCATGAGATAAAAAGAAACAAAATAGCAAGTCAATGTTTTTGTTTGTTTTGGTAATAATTTTCTAATATTTTTATGTTTTTGGGATAAGTAACATAAATAAATTTTTAACAAAAGGCCTAGGTATCTACCTAACTAAATAGATGCACTTTTATAGGTAAGAGTTCAAACAATAGCTAAATTGGTTGCAATGGGGATCATGAATATAAACAATGGTACATGAAACTAACTAATCAAGAAGATGTAGTCTAAGAGTAGAAGTTCCATCAATAGTTAAATCTGGCTACAATGGCCCATGCTCGTAAATCGATTAGAGCAAGAAAGGGGGAATAAGTTTACCTCAATGTGAATCAAGCAAGGCCTACATAATCTCATTAGGACCTCAGGTGACAGTATTTATACTCACATAAAAGGTGGTGAAAACTGATCAGGTTATAACAAGCTCAAAAATAAAGGCAAACAACAAAGCAAATGATAATAATAATGGCAAGGTGATGCACCAAAGCATGATAAAAAGGTAGTTCCTAATTTTCCCATAGGCAGTTATAATTAGTAACACAAGATGGAGATTGATTTGCCCATAGGTGGTTATAATTAGAAACATAATGTACAACATTCATTTGCTCATAGATGGTTATAATCAATGATATGAGTCAAATGTAAATGAAAGATAACTAATTAGATTGACTATCACACTATCTTCATACACTATCATTTAAACACAGAATTCTAAAACTACTGAAACTGGATCAGAATCCCCTCACTAAAAGTATGGGAAGAACCAAAGGAACCAATATCAAAAAGGGGGGATAGGATGGCTAAAAATAGGCTATGGTCAATAGTAAAGGAATGGTAAAATGACATGGTATAAGGTGTGGCATAAAGAATATGATAATATGACAATTGGATAAAATGGAAAAATGGTTACCCCCAAGAGATAATTGCTCACAAAATGGAAAGAGTGTGGGCTTAATTTGCTCGTAAAATGGCAAGCGCATTCAAACTTTAAAATTACTCGTAAAATGATGAGAGCATGGCTAAGGTGATCAAGCTGACCTCAATAGAAATTGAGTGTTGCCTATATAATCCCAAATGACCTCAAGTCAATTTAGTTCAAATGACATGGTAAATGGGACACAATGGTATAAGATTCTTATAATTAAATGGTCTATAGGGTTACCCCCAAGAGATAAGGCAAGGGAAATGGTAGAGTAAATGAAAAATGAAAAATGGGTCTGCTGCTCTTGTTAATGTGGAGATGCACATCCTATTCAACATATGAGACAACTAGAATAATCAATCATAAAAATTACTAGCCCACACCTCATCTGAATAGCTACTCTGTCAAGAACCTACTGTAGATATGGACTTTAATGATGTTGTTGTGATCTTCGTTGGTTATTGATTTCATTTCCTTCAAAGATGGAGATGAGAGATCTTTGTATCCTATGTGAAGGAAAGTGTTGCCAGTAGGGATAAATAATGTTAGGCATATAATAAATGAGATAAGTGTGTAATGAATAGGTGGATGATAATGAAATGTATAATGATTAGGTAACAAATGAAGATTGGGGTTTTCACTCACACACAATATTGTTGTTTCCAAATTTGACATAATTATGGTTGTGGTGGGGCCAAAGACTTATGAACATGATATCGTAGGACCACCATATTTTTATATTATTTGATCTTGAGAATAGCTACCATCTGATTATGTTGTAGATTGAAAGCTATAATGATTTTATCTTTGATAATGTCTTCATCAAGTAGTGCATAACTATTATGCTCAACTATTGGCATCTCGATGAGGTTTTCACCAATGAATTGTCTTGATTGTCCCATAACAACTTTGATAAGGTTTCACTAAGAAATGTTGACTTTTGACTTTGACTGTCCCCTAGTGCCTCTGAAATAGTTTCACTAGGAGAGTGTTCTTCTGAATAAATGAATGTGGTCTTGGTCCCCCTGATATTTTGCACCTGATATGTCACCATGGATGCATTTCAACAAAGTATAATTTTGTTGGTCCCAATCAATGCTTGTGGGAGGTGAAATTTCAATATAATGGATATGTTGGGCGGTGATAATGGGATGATGAAAGGCAACACAATCCTCATAGAATATACAAGGAGAACATGTGTCGATGCTAAATTATTCATTCTCAAAGACCATAGAAGGATCAAAAATATATTCAAATTGATCTGTAAGGCAAGTGTAACCAATGTTGTAACAACCACAACTATATTCTAATTATGAAGCTGAGTCCGAGTTAAGGGACTCTAAATCCAATGTTGATACTAGTAATGATTCTACTTTAGATGTTATATTTGATGTCAATCCAAAAATAGATCCTAAATTCAATGTGGATTCTTCATCGAGTGTGGATGTTTGCATATTTATGCTTTATTGAATGTTTGATATCAAATAAATAATGGCCTGTGATGGCATAATGGGTTATATAAAAATAGATTCATCTAGGAAGGTTTCAACATATACTGGCTCATCTAGGTGAATCCCCTCAAAGAGAAGGAACCGCTCGAGGGGTCACTCCATAGAGACTATCTTATCAAAGTGAGATTCTTTAACAAGGGGGAAAAGATTGAAAGACAACTCCACAGAGATTAGCTTGTCAAAGGGATGGGTCTTTTCAAAAATAGGATAATGGTCAAGGTAATCATTTTCCCAAAGGTGGTTATAATCATTAAGAAGTGACTCAAACAATATTGGCTCATCAAAGTGAGACTCCTCAATAATAGGTAAAGTATCAAATGGTGATTCATCATAGGTTGACTCATCACAAATAGGTGTTTCAATAGTAACATCATGGTCTTAGTTTACAATTGGTTACAAAATATCAATTTTAAACACATTATGATCCTTAAAATATAGATCTTGAAGAGGTAATGGTTGGCTCTGTTGTGGCTCGAAGATCGACACTCTAAAATCAAGAATATTTAGTTTAAGGCAAAAAATGGTTTGTGGTTCAATAATTGGCTCTCCAAAAATTAGACTATCGAAGAAGGGATAAAAAAATAATGGTTCATCAAATGGGCATTCTTCAACAATAGGTTCAATAAATACCAGTGATGGGCCTAAAATGGTAATGACTGGGTGTTGCAGAGATTGGTTACTTTCACAAGCCAAAAGAGGAGAACCTAAAATGATAACCTTCGAGCATTGTGGAGCTTGGTTGCTCATACAAGCTGAAGGAGGATAACCTAGAATGGTAAACTTTGAGTGTTTCAGAGCTTGGTTTCTCATGCAAACTAAAAGAAGATAACCTAAAATAATAACCTTAGAGTGTTGCAAATCTTGGTGGCTCATGCAAGTAGAAAGAGGATAACCTAAAATGGTAACCTTCAATTGTTGTGAAACTTGATTTCTCACACAAGATGAAGGGAAAGGATGGGGGTGATGTACAAAAATCATCATGGATTGGTTTGGTATTCAAAGATTAGGCCCAAAGAGGGTGATATCCTTAAACACGATGGAGTGCTCATGTTTTCCATAAAAATGATCTTCCTCACAATTAGGGCCATAACAGACCCCAGTATGAGTATACCTTTGTGTCATGTCTAGAAGATTGTTCTCTACATTTTCCAACATTTTGAATGTGTTTTTACAAATGTTAAAAGGTGTGTTTTGATTTTTTCCAAACAAGTAACAAGGTAAAAAGAGACTATAAAAAAATAGAAGTAACATAGTAACACACAATTGGAAGAAATGGTTAGGAATTTACTCAACTTTGGTGGGTTAAAATAGTAAAATTGGAAGAGGTTATGATAACTCTAAAACCTAAAGTGTGAGATAGCACAAAAAACTTAGGTCAAAGATACGTCAATACCATAAAAGCTAGGTATAACTTTGATGAGTTTCAATTAGAAAATTAGAAGAGAGTCTTTTTGATGAGAAGGTAACAATGTAAAATAAGAAGCTCAAGATGTGAAAACACACAAGTACTCCTAAGTATAAAGCTAAAACCAAATGGGTAGCACAATGCTACCACATAATAATAGGAAGTAGAATTATTCTAGAACTTAGAGTGTGAGTGAATGCAAGATAACATAAGTTTATAATGATAAAAAAGATGATGAGTCTATGTAATGACCTTCAACCCAATTGGGAAATCATACCCAAGTTAAATCAAACCAAGTGCAAATGGAAAACCAATTAACACCTTGGCCTAGAACTTAGACAGGTGAGATTCTAAATTTGAAATAAAAATTGGCTTAGAGATTTTTGCAAAATAGTCTGGACTCAAATGGGCAGCATAACAACATTATTTAGATAATACAAACACAATGTTTAAAATGAGGATTTGAACAATGGAAAAAGAATTTTTGACTTGGTTAGCATAACTCCTCCTTATTCAAATAAAATGGTGGAAAAAAAAAGTGTTTGGTTGGCATGTTTTAGTTTTCAAATAAGTTTTAGACTCAATAAGACCAAGAAAGTAAAGGATAAAAAGATAAAATGCAACTAAGCATAACGTCCAAAGTCTTAAAACTGACAAGGTTGCATCATACCATTAAATTCTATCTATATATGTGCTCTTGGGAGGATTTTAAGTGTTAATACAAAAATTAAAGCGCCTAAAGTAGTAGGGTTTTCACACCCCCTTCTCCCAATATATTGTATAATGACATAGAACTTCGAGCTACTCATCCTGCATCAACAATATATTCATGGCAAGTGGGGTTGTTCTAAAACTAAATTTTCAAACATCTAGATGGTCTTAAGTGTGGTTAACACTAGAGATGTCTCACATCAATTGAGTTCCTACTAGATAGCTGATTATGCAAGGGTCTATTCCTTTACGTAGTGATTCTATCTATGTACTTTTTAGTGAAATCCTCTAGTTAGCTAGACCTGACTCAAATTTTTATTATTATTGGAGAGGCTAGTTATTTAGCCCCATGATAATTATAGTATACGTGACCTGATTTATATACCCCACTATGGAGTGGGGTTGGTATGATGCTTCGAGATGAAACCCCAGGTCAATGCACCCCTATAGAACTCATGAGGAAGTTATGAACTTCCGCTCACAAGCCAAATTGCATAAAAATAAATGACAAAGTGAAAAGACTTTAGAGGTTGTGTTTAGATCACCCAAACCATATAGATTTGGGGAGAGCCTTAACAACATTATTTTCACTCTTTTAGATAAGACATAAATGCAAATAAAGAGTGTTTTTGATCACCTGAGTTCCCTTAAGGGGATGGGTGGAGAGCATACACACATCTTTCATTTTGTGAAAAAATAAACAAGTATAAAAGATCTAGCATAAAACAAACAATTTGTAAATGTTTATTTTAGTCCACCAAAATTGAAGTGTTTGTGAAATTTTTGGCCCCTTGGCCTTAGTTGAAAAATAATAAAAATTTCACAAAATAATTAAGCGTAAAACCTCTAAATTCCTTTTAAGAACTAAAATGAAAGATTCAAGACTTAACTATTTGTAAATTTGGCACTTTTCTCAGCTTGTGTCCTGTAATTTTTAGAGGGTTTATGTTTGCCTTGAAGTACAAATATCAATGAGAAAATAAGATTTAAAAAATTGCTCTCAAGTTTCTCTATTTTCTTGAAATAGAGACTGACGTCAATTAATAGGGACCGATGCTAGTTACAATAAAACTGATGCAGATTATAATAAAACTGATGCAATCAATGCTGATTGATTAGAACCAATGTCAGTTACCTGTAAACCCATAGGAAAAACATACTGATTTCATAAAAAACAGTTGTTAGCTAAAACACATATAAAAATAAAATAAGTCTTTGGATCTTGCAAGAAAAGAACTAGACAAAGACTTTGCAAGTTATAAAACTAATAATAACAACTTACAACTTTTAGGAAAACTGAAAACTAGGTTTTATATCGTGTTCTACCCTGCATAGGGACCAATGTTGGTTAGGACAAGACTGATGTCAATTAGGGTAAATTGATGTCGGTCAATGTGTAAATTGTGTGTCATTAAAAAGCATAAAAACAAATGAAAAAATGAAATAAAACTTAATTTTTACATATTTTTAAGCATTTAACAGAAGATTTAAGAATACCAAATTAGTCTCATTTCTTGTATGGGATGCATGGTCCCACTAGACATGCCAATATGTAGAGATAGAATCCAAAGTGAGTTAACTCATGCGTTAATAAAGAAAACTTAAATATGCATAAAGAACATAACTCACAAAGCCAACTCCCTCAATGGGGTTTTAGAAATGAAAAATAAGAGCTATTAAAAGGAGTATACCAACAAACCTTCTTAAGAGCATCCCTCCTCTAAGTATGGCTCAAAACATGATTTTTCCCTTGATTTGGTAATCCAAGTGTAGACGCCAAAATTTAGCACCCTTACCCTATTTTGCCATCTTTTAGGCTATTTCTTTATCCCTAGTTTGCTAAAACAATGTGTTGTGACTTGTCACAACTTTCCTTGTATAAATGAACCCTGAAATAGGCTAAGTTTGAAATGTGGCAGAAACCTCCAAAAATCTATATTTTGCATCTTAACTCATGGAGGTCCCAAACTACTCGCAAACATCTTGAAAGTATATACATAAAATATAACTTAAAGTATAAAAAACTAAATGTCCATAATTAAATATCAACTTATTAAATATTAATAACTAAATATCAACTTATACTTAAATGTTTATTTTATGTATATACCCCCTTTTTACCCATGGTAATTAATCTTATTATTTACTGTTTATCATCCTTAACCACCCAAAATATTTTAAATAATCATAATCCTAAAAATAAAATAAAATCTAAACATAATAAACCTCCTAAAAAACTTATCCCCTGGTTAAAACAACTTGGACAACCTCATAAGTCATTTTTAACCCTCATTTACTGTGTGCCAAGCCATTGGAACAACTTTTCATTTAGCATCACCCATTTTTGGTAAATTGACATCGATCCTCCATGATCAATGTCGATCGGTTGGGATTGATGTCGATCCATTTATATACAACAGACCTACATGGCTTGAGAAGGAAACATGACTGCAATTTTGGAACTTAAAATGTTGTTGGAATCTCATTGTAACTTGAGTTTGGACTCGATCAACAACCTGAAATCTTGTAGAACTTTTGTTAGAGAGATTATCAAAGGTTTTTGAAGGCTTTTCTTTCTCATCTTATCCAAGTTCATTTTCAGGCATTAAAGGTTAATATTACTTTTAAATTTATTTGCATTTCTAATCTACTATCTTCTGTGTCTATTTTATATTCAATTTTTATTGTTTTATCAATAATACAGGGCATCATTATAGTTTGTTTATAGTTCTATGATTTTACATAGAATAGACATCGATTCATCTGAATTGATGTCGATCTTATAAGATCATCATCAATCCCTGTCAGACTATAAAAATATCTTTTTAAACACTCTATTTTGCATCTTCAACATCTGTTAAATCTATATTCTATTTTCTAAATATCTCTCTTGATCTATTTATATCCAGTACTAAAACTTAGCAAAGAATTTATACATCTTGTCCTTGAATAATCTATTTATATTATCTCTTAATCATAGATAGTCTGCATTTATCTAGTCTTTCTTAAGTTGTATGTTGGTGTTATTTATACCTGCATCTATTATCTTTTATATTTTATCTGTTATCTTGAATAATCCATAATCATTTATCTTTATCAAATTATCTTTTACATTATTTATATCTTGTAATCTTTATTTTTTTATCTTTTATCTTTATTATCCTTATTAATTGAAAACAGTGGGATGACATCCATTAGAGAAAGCGTGTCACTTCTTGAGACTGGTTTGTAACCAGAAAGCCCACTCATTTATCTATTAATCCATTTTTTGTTTAAGTGTGGTGTATTGCAGGTCATTCCTCCCTAACCAAGGAGTTCTCATAATCAAGCTTGATCAACGGTGCACAACCAACCTTCATCTCCAAGTAATCTTAAAAACCCTGCATGTACTTTGTTTTTAGTTTTGATTAGATCTACATTAAAAAGCATAAAAACTAATCAAATCCCACTCATTTATCTATTAATCCATTTTTTATTTTAAGTGTGGTGTATTGTAGGTCATTCCTCCCTAGCCAAAGATAAGTTCTCACAACCAAGTTTGATCAACGATGCACAACCAACCTTCATCTCTAGGCAATCTTAAAAACCATACATGTACTTTATTTTTAGTTTTAATTAGATCCACATTACAAATCATAAAAACTACTCAAACACTAAGTCTTTATAAATGATGAGTGGTTTGTTCCTCCATCATCTCTTAATGCACCGATGAACTAGGCTCATAAAATTGATCAATGTTATGCCAATATTAAAGCTATCCTATTTCAAATTAAGCATAATGACATTACACAAAAATGATTTATGAAGATAATTATGCGTAATAAGTTTACAACAAAAAAGCTTTAAAATGGTGGTCTTATCCCTCTTATTTATAGATTTTTGGAAATGATTAAAATCAACCATGACCGTCCATATTGAGATCAAGATGTGTGGCCATGGATCAATTCAATTTTGGAGGCTCAATCCCTAAATATCCTCATTAATATTTGGCAGAAAGGGGCATTAAAGAGGTATGGGAGGCCTTAAACTAGATATTTGTTCCATTTATGGCTTATGGATGCCACCCCACAAATGATGTCACCTGATGATGCAGATATTAAAAAATAATTTTCAATTAATATATCCTTAATATCTTTCATGGATTTTCCACTTAAGCCCTTGATTTGGATTAATTTGCCTAAGAGAGATTAATTAATTTTTTTGCAATTTTTTAGAAATTGATTGCCCACTTAATCAAACTAATTGAAATGTCAAGTTATTAGTCCATAATTTGATTGGAATATAATTAGAAGAAGGTCTCAATTGTGTATATACCAATACCTCATTTAGGACATTATTGACATGAAATAACACATGCATGTGTCATGTGCTTTTGAATTAGAAGAATTCAATGATTCGAAGTATTAAGTTATATATTTGCCATTTTGACTCAAAATAATTTGAGAAAAGTTAATAATTGCATAAAATGTATTTCCCCATTCAGGGATACATTAATCTAAGTCAACACTTTTATATGACAAGCTCAAACTATTTAGTGCATTTAAGTGATTCTGGTCCAAATTGTGCATTTGAGTACAAAATTTTGAATAAGATTGACAATTTCAACACAATGGTGGTAAGAATTGGATGTCTACAGTATGATATCAATTGACAAATAAAACTTGTGCTTAGGTGGCAATCTTAGTAATTCTTCTAAAAACACGTCATGGAAGTTTTTCAAAAAAAGATAATCTTTGATAGATGGTTCCTTAGATTCTTCCATCACATTTATCTTAATGATAAATGCTTGGCATCCCTTCCTTTAAGATTTATTGAGTTAAATTGTAGAAATTTTCCTTCGCTTTAAGTCCCTTCTCTCATCTTGAAGTTGTGTCTAATTTCTGAAATCATCTTGACACTCAACCTTTTTCAAAAAATAATCAACCTTGGCTTTATGTTACACAAGCCAATTGACTCCTAGGATCACATCATATGATCCCAACAATGTTGCATAAAGATCTACTACTATAACAAACTCAGGCAATCTAATCTCTTCTTTGAATAAATATTTTTCAACTTTGACCATGGAATCATTCCCATATTGTATCGACTAAACATCTGCCATTTTTCCAGCCTTTCTAGACAATTTGCTAAGTACTCTAGGAATAATGAAATATTTTGTAGATCCCATATCAGTTAAAATAGAAACTAGATGATCAAACAAAATCTTTGACATTTCTATGGGCAAAGCTTGATACTTAACCTAGTGATTTTCAACAGTTTCATGAATCCACTGATAAAATGTACCTTGTTGAGAAGTTGAACCATTGTTCTTTGATTTGCCCTAAGGTCATTCTCAATCAAAATGGTCACCTCCAAAAATGAAGCAACCTCCAAATGGTCCTTTCCTCTCAAATCATTGGTTTCCCCTTAAAACCATAATTGAAACCATTACCAAGTTTTATATCCCCTGAACCACTATTGAACTTGGCATTCTATTTCTTGAACTGACCCTTGGAATCTCCGCTCCTTTACTTCTAGTTCTTCTTCTTGAATGTTGGTTTAGAACTTCCAAATTTCTTTTTGAACTTATCTTTGACTTGGGCAAGAGATTTAGATTTTTGTTCTTGCTTGATCACCTTCTAGAATACTTGATCTATGGTATATGGACCATTCACATCTACTTCACTGCCTATTTGGGGTTTCAATCTCATGATGAATTTATTGATTAAGAACCTATCATTTGCCAGATAATGAGGTACATACTTAAGAAGCTTGGTGAATTACTCCCAATATTCATTCACTAATAAATCTCCTTAAGATTCTAAAAATGTATAAGATCTAGTCAAAGTATACTTGTGAAAGCTATCATGATATAAACAGTGTCACAAACTGTTCCCAAGTGGTGGTGTTTGAGTCAAGGTTCATCTTGAGCTTTTTGTTTGCCCACCATATCATTATTTTATCATCAAGCTGATAAACTCCCCATACTACTTTCATGACTTTAGAATAATTATGAATCTTAAAATATTTCTCTATTTATAGTAGCCATGCTTTAGTTCCATCCCCCAATATAGTTCCATCGAACTTGGGTGGATTCACCTTTTTCATGTTACATACTAACTCTATAGCTACTCAAACTCTCACATCTTATGGTACCTCCTTATGCCTCTGCTCTTGAAGATGTTCCTATTCATCAGGATGATCTTCAAGTTCTTGAGCACTCTCTTCTTCATGGCCATGCACTTCCAGTTATAGGTTCACGATGTGACCTCTAGTATCTTACATGGTTGTGAGAATTTGGTCCAACTTCACAACTTGCTCATCTGCAAACTGATTTGGATCAATAGGGGGTTCAGTATTCTAAGTACACTTACCTCCTAGTCTAGCACACACCATTGTTCTTCTTGTTTATCAGGAGAATAAATTTGCATTAGCAGACATATTAAGTCCTAGAGTTTGAGCCTCGACTTTGATATCATAATGTAATAATTCCACTGGGTTATTACCAAAATATTGCAATAATTTAAAAAAAAATTAATTACATATAATCAACATATAGATTTTACTACGAGAAATCCTATCTAGTGACATTTATCTAACTGTATTAATTTAGTTAACCATAAATATTATATCTAATCCACTTAGCTAAGGATCGCATGAACAAATATAGAAATAATGAATAATACTAAATAAGCATAATTATTGTATCTCAACATAAATGAAATAGCACAAATTCAATTAGAACTGATACATTATTACAATCTCTACTATAAAAGTACAATGCATAAATAATTATAGTTTTCAAAAATACATAAAATATATCAAATAATAAAACATGATACAAATCTCCTCTAAGCAGAGTTTCCATGACTCAAGTATCAATATGTAATCTCAAGTGTAGTCTCAATTATATTACTCCAGTAGGTAGGGAGAGCGTCATCTATGAATTTTTGCACACCAACCATAGACCATAGATCCTCTGCACTATCCCCCAAATAAGGGGATGGCTCTCTCTTCACAGATGGGTAGATAATGATGGTGCAGGAATCTAGAGTAACAAACTAGAATTCGTGTATCGAAGATATATTATACACAATGTGTATAATAAGGAAATCCACTCTAATATGATATCATATAAATATGAAAACTATATGAAGATATGAAATGACAATGTTTATCAAACACTGCTTTGGCCAAAGTTTTTTAATAATAAATGATCTCTAAGATTAGTCAAATTCATACACACCACTTGATAGGATTACCCCTTATCCGGCATTGGTGGTGTTAATTAAGCTAGTAGAATTCATTCACTGCTTAATTAGGGTCATGAATGCAAAATTTGGTAAAATAAATAATAAAACAAAAATTAATAGATTCATTCATCATATTTCACTTTAACTAATCAAAATGCTAAATACAAAAATATCATAAACATTCATTTAGTCTGTCAAATGAAGTGAATAGAATCCAAGTATCAAGTTTATTACTAATAATAAAGAGAATACAAAAATAGTCCTCAATATAACATACCATGCAGACAATGAGTATCTAGACCGCTAGTTACTTTATCCACTAAGCAACTTATAATATTATTTATCTACGAAATAATATTATAATCCTGACTAATAAATTGTTCATATTCCCCATATAAAAACAACCAGTCCATAACATACAATTATGTTTTGTATTTAAACTCATAAGTACAATGAATGTTTTATATTAAACATTCTAATGCTTTTATACTAACCAAATATAAACAAGCATCTAGTGTTGAATGTTTTATATTAAACAATATAATGCTTTTATACTAACCAAATATAAACAAGCATATAGTGTTCACTATTATAACAATTATAACATAGTTGTATGTATTAATATATATTTATATATTAACTCATACATACAAATACATTATGCATACTTTGTTTATACAATATACTACTAAGATGAAAAAATCAGTGAAATCGCTCAAACAATCAACATGATCATAATCAACAATCAAGATTTTATCAAAAAATATACCAATAATCATCTAAAGGAAAAGTACACAAAACATGCTATGTTATCCATATCAAATAATTATGAAACATGATATATTAAGTGGTGTGTGCAAGGGTTTCCAGATTCTTTCTCTATTGACCTTCAACGTATTCATCTAACCATCCTCTCTGATAATACTCTACTTCCATTATGATCTAAAGAAAGAATATGCCATTCATCCACCTCATGCCAATGGAGGTAGTTAGCCCGAAACATCATTCTATCCATAAAATAATGTCATATAATAATTAAATATGATCACAAAGTGTAGAATATAAAAGTATTGATAACTCATAACATTTAATTATGTAAATCAAGCAACATAAACTATCCCATAATCAATATATGTCTTGTAATGATCCTCACTAGTAGGATCACTAAAACACTGATATAACACTTATAGAATTTTGTCAAACAATTGGTAGGATATAACATGACTATCCTTCGCTCTGAAATATCAGGGACCATTGCTGCTAGCTTCTGGAAGTCACTAATATAAGCATCAAGGGAACCATGTTGTTTTAGTTGTGCCAATTCACGGAAACTCACCTCAGGATCTTTGACATCAAACCTTTCCACCAGCCTGTTGGTAAACTCCTCATATGTAGTGATAAGGTTATGTCCAAGAGTGACCAATCCATGATACCACCACTCGTGAGTAGTTCCTTCAAGATGTAGTGTGGCAAATCTTATGGCATCCTCTTCAGGCATTGGTCTCAAAGAGAGATAATTATCAAGCTTTTGAACCCAAGACCTAACTGTACATTTGTTACTTCCATCATAGTAAGGCATGGAAATCTTACCAAGTGCTTGTTGATAGTCATTCCTTGGAGCATGGTGATCATTTCTTCCTCCTCTCTTATTTCTTTGATTCATAAATTGATCAAATGTCCATATTTCTCTCATTTCGGGAGGGAGAGTGGTATACTCCAAGTAGGCCTGTCTAGCTTCTTCTCCAAATGGAGTAGTCGGAGCAGCATGTAATGGTTCTTCTCTTGGTGTAAAGGTGGGAAAAGAAGGCCTAGAGGCTGATCCTCTAGTGTTTCTAGCTTGTTGTACTGGCCTTTCCTCATTAACTCCACTATGTTCAGCTGTGTGTTGATGATTTTGATTTGAAATGGCTTGTTGATCCAATTTTTCTAATAGGCGTGACATCATATCAAGCATGGTATCGAATTTCCTTTCAGCTCTTGCATCCCTATCATCTTCTACCATATTTTGAACTGATTTGCCAGTGTCTCTTAATGCCTCTGACGATGTATCTCCTTCGCCATGAGGATTCTGATTTGGATGTCTCCGTTGTTCCCTGCTATGATATCTGATTTCCCTCTCACTCATCTGCTATTTAGCTGATCACAGGATGGTAGGATGATGGCTCTGATACCATTGTAATGATCCTCACTAGTAGGATCACTAAAACACTGATATAGCACTTATGGAATTTTGTCAAACAATTGGTAGGATCACCAAAAAGATACTAATATTGCCTATTAGACTTTTGTCAAATAGTTGTCAAACAATTAAACTGCTATAAATGTAAACTAGATATGAAATTAATCCATTCAGCTCAATTAATGCCAATATATTTATTCAAGGAAAAAATAGTTCCTTTTACAATAGATGGCAATTTTTAGAATTTCAAAATAGGAACAAAATGAATTCAAAGCTATGCAGATGTAAATCAAACCTTCATACAAATTCACTAAAGACAAAAAAAACTAGTCTATTTATTGCGCCCTATCCGTACGCTGTCCACTGCTGACAAATTATCTTCCTACAATTTAGTAAGTCCTACCCAGAGAGAAACACCATAACTGAGCGACTTTACAAAGGCCTCGGCCTGGAACTCAAAAACGCGACTAGCAAGATTGAGACTCAAGATGATGAATAGGCATTTATTGTATGCCGCCAAATTGCAAAAGTGTAAGAACCTGGAAGAAGTTCACCCAGGTATGTCAATGCAGCAAAAGTTTGATATCAGTGCATAAAAAGAAACACTCCACGTACTCCTTGATTGGTTTGATGTGCCATGACTACTATTCATATGCTATCCATATAGGCCATACTGGGGCAATTTTGACATTAATTTCTGTCTTCAAGTGTTGATGATGCCTTGAATCTGAGTGCCTAGGCTAGGCCACCATGCACAGTTGTTCTGGGACTGTCCAAATCCCATGATCTGCCCAAAAAAATTGATTGGTGATGCCTGAATGTTTGACTTTAACCCAATCACCAAACTATCAATATTGGAGTCTATCATCTCCACCTTGGCTCAAGTTTTTCCAGCAAATGTAGCCATGTGGAATGCATAAAGTGAGTAAGTGACTAATTTTGCTCCATCCAATCTTACACCGGTGAAACCCGTTCAGTATGCTGGAAATCATAGTATGCTGGAGAGTGCCCAAATTATTCAATTCTCGAACTGAACCAAAATACTAAATGAAACTCAACATGAAATAGCTGAATACCACTTCCAATGTGCAACCCTTCAGAAGATCTTCCACTTCCTTAGTTATGCAATCTCTTGAGAGGTATCGTTCTCAAGGATTTTGCTGAAGACTTGCGGACTATCACGCCCCACAAATGCTCAAGAAGACTCAAATGAGAAAATAAACTTTGATGCCAAATGAGAGACCCATGGGGTCTATTTATGCACTTTTCAAAAATTCTAGAAGTTTCCGTAATACATCTAGTAAAACATCATTGTACTTTTTAAATAAAAATTAATTTAATAAAATAAAAAGTGCACCTAAATTTAAAAATATAACATTTTGGCCCCAAATAAATAAATATAATTTCTTCGAGAGCATAATGAGCCATCCAATCGCCAAATAAATGCAAAAATGACTCTCTCATCACCACCATCTTCCTACGAGAGTCTGGAATAGGCAAATCCATGTAAAGTGTCATGTCGTACTAGAGAGGGGACATGACAGTCCGCCCCTCCTGAAATTGCTTGGCCTCAAGCAATCTCAATGCTGGATGCTACAGAATGGCCTCACCCTCCCAAGTAGCACCCTCAATGAGTAGATCCTTCCACTTAATCAGGTACTCTCTGATCACTCTCCTGCGAAGCTGCTTCTCTCTACTATCCAAGATGGATTCTAGAATTAACTTCCCCTCATTATCCAAGGGAGGTAACATTGCAAAAGGCACCACATTCTGACCCAATGCCTTCTTGAGGCGTGATACATGGAATACATTATGCACTCTATCTAGTGGTCTGCTTGGTAGAATATTGATGTATGCCTTCTCATCAAGATGATATTTAGCCTTGTGCTGCTCTTCATGTGTAGGCATCATGGTACAAATAGATGCCCGTTCTATATCATTATGCTTGGCTAGCCTCTCCATCCTCTTAAGTGTAATAGTCCTATCATCACTATTATGAATAGCCTTCAACACATGTGTTCTGCCATCCACCTCAAACCACATCTCCATATCCTTAAGTCTCAGGGTAATCTCCTCTAATGAATGTAGCCACTACATCCCAAGCACTATGTCCATGTCACCCATGTTGACCAAATAATAATTTGCCTTGAACTCATAGTTGTTCAGGTGTAGAGGTAGATCACGTACCATCCTGTCACATTAAAGAGTATATCCATCAGCCACCTTAACTTTTAGTCCCTCAAACTCCTTAGTGGTGAGTCCATGCCTCTTAGCGAAGCGTGCATCAATAAAGTTGTGTGTGGCACCAGTATCCATGGGTGTAATAACCTTTTTTCCTACCAAGACACCTCTAATTTTGAAAGCACCCTCTCTCTAAATACTAGATACACATGCCTCTTATAAATGAAATTCTAGTTCTTCCTTTTGTTCAGCATTATCTACCTCCTATTCTTGCTTTGCATCATCAGGATCATGGTACTCTGAGCTGTCCGAATTTGAGCCCTCATAATAAACCCACATCATCCTGTTGGCCTTTCTCTTAGGCCTCATAGGACAGTCATGTCCAAACTCATAAGGACCCTTGCAATAGAAGCATAACTTCTTACGCAGGTCATTAAGCATCTCCTTATTCAAAGGTGTAGCTGACTTGTCTTTTGTGTCATCATCCTTCTCTTTACCTTTGTTGAATTCCTCTTTATCATCTTTGTTTGATGAAGAGCCCTTTGAACCAAACCTATTTGTTGGTGCTGCAAGTTCCATACTACGACTTTTCTTCATGGATTCTTGAAATGTGAGAGGATTAAAGGCCTTAACCCACCCCTTGAGTGGTTCAGTCAACCCTTCTGTAAATAATATGACTATCCTTCACTCTGAAATATCAGGCACCATTGTTGCTAGCTTCTGGAAGTCATTAATATAAGCATCAAGGGAACCATGTTGTTTTAGTTGTGCCAATTCATGAAAACTCACCTTAGGCTCTTTGACATCAAACCTTTCCACCAGCCTGTTGGTAAACTCCTCATATGTAGTGATAAGGTTGTGTCCAAGAGTGACCAACCCATGATACCACCACTCGTGAGCAGTTCCTTCAAGATGTAGTGTGGCAAATCTTATGGCATCCTCTTCAGGCATTGGTCTCAAAGAGAGATAATTATCAAGCTTTTGAACCTGGAAGAAGTTTGCCCAGGTATGTCAACGCAACAAAAGTTTGATATCAACGCATAAAAAGAAACACTCCACGTACTCCCTGATTGGTTTGATGCACCCAACTACTATTTGTATGCTATCCGTACAAGCCGTACTAGGGTGATTCTGACATTAATTTCTGTTTTCAAGTGTTGATGATGCCCTGAACTTGGGCGCCTAGGCTAGGCCAAAATGCGTAGTTGTTTTGGGACTATCCAAATCCCACGATCTACCCAAAAAAATTGATTGGTGATGCCTGAATGTTTGATTTTAACCCAATCACCAAACTATCAATATTGGAGTATGCTGTCTCCACCTTGGCTCAAGTTTTTCCAACAAACATAGCCGCGTGGAATGCACAAAGTGAGTATGCGACTAATTCTGCTCCATCCAATTTTGCACCGGTGAAACTCGTTCAGTATGCTAGAAATCGTAGTATGCTGGGGAGTGCCAAAATTATTCAATTCTCAAACTAAACCAAAATACTAAATGAAACTCAACATGAAATGGCTGAATACCACTTCTAATGTGCAACCCTTCAGAAGATCTTCCACTTCCTCAGTTATGCAATCTCTTGAGAGGTATCATTCTCAAGGATTTTGTTGAAGACTTGCGGACTATCATGCCCCACAAATGCTCAAGAAGATTCAAATGAGAAAATAAACTTTGATGCCAACTGAGAGACCCATGGGGTCTATTTATGCACTTTTCAAAAATTCTAGAAGTTTTCGTAATACATCTTGTAAAACATCATTGTACTTTTTAAATAAAAAGTAATTTAATAAAATAAAAAGTGCACCTAAATTTAAAAATATAACATTTTGGCCCCAAATAAATAAATATAATTTCTTCGAGAGCATAATGAGCCATCCAATCTCCAAATAAATGCGAAAATGACTCTCTCTTCACCACCATCTGCCTACGAGAGTCTAGAATAGGCAAATCCACGTAAAGTGTCATGTTGTACTGGGACATGACATGTCTTTAAGCTAAATCAAATATTAGTTAATCAACTAATCAACCACAATATTCCATGCATTAAACAAGTTATTTAGCTTAGATAAAAATCTAGAAGTGACACTTAAGGTTTATCGCATTAATCCCATTTTTATATCATCATTCATCCATCCCTTCATATTGTGTACAACTAGTCATGGGCTAACTAAGGAGGTTGTTTGAGCAGGCTTTAGTTTCAAGCTAACACATTGGGTGTTGAAAATTTCTTGTAATATGGAGATTACATTTATGTAAATTGGTGGCTATGTTTCAAATATGAAAGAAAGGAAAATTTAAAGGTCGATTTGATTTATTTTTTTGAAAATATGAATCCGATAGCTCTTCCAAGGTTCTTAATCTTCATATTTTCCCTCAAAATAGGTTACACCAATAGCAATAAGTGGGGTGAATGGAGTATAGGTGTTTTTGGTTGGGTTTGTGGAAAGAGAATAGACCTTAATGTTTTAACTAGTTTTCATTTTATCAAGGAACCTCTTCTTCTTTATCTAATGTCCATTCTAACCTTTGTTACATGACTACATCTCAATGGGTTTTTTATATGTTAACAAGTTGATTTTTGAAGTTTGTTTGAATATGTTAAAGGATCAAAAAAATTGACTAATTATCATCATAGTATAGATACAATTGGGTTTGTTACATGCTTTCCTATTATTAGAAAATATTTAGATGATATAAAGTTTTTTGAGCTCCCTATAAAAAATAAGAAATGGTATAAAGTTTTCTATCTTCGCAGACACATTTAACTAGGCAACTTTATTTATTTTTAGAAAAAAATATAAGCTTTTAGGTAAAAGAGCATAGTTTCAGAATATATAATTTTTTTAATGTTACATCATTATTTTTAATTATTATTTAATTTCTACTTATCATACCTCAAATTATGATTCATACATATCCTGTTGCAAATAGTTTAATAACTTTTTGATTATTGATAATCTTTTTGTAAAACATATATCTCAAAAATCTACATATCATTGTCTATGCTTTAACTAACTATGTATGTATATGTATAGATGTGTGTGTGTGTGTGTGTGTGTGTGTGTGTGTGTGTGTGTGTGTGTGTGTGTGTGTGTGTGTGTGTGTGTGTGTGTGTGTGTGTGTGTGTGTGTGTGTGTGTGTGTGTGTGTGTGTGTGCATGTGCGCGCGCACACATGCGTGCGTGCGTGCATGAAATTAAGGTAAAAAAATTGTGTTCATATACTTGAGATTTCAATTTTTCAAATTTCTTGACTTGTAATATATATATTTTTCTTGACTTGTATTATATATATATATATATATATATATATATTAAAAATTAAGAAAAAAATATTTTCACAAATATTCGACATTTCCTCTATCCATATATGTAAATTTCATACAAACATTCATTCGTTTACTCAAAAGCATTGTGTCCATACACATGCAGTCTATTTGTTTTTAAACTAATAACTATTATGTCATTGTAAAAAATGCATCAATTTTACATAATTTTATCATCTAGGTATTTAAAAAATTATATATTTAAAAACAACATTCAAAATTTATCATTTCATCTTCTTACATTATCATAAAATTATTTGTTCCAATTTATCTAAATGTCTCTCCAAGTTTAGGTATTACTATATTGAGAAAAAAAATGACACTTTAAACTCCCCTTTTGTCCCCCATTACCCTGCACCCATCCTTATCATGTTCAACACATATTACTTGGGATGGATTTCTATGATTATAATCACAGGGATTGACAAGTTAAAGTTACAATCCTCAATGGACATGTCATTATTGAAAATGCCAATAGATTCTATTAGAATGATTGTGATTGTATAATTGACAGAACAATCATCCATAGGGAAGATGTGGCTATTGGAATACTAATTGGATTACATAACTCAGTAGATCAACAATGTGATGGAGGCCTCTTAAATCAAAATGACTATGCATTACTCTCTAACCTTGTGGCAATTGAATGATTGCCATGTGTCTTTATGATATTTCAACTTTACTCAATAGTGACTGGCATATGTTTTTATTTTATATTTAAATTATAGCCTCTTTTTTATCATTAAAAATGTAACGTGAATTTAAAATAGTCAACTAATTCTCGTAAAAATTGAAGTTAGCAATAATGTGAAAATCCACTTTGTGAGTCTGTTGATGTGACCCAATAGGAGCACCCCTCATGTAAATTTGTTTGGGCATAATAAAGGGGGAAATTTCAAGTGAAGATGCATTGCACATGTCTATGCCATGTGGCCACAACATACACAACAGTAAAAAGGTGTAGATGCCATAAGAAGATAAATCAAAATCATCAAATATGCAAACTACATAGGGTCATTTAAAAAGCTAAAGTGATCTCATAAGCTTCATGACTGCGAACTAGCTAGAATTAGTAACATGTTTCATTGTGATTGCATGCACAAAAAATACAAATCATGGCTAAGAGAAGGCATCCACTGCATGATCATTCCATTGGCCATGATTGATGCAAAGATCAAATATAAAGGTAGGTGGATAATTCAACATGGTCATCACAAAGTATATAGAACATAAAATAAACTTTTTACTCCAAAATTACAATCTGTGGATGACTAGGATTTTCTAACGTGATCAAAAACCAAATTGTATGTATCAGTGTTTGATTGGTCATGCAGTCAGGTATTCATGGAAACACTTTTAACTTTTGAAGATCCTTGTTGTGCATGGAATTGTGCATTTTATGATTTTCATTACATGTTTCATTAGGCATTCACACTCCTTGGCTTTGCATTTATAACATCTACATGGAAAAATTTGGTGAAGATAAATTTTTTAGTCTCCACATCATCCTTGACTTTGACCTTTACTATGTCCAATCATACTAACTCATGCGATAACCTTTAATTGGTGCACATGGTATTTATTGAACGATCACACATAACAACTCTTGATTGGTCACACACTCACATAACTCATGAAGTCACTTTTTACTTTATATTTCAAATGTTATTTCGTGGCTAATAGGACTAAGACAATTGGAGACTTCTGACTAGCCACATAGTCACAAGGTTCAGAGAGAGCTTTTTCATTTTTTTCATTTACCTTTTTACTCTATGTATTTCCTTAGTTTGTTAAACTCATTTATAAATATGTTCACATCCACAAACCTTTCTACCTTTTAGTTATCAATGATATGTGACAAAACCTATTGAGCTACCCTTGCTAAGCTATTATCCTTCATTACTTCACGTTTCATGTCTAATAGGGATGAGACACATGTCAACTGTTTATCAAGCTGGAAGTGAAACATGTGGCATATCTTAATTGGTTACACAACAATAGTGTTCATAAATCTCATCATTGACTTTCAAATGTTTTTTACACTACATGGACATGTTAGAATCTTTCATTCTACTTCATACTCACATTAATCCTAATCTCTAAATATCTTTGCCCCTTCACACATCTGGTCACCATGTGGCAAAGCCCTGATTGATATGCGTTCATGTAGGTTCCACTCTCTATAGCTTGTGTCCTTTTCTTATAGCCATGTCCTTGTTTAGAAACTTCGAGAACATGAGCATAAATCTCTTAATAAATTAATAAAATCTCAATATTTTTTGTGAATTTGGATCCTTTAATATTTATACTACAATTATATATATAAAGTTTGTAATTTTTTTATATTTTTTGTTATTTTATGTAAGGATTAACATTGTAACCTTCATAATTTTTTGCATCCGTCTTCAACTTAATACTAAGGATTGAGGAGTATCTATTCCGCCAAATTATCGACCTTAAAATCTTTTTCTTTAATTATAACAAAACAAATACACCATTCAAAATGCTTTGTTCTTCAAACATTTTGAAATACAGACACTTTATTCTTTCAATTGGAATATAGACACTTTATTCTTCTAACAAAAATCTATTAATCTTCAAACATTTTGAAAGACAAATACTTTATACATTAAATATTTTGGAAAAGAGATCCTTTAATATTCAAACATTTTGTGAATCTATTACTTTCCATTCATTTTGGAAGACAAGAATATATTACTTTCCAACCATTTTGGAAGACAAATCTTTTCTATTTCAAACATTTGGAAGAGAAAAATCTATTGCATTCTAATATTACATAAAAGTAGGGGGAAATAATTGCATTCCAATATTACATAAAAGCATAGTTCTACAAAGTTTTCCAGGGGGCATGGGGGGAAGTGGGGATGGGTTTTTGGGATGGGGGGATGGGGGATTTAAGTTTGAGAATGACAAGGGGACGGTGGCGGACAGGGGAGTGGTGCAAATACATATAGTACTTGAAAAAATAATTATAAAAAAATGTATAAGGAATAAGTATATTGCATTGAACATCAACAATTTAAATTTTAACTTTTCAACAATGAAGTTTCAAGTTTGAACCATTAAACCATTGAACATAGAAAATGAAAATGAAAATATCGAATTCAAAATTTTCAAAATTTCATAATGATGATTCATGATTACAATCAAGTATCAACAACATTCAAAAATAAAATACTAAATATTAATGAGTCAATGGCTAATCATCCCCAAAGTTCTTGCCAAACTTCTCATCACTAGAATTGTTGGACTCCACATGCTCAATCTCCTCCAAACCAATACCAACCAGACCTCTTTGTGTAGCATCATCATCAATCTATGTTGGCTCCTCTAGCTCTACATCCCATCTGGCTATTGGACTCTCCTTATATGTAAGTGTGTTGCGGTCAATGAGATGCAAGGCACTATGTATAGCCACAAGCTTCTCTGCCCTCTTAAAGGTAACCCTATTCCTCTTAACGGAGTGGATGAAGCTATAAGTAGACCAGTTCCTCTCAACAATAAAAGAAATAGAAACTTGGGACAACAAATGGATGGCTAGATTGATAATCAAAGAAGTAGGGCCATGCTATGTACTTAGAGATATGATATATTGATGTATATGGGTTGATGGAGATGCCGACATGTGGCACACATCCCCTTAGTTATATGGGTACAATATATTAGGATGATAGAGTAACTTGTGGAAGTTATACATTGGGTAATGGTCGGCCTACATTGGATTAGGAGGTTACCCATCCATGGGTTAGATAGATGTATATATAGGAGATGATTATCATGGTAAGGATATCAAGAAAGCATAGAGTCTTCTATTGTAAGAGGATATTGGAGGTTGTCCCCTCGAAGAGACGTTATGGAGTTATTCCTTCCTAAAGGAGTATTATATGGTGTTTCCCTACCTTAAGGGTATTTCTTCATATATTGTATATCAAGATCATTACAAGTGGTATCAGAGCTTCGATTTGGGCAATTTGTGTGGAGCAAAACCCTAATTTCACTATATCTTCTGAAATATAAGGAATTTTTATTCAAAATTTTTATTGGAGATGTAAGAAAATATAAGGGAACTGAATTAAAAATTTCAAAATTTTTTGATTTGTTTTGAGGGAGTTATTTCTGTTTTTCAGTTTATAATAGTTTCGCTATATCTTCCGAAATATAGGGAATTTTTATTTGAAATTTTCTACTGGAGATGTAAGCAGATTTAAGAGAAGTGAAGTAAAAATTTCAGAATTTTTGGAGCTATTTTGAGTGATTTTTTACGATTTTATGGATCAGTTTTGACATTTTAGGGTTTCATGAACCTTAATTTTTTTGTGAATCATGGAGTTGCAAATATTTTCAGGGGAAGATGATATTGATGTTAGAGAATGGTGGCTCCTTTTGGATAATCATTTTAGAAAAACTTTTAGGCAAAGACAATTAACTCCTTTTTTCTCTGGGCCTACACTAGATTGGTTTGATCAGTTGAGTTGTACAAAAAGGTTTTCTTCATGGCAAGTATTGAAACAGATTTTTTTAGATCAATGGGCTAGAAAACAAGAAGTAGAAAAAGAAGAATCAGTAAAAGAAGAAGAAGAAATAGAAGAATCAGTAGAAGAACAAGAAGAAGAAGAAGTAGAAGAAGCAATAGAAGAAGAAGAAGAAGAAGAAGAAGAAGAAGAAGAAGAAGAAGAAGAAGAAAATAAGGGTTCAAATAATTTGGCTCCAAAGAAATCCGAGTCAATTTTTCAATTTCATGGATGCATTCAAAAGAAGAAGGTGGTTGTGTCCATAAACCCTACCAGCAAGTATAACTTCATTAACATGAATGTGGCCAAGCATCTACATGTTCAAGCAAAGAATATCAAAGAGGTTCAAGTAGATGGTAAGAATATTTCAATGTTTGAAGATCTGAAGCTCATTATGGAAAAATATGTTTTGCATTCAGATTTTTATGCTTTGGATATGGATGATATGGATATAGTTCTTGGATATCCATGGTTAGAGACTTTGGGAACAATGAATATTAATATTCAGAAAAAGTTCATGAAGTTTTGGTATAGGAAAAAGAAGATCACTTTACAAGATATCATAGTGAAAAAGGCACCAATAACAATCCAAGTAGATCATGAGGATAAGATGGAAATAGGTGATGAAGAACATGATGAAGATTCAAATGATATAGATAAAGACACACTACAAATGAGCACTTCATCTACTCAAGAGACAAAGAAGGACAAGGTGGAAGAGGTAGAAGCAAAGGTGGATAAGGTCAAAGTATTGGAAAAGGTTGAGGTATATAGACACCCACATCATCATGAGAGGAAACAATCATGGAACCAGGTGAGGAAGTGTCATAATAATAATCATTTTGTCTATACAGGAAATAAAATTTTCAATCATTATGGATATGCATGGAATCCAAAGAAAAAATACTATGGCACACGGAATGAATGGGAGAATCACTATGACTATGCATGGAAGAATACCTACTATGGTCATGGTTGGAATCAGAGTAGCGCAGCAGAATATGGTACATGGAATAAAAAGAGGAATAATTATGCTTGGACACCAAAGCAGTATAATTATGATCATAAACAAAATCAAAGGAGCACAATAAAATTTGGAAACAAGCTTGGATAACTATCACCTGCCAAGATCAAATATGGATGGCTAGATGATCAAGATTGGAGACAAGTATGCAATGATTTGAAGCACACTCATTATTTGGTTTCTTCCTATGTTTCAGGGAGAAACATGTCAAGGAGGGAAGGAATGCTATGTACCTAGGGATATGATATATATGGGTTGATGGAGATGCTGACATGTGGCACACATCCCCTTAGTTATATGGGTACACTATATTAGGATAATAGAGTAACTTATTGAAGTATTACATTGGGTAATGGTCGGCCTGCATTAGATTAGGAGGTTACTCATCCATGGGTTAGATAGATGTATATATATAGGAGATGAATATCATGGTAAATATATCAAGTAAGCATTGAGTCTTCTATTGTAAGAGGCTATTGGAGGTTGTCCCCTCAAAGAGACATTGTGGAGTTATTCCTTCCTAAAGGAGTATTATATGGTGTTTCCCTACCTTAAGGGTATTTCTGCATATATTGAATATCAAGATCATTACAAGTGGTAATGGTCGGCCTACATTGTATTAGGAGGTTACCCTTCCATGGGTTAGATAGATGTATATATATAGGAGATGATTATCATGGTAAATATCAAGTAAGCATTGAGTCTTCTATTGTAAGAGGATATTGGAGGTTGTCCCCTCGAAGAGACATTGTGGAGTTATTCCTTCTTAAAGGAGTATTTTATGGTGTTTCCCTACCTTAAGGGTATTTTTGCATATATTGAATATCAAGTTCATTACAAGTGGTATCAGAGCTTTGATTTGGGCAATTTGTGTGGAGTGAAACCCACATATATCATATCCCTAGGTATATAATTTGTGTGGAGCGAAACCCATCAACAATTAGGGTTAGGGTAGAGGGCTCACAAACTAAAATATTTTTTAAATTATTATTAGTTTTTTTTTTTGATGTCCACTAATGTGGGGGATGCCTGCAAGTTTCTTCGAGGGTCGAGGGATGTTTGGGTGTCCCTTGGACATCCCAGAGTCCCCTAGACACCTCATTTTTGAAGAGATGCATAGAGACGTCCCCTCTTAGAGGGAAACATCACGAGGATGATTATAATTCAAAATGATAACAGATGTGCAATAGTGAAACGTCCACCTAACATCCCCACATCTCGCAAATGTCCTTATCCCAAAAACAAAGAGATTTTACGAAAGGGATGCATCCCCGTGAAACATTACATAAAAGTGGGGATAAATGATGTTCCTAAGAGATTTTTTAAAATTATATTGAAATCAAACTTTGACTACGATCGATATATAATCTGATATCTTTTGATGACAAAAATATATTCGCAACAATGGAATTGCTTTATAAAAACTCAACATTAACATTATTCTATGGTGAGGTAGAAGGATGGATTCAAACAAAAAAAGCGTAACTCACAAAATCCTCTTGCTGTTGAACTTCTTGGTGTTGAGCATTAAGTTGGCTTGTCATAAAGAAGACATTTTATCAAAGATATACCCGTTTCAACCACTGGTATGGCAACATAAGTTGGCTTGTCATAAAGAAGATGTTGGAAAGTTCATTTTTGATCCCGAAGGGAAGTAAGGATGATTAATTAATGTAGTTAGGTAGTTTCCCATTCTCACATTGTTTCATTTTTAGTTGTTGTTTTTCCGCTTTTCTTTAAAAAATAAGCATTTTAAACACAGAGTCGGCATCTTAGAAGTTTTATTCTTTAAAAAATTTGTCGCATTAAATGCTTCCCCAAATCTTTTAAGATCTCCAAGGTACCTTGCACTGCATAACATGTCCACCTCATTGTTTCCTAAAGATTGAGTAGGATTTGCTAATGGTCATATGAAATTAATGCTATTTAGGACTTGATAGGCCCATAAATATCCCTTAGCAAATTTTAAAGTTTACAATCTCTCAAGCTTTCTTGAAAAAATATCCTGCTCATTGCGATTGTAGTGCCTAGTAAAAGTTTGCTTCAGCAAGCGTGTTACCATCTTGCACAAGGATCATACTAGGTATTATACAAGAGATATAGAGATGGCAGGAGCATCATCTTCACAACAAGGATCAAGGACACCTTGATATCTCGACAGGTTACTGGCTAGTAAATCATATGCTACAACTCTTGCACAACTACCGAGAAGCTACCTAAGAACAAAAGCCCTGGGATTCAGTCAAACTAGTGACCCATCAAAGGTAAAGGACTATGTAGATGGAATCATGGACTCGACCCTGCAAAGAGCTAGTAGCAAGAACCTTAGAGAAGGGGCACACCAAAGGTGTCTGCAAAGAGCCAGGGTAAGGCAATATGAAACATTCAAAATGAGGATATGGACTTCACAACTGGCTTAGTTTGTTGTCCCAACTGTGCACCCATGCCCTGATCTGATTGAATTATGTGCGAAATTGCTCCATGCTCAATCTTACACCATTCAACAAGGCCCCTTCATTCTACAGATCACCCCACCAGCTATCAGGGACATGTTTGCCCTATAATATGATGGTGCCGCCACCTTCCCCACTATTGATAGGATGCAAAGGACATGGGTGAACGTCAACACTCAGACAAGGTTTTTAAGGTCTGAGTTACAAATGGCTGATGGTGATGCAACGATACCCACGCTCCCTGTACCAAGGACTCAGTTCACGCCTACCAACCAAGACGCACTGTCAATGATGGCCCTCATCTTTGGCATGAAAGATGACATGGCTATATATGCCAAATAAATGGCCATCCTCTTCAGGCTAAAAATAGTCGACAAGATGTAGGAGTATCGCCTTGACTTCTCAGAACACATCGCTTTTTCAATTGTGGAGCAACTGACCCAGTTCAAGTCAAAAGGGATATTCAAGTATTCCTCTTTTATTCCATCTAATCCTACACCATAACCCTGACCTTTTCACCCAATTTATGGGTTTGAACCTGTATGACCCAACTTTTGACCCCCAAAGAACCATCCCTGTGTCTGCATGGACACATGTTTTATCAAGAACTAGTGACCCATATGATTTTTGGGAACTGTTCGTTACCCCTGTTCTCCATTGCCTTAGCCCTGAGCCTATCATAAACAGGCTATTCCCAAGTGTTATGAACCTCCTGGTCAGTTGCCCAATCCCATGTGACTTCTATTTTGGGTCCTGTCACACAATCATAAGAGTCCATGGATTTTGTGTAGAACCAGTGTTGCTACCAAAGACCTTAACTCTTAGGTTAGCACTCCTAGAAGTCACCAAGTAGGTATCTATAGTTGATAATGAGTATGGTTCCAAGAAGAAGAGGAAAATGTACAATCTCTCTTGGATGGCAGGCAACGTAAGCTTGGAAGCCAGAGAAGCTGAGACTGTGCTGCTAAGGAAGCTGGCCTTCCTGGGGTTCCTATTGATCAAGGAAAAATGGGTTTATGACCCAGCTAATTACATAGCCTCAGTAGTGAGGACAAATAGAATTGGAGCTAGGATTGCGCATGAAGGCTGCCCTTTTTGGGAGACCAGGAAAAACCCTACAGAAGATGCCCCTGGTCTCTATGTTGAATTGACAGATTTGCCCATGCCCCAGAATAGGCCATGGGAGACCTTCTATGATAAATAGAGGGATTATGATCCCAAAGTCAAGATGACCTCTGGTTTGAGAAGGACGTTGAGGAATAAAGGTTGGGATGCAGAGAAAATTGAGGCCTATTGGAAATATAGGCAAGAAATTTTCCAAACCACCAATGCTTTTGGAGGTGTAGACTTAGATGAAAGATGGGAAGAACTCTGGGATGACTAGCATCCCTCCCCTGCATCTAGCCCAAAAACAAGCCAAATGCTGACACTCAAGGTAGAGCAGGAGGCTGGAGTGGGACCAAGCCAGCTACCGTAGACTTCAAAGCAAGCTGCAACTATCGTATAACAACAAAGGAGTGTGGTGTCTTCACCACCAAAAGCCTCCCCATCATCAAGAGTAATTGAAGTCCTTGGTTCCCCACATGCGCCACCAGCAACAATAGAGGTAGAAGGGAGACAAACGTAGCCAGAGGCAGAGACACCCAGGAAGAGAAGGAGAGTGCAGTTCCATTTGGCTACAGAGGAAGAAGAGGAGCCTTCACAACACCCAACATAGAGCACTACAACTTCCCCCCAGGTAAGTATTACTTCCCCTCCTCCCTCTCAATCTATTCCTCATCATGCCAGCATGATGCCTCCACCCAGCCAGATGACACCTCCTACCACTACTACCATTCCCATTTTGCAAGTCACCCCATCATCGGTGCCTCAGGCCCTAACATTAACCCATTTTTTCCCCTCTGTTCCCAGAAAGATGCCCCTACAACTCACCCCTAGCCAACCAATGGCTCTCCAATATGGCCTGCCACAAGGATTTCCTTTTGTAGGGGGACATATTGCATCCCCTTCCACCTTCCAGACGTAGGCCAATGCTGTTAGGAAGGCAAGAGAAGCCCAGTTGGAGAAGAAGAGGATTAAAGAGAATAAGGCACCGACTGTTCCACACCTGCAGTCACAATTTGACCCTATTCAACAGTAGCTGACGGTGACCCATTTATCACCCAACGTTGCTAAGCTGAGCGAGCAAATGCAGCCACAGGAATACACAATGAATGTAGTGGCCATTGACATGTCCCTGTTTAGGCCCCAAGATAAAGTTGAGCTTTTGACTAAATCCACTTCTGTAGTCACAGAAGATTATTTGAAGAAATCAAAAAGACTGCAAAAGATGGAGGCCAATTTGGCCACAGAAAAGGCAAACTGTAGCAGTTTGGCCAAAGAAATAAATAAGAAAGATAATGAAATAGCTAGTCTGTACAAATAGTTGCAAGATATTGTTTCCCTCTAGACTCAACGGGTAGTCCAGGCCCAAAATGATTCATTAAAAGTAGAACTTGCACTTGCAAATGATGTAGCGATAGCCCTAAGGTGGGAGAATGCAACATTGTAGGGAAGAGTCGAAGGACTTCAACTGCAGGTTACCCAATCATAGCAAAGGTTATTAGAGGAGTAGAACAACGTTGTGGCTTTTCAAGCCCAGTTCCAAGTAGAGCAATAGAGGATGACACAGCTAATAATCGAGCTGGCTAATAGGCCAAGAGGTGTCAGAGTGGTGCAACTGGTGAAGGAGCTCTACGAGTCAGTGTGGGAGAGAATCTATTCAGAGATTATCTAGCTCAGGCCATTTCTCACCTTCCTACTCAACACACAACAACTGTGTGAGAGGGTGGAGAATTTAGTACAAAACACTCTGGCCATGGTCTCCAAAAGAGTCACAGACTCCCATTCATTACTAGAGAAGCTCTATGACATGATGGATGCAACATTGGCAGCTACGAGAATCTCAGACAGAATGGCTACCACGAAATGGGTCAATGAGGTGCTCAGTTACAATGCCACGGCCAACAGTTGCAAGAACTGTCTCAATGTCGTGAAAGAAGGCATCGGTGAAATGAGGCACCATATTGAAGATCTGGTGCAACTAGGCCTCCCTTCCACATTTTCAAATGCAAAGATGGTGCTGATGGTTGACTAAATTGAACCATTGTTGCTAGCCAAACAGAGGGATCAAATAGTCTTCTAGAGCTTGCAAGATGATTCCTCAGTCTCAGAGGTTGAAACTATTCTGATTCCTATTTCCTAGTTGGAATTCAAATTGAAGGCTACGGTCCAGATCCTGCAGACCTTTTCGCACAAGGATATCATTAACCTAGATCTGGCTTTCATTGAATTACAAATTAAGCAAGGGTTATCTGACCATGAGTGGTCTATCTACCAAATAGCTCTTTTGAAGTTGTAATTTCCACAATTTTTAAATTTTGACAGAGCGAGAGTCGGGTTCTTTTTGAGCAGGCTCAAAAGTCCTGGAGGTCGCCAGTAACTGTAGAGTAATTTTTACTCTACGTCATTTTCAAATTTTTAGTCAAGCACTGCAATTTTGGTTCCTGCATGCACTGGATGTCGCGGTAGAGTTTTGGAGCAGAGGGCGGATTCATTTTTGCCTAAGTGTCATAAAGCAATGGAAGCTGCCAAGTGTCACCCTCTGATTGCAGGTCCCTTTTTCCCCTTTTGTTTCTTTTGTCTCATTTTGCTAAGTATCAAATTCAGGTGGAAGCTGCCAAGTGTCACTTTTTGAAACATGGAGCCAACTAGCTGGCATCCTTTGAGCACCTTTTTGTAACTTTTAGGAAGGCCACAAAATGTGCCACACATCCAGTAGTAGTTAAACAGAACACACTACATGTCAGCATCCACGTCTCATAGAAGCACCCGTGTTTCATTCTACCTTTAACAAAGAGTTTCAACGAGCTAAGCAACATAGAGAGTAGAGAGCACTAGGTGGTAGTTGCAGAGGCCTTGAACTACCTTTTTAAAGAAGCAACGGAAGTCACCATGTGTCGGCATCCAGGAGACTTTGGTTGAATGCTTTCATTCAATGCACAAAGGCGTCATTTCATTTTGCTTAAGTGTTGAAGTGCAGTAGAGGTTGCCAAGTGTCACTCTCTGGGTCCCTTCCTACTCCATCCCCAAAAGGCTGTGGAAGACGCCACATACCCCCAGAAGGAGAAACGAAAGATGCCACATGTCTTCCCAAGAGCAGCGAAAGTCGCCATGTGTCAACCTCTGAGAAACCATCTTCAAGCCTAATTGTCAAATAAAGATCGTGGTGGCTCCCAGATGTTATTTCAAAGGACTATAGAAGTGCCGAGTGTCAACATGCAAAGACTGCCACGTGTATCCATCCCTTCCTAAAAGTTGCCCGAGCAAGGAATGTAGTGATTTTTGTTTTGATAAAACTACAAAATATTGAGGAAGCGGATTGCGACAGGTGTCAAGGGTGGAGCGTTCCTGAGCAAAATATAGAGAAAGCAGAAGCGGCCAAGTGTCGTTCTCCGATGCCTTTTAGACAAAAATAATAATTTTCATAGATTGACTAAGTGTCCTCTTCTGTTTCAACAGAAAAAAGTGTCCATCTGTTATAGCAAAATGGAGGGAAGCTCGGCGAGAGTTATTTCAGGTAGATAGAATAGTGCATCGGGTAGATTTTTGGGGCTGGCAACCATTGAAGATGCCATCTATTTGTCCCTTATAAGCAGAGGCAGAGTAGACAGTTGAGCGGCCAAGTAGGTGATGGAACGAGGAATTTAGGTGCAAAGGGAGGTACTAGACATGAATCACCATGCTGCAGTCAGGGCAGTTCTTGATAAGACCAAGATACATCTGAAGCGTTGAAGGCACCGTCTATTTTGTCCCCTGCGAGTGAATGGCAGAGTAGAATTGCATGGGAAAGAGGGCGATGTAAAGAGACATCCAACCCTATATAAGAAGAATTGTAAAATCAAAAGTAAAGGGGAATTTTCTCATAGTTCTAGACTTTCAAAAGTTTTTGACCAGTAATATCATTTGCTCTTGTCTCAATTTTCTTGAGTTGTAAAGTTGATATAACCGTGCATGCTTCTGTGCCCTTTATGTGGCTAAATGAATTAAGGAAATTTGAGCTCCATGCCTTGGTTGGTGTTATCTGTGTCATTTGCAAAGTAGTCTATACTGTAGATTCTCTGGAGTTGTGATTAGGAATGTCATTTGCTTTTGTCTCATTTTCTTGAATCGAAAGGTTTATATAATTGTACGTGACTTCTGTGCCTCTTATGTGATTGGAAGATTCTATTAAGAAGATTGAACACTATGCCTCTGTTGACATTCCTTGTATCTTAGCGAAAGACTTCCCTATTGTGAGCCTCTATTTCTGTTATTTCAATCTTTTACATTGATCATGCACTTGTCTGCTCTTAAATGTAATTGAATCCTATAATAGTCTCACTATGCTCAGGTTAGGATTAGGATTACACTCAGGCGCATCGCCATAGTTAGGTTTCAATTCCTGCATTTGCATTTTTGTTTAATCTCCTATCCCTTTTCCCCAGCTCTTGATACAAAAGAAGGGACTAGCTTCTCTAAAATTTGGAGGTTGTTTCAAGCCGCATTGTCCCACAGCTTGAAACTTCCCATTGTTGATTGGTTAAGATCAAGTGCAATTTTAAGTCATCAACACTACCTAAACCTTGAAACTTTTTCCAAACTCTTTCTTCTTTTTCTTTCTTTTTGATTATGAACTCTAAAAATATTGTCCAAAAAACTTCATTTCTTAATGATATAGAGTGTGAAAACCTTGTTTTTTTCAAAAAATAAAAAGTTCATTTTTTAATATTATGAACTATAAAAACCTTATCTGACTTCCCCCACCCTCAAAAAAAAGAAAAATAAAAAACGATAATTTACTATATTATTAGTTCAAAATATAATTTGAGAATTCCATCCCTGATCAGATGCAACTTTCATCATTGCACTGCACTTGATTTTGAAGACTTTTTTTGTTCCCAAATAAATATTTAAGCCATGTAACTTCCTTTCAGGGGATGCCACCCTCCCTAAAAATTTGACGCTCTGTAGCCTTAAACTGCTGGTATATCTCACTTAAATTGTTGGCATGTTTTAGAATAAAATTAGCATGATGGTCCAGAATAAAAAAACTACCAGCATGTTCGGAGTGATTAATCTACTGACATGTTTCATATAAAATTTAATATAATACTCTGTAGCCTTAAACTCTTGGCATGTCCCAGATTAAAATTAGCTTGTTAACTCAGAGTGAAAAAAATTAGCATGTTCAGAATGATTAAATTATTGACATGTCTCAGAATGAAATTAGCATGGCCTGTATCATTCAAAGAGATAGTATTTGCACAGTGTATGAGTTAATTTTAACACGATTTTCTGAATAAAACTGTATTAAAATTTTTACATTAAGATTCACTTCATAAATTATTATCAGGACGAGAGAATAAAATAAATCATAATAAAACTAATATAACAGTTCAAAATTAAAAACTCACTCCCTAAATCATTATCAAGATGATAAATTAAAATGAATCATAATAAAATTAACATAACAATCCAAAATAAAAAAATGTTAACATATCCTAAAATAAAATTAACATAATAATCCGGAATGAAATTAGCAAAACACCTTACCAATTACCCTGAAACCAACACAATATTATTAAATATAAAAAAGACTTGTACAAACCCATACACATTGAATTCAAAACATGCCAACAAAATAAGAGCTTCCCAATATTTTTTCAATATTAGTTTTTTAAAAATAAATATAAATATTTATAATATCTAAATATGAATTTTAGACACTGTTACTATAAATGTCGCAACTTAACAGAGGTTAGAATTTGAAAATAAATAAATAAATAAATAAAAGTATGCCATTTATTTGATTGAGTAAAGTACATAATACATACCAGATTTAAAAGGTGGTTAGTATGAAAGTAAGGGTTAACCACCGAGAATAAAATATCAATTATAAAATATTAAGATAAAGTTAAATAGCATACAGATTTTAAAATAGCATTTTTTTTTTTAAATTATAAAATATGAAAGCAAAATTAAATAGCATGCAGATTTTAAGGAGAAATTATTTTTTGAAGAAATGTTTAACTCATTGAGATCATTTTTTTTCTTTAAATATTTTTGACTTGTTCTTAATAAATAAAATTTTCACTTTTTCGAAGTTTTGCTCTTGGTCATTATTTATTCTTGTTTTGCTTATTTTTAACTGTTCAACAAATTTTGTAACTCTTTCAAATTAGTTTTAGTGTTTTGATTTTCTTGTATTTCTCTTTCTTTCAATATTGAATTTAGTGATTTTTCAATGCTTTTTTTTAATACTTTAAAAATGTTGGATGTATTAAGAGCCGATTGTTTTTGTATGTAAATTGGGATATAATATTAATTAATTAAAATATACTTTCTTATTTTTATTGAATGTGTGATGAAAGTGTATTATTAAGAGTGTTTGAATTCTTAAAAGCACATTTTAATTTTCTTATAGTCCTTAATAAAGTGACTATATTATTGACATTTATAACATTTGAAAGTTAGCTGATTATAATCTAAAACTTTGTATATAGGACCATCTTTCTAAATTTTGTATAGTTGTTTCAAGAAGAGTTTTTTCTATATTTATTTCTATGCACAAGAAAAATTACCTTTCAATTCAGCATTATCTGAAGAGTGGAGTGTAACAAGAGACTAAACATCCTAAAAGATATATGAGAAATGGGACTAAGTCTTTCAACTTAGAAAATTTGGATCAAAAGGAACGCTAGAATATTTGAGGACAACCGTGGACATAAACTTCAAGATCAACTTTAGAAAGAAATAGAAGTCAGTATTAATCATATTGTCTTCACTTCCAAGTAGAGGAAAAACAAGGAGCCAAACCCGGAGGAAATAAAAATACTTCAAAATTAGGGATTGATCATAAATCACTTTGAAGCTATGAAGCCAAGTAACAACCAGAAGAAAGAGATGATAAGAAAAAATATTAAATGGTCCTGTCTAGAACAAAGTTGGTACAAAATTAACTTTTACGAGGCATCAAAAAATAATCCTGGAGAATCAGAGTAGGGGCAGTTTTAAGGGATAATAAAATCAAGTGATAGCTTATAACACCACCTATAGTGGAACTAATTCAAACAACATAGGGAACGTTGAGGGTCTCATTTTAGGGATGAAGTTGGGACTGGAAAGCAAAATCAAGAACATCATCATTGAGGGGGATTCACTCATGATTATTAAAGCCATGGAATATCATAAAAACCTAAGCTAGAGAATTAAATGGACAATTGAAGAAGGCAAAAAATTTCAGAATCTATTCGAGGGAGTGAAAATTATATCCTAAGAGAAGGTTATCAAGCAATAGATTGGTTGGCTACTTATGATCTTGAGTCCCACTCGATGAACAATAAACGAAAAATGATACATATCATCTCACACGAAGATATGGAGGAATTAAAAGATGTTATTAAAAAAGAATGTTCAGTTTTCTATTCAAATAACCTGGAACTTAGTCCTTTTAGTAACTCTCATCAATGAGCAAGTGCATACATTATGCATATAAGCTCATTTTAGAAAACATAGTTAATAAGTAGAATTACATGCAAAATTTATGGACATGCTAAAAAGAAAAAAGAAAAAGTGTTTGTTCGTTTTAGAAAACATGCATGGGTTATCTTGGTATGAAAAAATAGTTTATTATGAAAATTAAGAAAGTTGTAATTCAGATAATTTTTAACATCAATAAAAAAAAATTAAATTGTCAAAAAAAAAAAAAAATACTACCAATAATAATCAAATATTTGTCATCTCAAATAAAAAAAGATAAAAATGTTTCACCTAAATAAGAACCATTTTAGATATCTCTCCACATGAATTACAATCCATACACTAATAGTTAAAAAAGTCTTTGATTCCATTAAAATATGAATTATTTCTTCAAATTAAAACTTTATTCGCTTTAAAGTGATGGTTTGTAAAGGATTATGGATGGCTTCTTTTTTAATTGTGGTAGAAGAATGGCTGGTGCTTGCAGATAAATATTCGTGAATGTAAGTGGTGAGACTTGTTTTTTTGGGGTTTTCTCTTGTTGGAGAGTATTCGTGGTCAACTTTTGAAGCTTTGTTGTTTGCCTTTGATTTTTGTCTTTTATCTCCTTTCGGTCTTTTGGTAGTTCATTTATATTTTTATCTCTGTGCTCTTTGGGTTAATCTTGTGTGTTGTGTTTATACCACTTTTTTACTGTTTTGTAGTGTTGTTTCTTTTTGTGGGCCCTACAATGGATGTTTATGATCAGATTTTGAAACTTATAATGATCGTAATGATGTTTATGATGTTATTTATTGATAAAGAGATCTGGACTTCTTGTTTATATCCTAAACTGATTCACAACTCCAATCAAAAGCATTCCTTGAATGTATAATTTCAATACAAAAATATTTATCAATAATAAAAAAACAAAACATAAAATAAGAAGTATGATCAAATAAAAATTTGAACATAAAAGCAACTATGCAATTATCATTAAATGAAGAGACGTGATTAGGCATATTAACTTTTAGGGTGGAGCATTCAAAGCTCTTTATCCAAATTCAAACTTTACTATATGTATGCAAAGGCAATGGTAGGCCCACCGCAATATAACAAACGAAATCCGCCGTCTGCCAATAATACACTCTAAAATAGTCATACAATTCATGTTTGATATGGCGACATAATAGACTTTAAACGTAAAACATTTTTCTTCTCATAAGACGGGCGGTGGGATTAAGATTGAATGAAATTATAATCGATTAATGCACATGATTGGAATTGGGAGAACTATTAGTTTTGTTTCTTCTAATCCTCTATGTTTATGTTTGAAATTATGTTAAGGGATTGGAGTGTGTTTTTCTTTTACCCTTGTTTTAGTATTGTAGTCATGGCTAGTTCATCAAATAAAATTTAGCAGAGAAGAGGGTAAGAATATGCAGTGAATTTTGGATCAAGGAGATGAATAAAGACATGGTTAATAGATACTTTTTAGAGGATGTTTACATCTTCTTTTTTGCGTTGATTCATGATTTTAAATTGTAACAAATTTTAAATGTCGGGGTTTTAATTGATAAAAATATTAGAGTTATTTTAAAGGAGGCTCTCAAATTTTAGGAAAATGTTTCGATCAAAGGCATAAAAGATTAAAAATTGTTAAACTGAATGGCAACAAATTTGTTTCATGCTCAATTAGCCACCAAGATGGGAGAGGATGCATCAGTGGATTGCATATTACGCAATGAAAAACATGGGACAATCAACACTTAGACTTGATACTTTAAAAGTAGCACATCTAATTGGAACTCAAACAATTCTTTTCAGTGCTCGTAACACCCACGTTGTGCATGAAGATGTTGAACACTTTGGTTTCAGGTTGGGTGGGAAATTGGACCATATTTGGTTGCTTCTCAAAGAAACTATGGTGGATAAAATCTCAAAGGGGCGAAAGATAGACATAATTTGTTCCAAACTTGGTATTGCAACATATTAGTTTGAGGAGTCATTGCTGGCCACATCTCTTGTTCCACTAATTATGGAAGATGAGGAGTGTGTTAGCTTGTGTTTTGTGTTTTTCCTTTTTGTCAGTGCCTTCATGATTTCTAATATAACTAATTTTGTATTTTTATTTTAATGAAAGACTTAATCTTTTTATGCATGAATTTTACAAATTTATTATTATTATTATTGAATAAATAAGTGGTAACACTTTTTTTGATTGAATCATTTTTTTTTTAAAATTATTAATATAAAATTTAAGTATAGAAAAAATAATTTTTTGAAAACAATATTACATTTTTATTTTAAAAATAATTTAATATTTAAAAAATTCAAACTTCTTTAATTTATAATTTTTTTGAAAATATTGTTAAAAAAAAATTAATTAACATTTAAGACTATACTATATAATCCATTATCAAAATCAAATACATAACAAATAATTTTCAGATTTTAATTTTATATTTTTAACCAATATGTTATATAAAATATACATTAATTGTTTATAAACATGGCAAGCCAAAAGCATGAACATATCTAAATATGCTTCATGTTTTGGTACATTGATTTTAGGAGAACAAAAATCACATCGAGTTTAAGTAATTTAGTTTCTTTTTTATATAAATTTAGAATTTATTTCAAAAAAACTTGCATGTGGATGACCGATTTCATATTATTTCATTTTTTTAAAGTTGGAAAAAAATTAATCTTTGGGTGAGAAACGACAAGCATCCTAATATTATAAAGGTTAAAATTATATATTATAAAGAGACATATGGTAAGCATCTTAGTATATATAAAAAACCTAAAATTACATATTATAAGAAGACAAATGGCAAGCATTTTAATATAAAAATGTTAAAATTACATATCGTAACAAGATTGCTAACATCAAAAAAGCTAAAACTACATATCATAAAGAATATATTTGTACTTTTAAGATATGTGTAAAGTTAAAAATTAATGTTATGAAAATACAGCTACTAAATTTAAAGTAAGTTAAAAATAAAATAATACATTCAAATTGACTGTCTAAATTAAATATAAATATATTAATTATAGAAGAGTACTAACCAACTTAACATACTAAAAAGATAATGTCTTTAAAAAAAAGAAAAGACATACTCAATAAAAAATCATTGAACTAAAAACAATTCCCTCTATGTTACTACTCAAGCAACCATTACAATGACCAAAAATTTCAAATAGTGAGATTGTGGAGACAAGCAAGGAATTAGTAAATAAAGGTAAGGACTGGTTATCCTTTAAAAAAAATTGTTTTTTTTTTTTTCAATAATTTTTTAATCATAAGTTTGTAAAATTAGTTTTGTCAATTAAATATTTTATTAAAGATAATTTATTTTTTAAAATATTTTAGAATTTTAAATTATTATATTTTGATATTATTATTAATATTATTTATTTTATTTTAATATTAATATTTTTTGGATTGTGGTGGTGCACCTTTCAATTATAATATATGTAAATATTAAAGTTTATTTGAATATATAATATTTAATACTTGTTCAACATTTAATTTATAAAATTAAAAATAATTAATCATATTTTTACAAGTAAGATTCAAGTATTCATAATTTAATAAACAATTAATGGTATTCTAAAGGTTAAATTTTGGTCATAAATTTAAAAAATATATTTTATGTTTTCATAATACAATCAATTATATTTTAAGATATATAATGAATTAAACCTTGAAACTTTAGTTATAAGTAGTTAAGATACAATATTAATTTGAGTAAAAATATATGAATCTATTATGATGTTATGACATCTTAATTTTCTGTCCAAAATTAAGGTACAAGTACACCATTACTGGAGCTTCTTCTCTAAAACAATAAGCATCTAAATTCAAATCCCATTAACAATGAAACAATCTACAATCTCTTGTTTTCCAAATAGATCCTACAAAACAAAATGCTAAGTAAGGTCCTCACTTTTTCCCCATCATTCATTGTTCAAGACAAGACAATGTTGAGTACCCACATTATTCAAAATATAAGATTAAACCCCTTGCATTAAGAAAACCATTGTGAGGATAATATACACTCTGGTTATGGAGATTCAACTCATAATGTCCTTTTCGGTAACTATTTTTTATATGGTAGGAATGGTGGTCAACAAGGATTTTCAGGGTATTGGTTTTTTTTCCAGATATATGTTTAATTCATGTAACTACCTTTTAGCAAAATAAGAGGATGTGTCCATGCCTAAAAATTGTTGGTCAGTAGTTAAAGTTGTTGGCATGTCTCAAAATGAAATTAGCATAATCGTTTGTTTCCTTAAATTCTTGGCATGTTTTAGAATGAAATTAGCATGATGGTCCAGAATAAAAAATTGCCATCGTGTCCAGAATGATCAAACTACTGGTACAAAAAATTCTTGGCATCTTAACACTTGTTCATTGCTTTGGAAACTATGTAGACCTTTAGACAAACTATGTAGACTGGGACAAATGTGTACCTATTATAGACATACCCATATGACTATGATTGTCTAACTATGGTCAAGTTTATACTCTTCTTACCAAGTTTGTCCTATTGCAATTGGGTTCACCCTACAAAGGGTTTCAGAATGTAAAAAATATGTGAATCTCCTCAGAAACTTAGATTTCACTTTTTTTTAAAATATTTATGGAGTTGGAAAACCATTGAGGTAGCACTGCAAACTATGCATCTTGCATGCATAAAATTAGACCTTTGTGTATTTATGTGAGTGTGTTGATGGAATAGATCAAGTAAGGTTTTTTGAACCTCTTCTTCCCTATTAGTGATGGTCTATCAAAGTTTAGTATAATACCTTCTTTTGGCATAATGAAAATGTAGATAGACCAAAATATGATGACAATGTTGTAACTATGTAAGATTTGATTTGATGTTTGGCTTGAGTGATGCTTGATGCTTTGATACGAGGTAATTGGCCAACGGACCGATAAAATAAAAATGGACAAATCCATATTTTTACAGGTTTGTCTACAAAAAACTTGTATAGTGTACAAGTTTGTTCAAGATAGATTCGTACAGTGTATGGGTTTGACCATTAGATGATTCTCAACTTTGTTTTCGAGGCAAGACATTGAAAATTAATAAATAGTCCAAATGTGTTAATGGATGTAATTTCGATAAGTAGTGATGTGTTTTTAGGCTCAATGGACCAAGTATAGACCTATTGTGGAAAATGAAACAAAAGAGTTTTTAACAACACACCAGAATCTACGAACCAACTCATATGCCAAATAAAAGGACATTTCTCATCCACAACTCTCTCAAACAAATTATATTTGCCTTTTTGAATATAGAAGATTGCAAAATTGCTTATGATTTGCAGATACATTTTCACTACAAGCTTCAAAGGTTTACTATTTATCATATTCATAAATGGAATCATATTTTATAGTTATGTCCTTTTAATTTAAAAACATGGTAGTTGTTGATTGACACACATGGAAATAGTTGATTGGAACATGTAGCAACCATTGATTGGTCACCTATGGCATTCATTGGTTGGTCCACAATCATGGGCTCACAAAGTTTTCCAAGGCTCCAAACTACCTTATGTAAATACCCTATGTTCATTGGATAACACCACTTAGAGCAAGACACGTGGTATTTGTTGATTGACTCATAACCAAGAGGTTCACAAATTTTCTTAGGGCTTGAAATGTATTTTCAAGGTCTGCAAGTCCGTTGGGGTATTTGTTTCACTTTATTTGATTTGACATTCGCAACTGTAGCTTTTCACTTTACCTAAAGTTGTCGCAATGTTCACCTTGACATTTGTTATAGTGACATGGTAAAAATCACACATGAAAATGTTCTTGTTAGACTCCAAGTGGTCACTCTCCTTTGGCTTTATGATGCGACTTAGAGAAACACACATGGGAGTCTCACGTCACCTTTGGGCCATGGAGTCACAAAGTGATTCTAGCTTGGATAATTCCCTAGTTTGAATTATGCTAATCCATACACTTTTTCATTTTGCTTTATTCTCTTTTTGACTTCCTGACTCAAACCTTGTGACCAAACAAAATATGGGTGATCCAAATGGACCCCTAAACTAATGGAGGTCATGGAGCATAGATTCCATTTTGCATTGAAAAACACTTTTGTGAATGCATTCAAACTTTGAGCAATTAAGCACATGAAAGATTTAGGTCAATGAATTTTATTAAGGTCGCTTTATATATATTTGCACCAATTTTGTTCCACCACAAAGAGCTTATGCAACCACAAGTGACCAATAAAAAAAAGACAAAAAAAAAAAATCTTGTATCTCTTTATTTGTGTGTGCACTTAAAAATAGTAAACCCTAACAAATAATCTGAAAGACAAACACAAACCACCTAATTGATTTATTAAAATATATCAATTTGATCAGGTTCATTCTTTCATGACCTTGTTTTGAAACTTCTAAAACTTAAACACAAATCTCTTTATATATTTCATGACCTTGTTTTGAAACTTTTAAAACTTGAGCACAAATTTGTTAATATATTAAAGCATATTAATTAATAAAAGCTCAATAATTGTTGTGAGCTTGAATCCTTTAAGATTTATATTACAATTTTATATATCTAATTTTTGTTTGTTTTTAAAAAATGTATTTTTTTTACATTTTTTAATTTTTAATATAAAGATTAACATTATGATCTTTTAGAATTCGGTGCATTCATCTTCGACTTAATATTATGATTCAAAAATATCTATTCTACCAAATTAATTTGGATATATATATATATGATTAACCTTATAAAAAAAAAAAAAAATTATAACAAACAAACACTATTAAAAATATTTTTTTCTTCAAACATTTTCAAAAACAAGAATCTATTAATCTTTAACATTTTAAAAGATACATGCTATATACTTCAAATATTTTAGAAAAGAAATGCTTTAATCTTCAAACGTTGCTTACCAATTTTTTTAAAAGACGGATCCTTTATTTTATAAACATTTTGGAAGAATAGAGTCTCTTACGTAAGAAATATTAAAATTATATTGAAATTAAATTTTAATATTGAAACACTTCAAGTTATTATATATTATTAAAAATAAAAAATAAATAAATAAACTTTGACTGAAAATATTTTACAATCTCTTTTGACGGCAAAAATATATTCGCAGCAATGGAAATGCTTTATAAAAACTGAAGATTAACATAATTCTATGGTGAGGGAGAAGGATGGATTCGAACAAAAAAAGCCTAACTCACAAAATCCTCTTGCTGTTAAATTTCTTGGCGTTGGGCATCGGCTCAGCTGTAGGTCCCTTGTTACTTCGCTTCTATTTCCTCCACGGGGGAAAACGGAAATGGTTTTCAGCCTGGCTGGAGACAGGAGGGTGGCCTATTCTCATTCTGCCCATCTGGATCTCTTCCTTCTCAAACAAGTCCACCTCAGGGCACACCCATGTCACTCCCAAGCTTTGCCTTGCCTCCGTTGTGCTCGGTGTCCTCACAGGCCTGGATGATTTCTTCTATGCTTGGGGAGTCGCCTACCTACCAGTCTCCACCTCAGCTCTTCTGATTGCCAGTCAGCTTGCCTTCAATGCGGTATTTGCTTTCCTCTTGGTGAGGCAGAAGTTTTCCCCTTTTTCAATTAATGCTGTAATTTTGCTGACCCTGGGTCCAGTTCTGCTGGCCTTCCATACCAGCAGCGACCGCCCTGAAGGGGTCACAACTGCACAATATTGGTTGGGGTTTATTGTCACAATCGTTTCAGCTGGGCTCTATGGATTAATTCTTCCATTGATAGAGCTTGTCTATAAGAAAACCAGTGTGAGAATAACATACACTCTGGTTATGGAGATGCAACTCATAATGTCCTTCTCGGCGACTGTTTTCTGTACTGTTGGAATGGTGATCAACAAGGATTTTGAGGCTATTGGGAGGGAGGCCAAGGCATCCAATGTGGGGGAGTTCAATTTTTACATGGCTCTGGTATGGAACGCAATCTGCTGGCAGCTCTTCTTCATTGGGGTGTACGGGGTCATCTTTTTGACTACTTCTCTGTTGAGCGGTATTATTATAGCTGTTTCTATTCCTGTGACGGAAGTGCTGGCAGTAATATTTTATCATGAGAAATTCAGTGGGGAGAAGGGCATGGCTCTGGCAATGGCTTTGTGGGGATTCGCCTCATACTTATATGGAGAATACAAGAGTTCCAAATTACAGCCAAACAATACGGCAGAGGAGAACCAGCAAGTCCCTGAATCTGCAACCTTCCCGGAAGGAGGAGGGAGGGCTTTGGAGCTGCTTGTACAAGAAGCCAAGCCTAACAAAACCCCATGATCATTAACTTCCTCTATGTTTTTAAACATGTTTTTTTATGTCTGTTGACATCTTTTATTGCCATGACACAGGATCTTGTACTGTGATTTTATTTTAAATGTTAATTGAAAATTTATTATATAATTCTTGGGAATTGGTAATATATTTTAATTTTCTAATCTTAATTTTTATTTTTTTTTGGAATTTAGAACTGCTGTCATCAGATTAGTATACATTTAGGGGAGTCAGATTAGCACGCACTTAAACTGAGTCAAGTCAATCTACTCATGTTATCTTAATATAATTTTGTTTTCAAAGTTTTGAATCCGAATCTCTTCTTGATAAGAGCCAAAAACTTACCAATCTTTTCAACCTTTGAAATTCAAAACGTGCCAACAAAATAAGAGATTCCCAACATTTAATCAAAAATTCAAATCATATTGTTTAACATTAATGATACTCTAATTTATCTTAGCATTAAAATTAGTAAAACACCCTACCAATTACTGTGAACCCATACACAATATTGTTAAATATATAAAAGACTGTTATAAACCCATACACATTGAATTCAGAACGTGGCAGCAGGATAAGAGCTTCCCAATATTTAGTCAAAAATTCATTAATGCATTTGAAATGAATGATACTCTAATTTATCTGTGACTGTAGCATGTCGCTGTAATTGGAGTCCATATTTTTTAGACTTCATCACAGAATCTTCAAGTTGCACGTCATTTTCTTACAAAGATGATATAAATCCATTGTCACAAAGATGATAAAAATCCATTGTCGCGATCCGCCATGACATCTCCAGTAAAAAGTAAAATGACAAATGTATCGATCTCTGTTTTTTTTACTCAATTTATTCTTGTCTGCACGTCCCCGTCAAATTGAATAGAATCGTAGGAAGCCCATCATGTTGTCGCTTGCTAAGATCTGTGGAGGCACCGAATCCTTCCGTGGAGGCCGTATTTGTTTGTTTCGCTGGTTGTCATGTAATGTTGGATTATGGTTGATGATTTTTGTAGCGAATATTTTTTAAAATTGTAAATCTATTTTTTATTGATTTAAAATATAAAAAATTTAATTTAATAATATTTATAATTTTAATTATTTATTTTTAATAAACAAAGTAATTATTATCTTTATCTTCTTATTAAATCAAGTTTTAAAATACGTCTCATAATAATATTAATTTGAAAATGATAAATTATAATTATAATAAAAAATTAAGTGAATTATAATTCAAAAATGAAAATAATGATATAAAAAGTACTAGAAGTCATCTACCAAAATAGAAATCTTAATAAATATGGAAAAAAAAATGAAAGTAAAATTTTACCCAGAATAAATTTAAAAAAAAACTAAATTTTTTATTTATCACTATTTTATAAATAAATTAATCTTAAAATAAAAATTATTATATTTATAATTTAAATGAATTTAATAATAAAAATGTGTATAGTTTATAATGGAAGTCACATACAAGTTTAAATGAGGCGGAGTTGTGGAACTCCTTAATCAATAGGAAAAGAATCTCCTTATAAACTTCTATAAGAAACTTCTTATATGATAAATTGAAGTGTAATTTGATTTTGATTTAAAATTATTTTTTATTTTATTTTTAATTATATTAATTAAAATTTATTAATAATATTTATAAAAAATGTTGATGCAATATTTTTTATTATAAAAATAAAGATATATTTATAAAATAGATATTTAAAATATTGAGATATAATTTAACAATAAAAAAAAAAAAAAAAAATTAAAAATGTTTATAGATTTATTTGTATATACATCAAACAAAAAAATTTGGGAGGGTAATTAAAGTATTTATGATTTCAAACTACCAAAATCATCCATATATTATTATGTTGTCACATCTTTAAATTATATGAGTTTGGGATGTGTGTATTTATTGATTATTGGTTCAAATTAAATAACATTGATCGTCGTGGCACTGGGTCCATCTAGATTTGTTTATTTCAATATTTTCAATTTTAACAATGAAGATATATCTATAAAATAGATATTTAAAATATTGAAATATAATTTAGTAACCAAAAAAATAATTAAAAAATAAGTATCAAAAATACATATGGATGAAATGTATTGTGTTAAAACATGTATTTTATTAATTTTCAATCAACCAAACACAAATTTTTTGGAGGGCAATTGGAGTATGGTTATTATGTTGTCACCTAGTTAAATTACATGATTTTGGGATGTCTATACTTAAGATTATTGGTCCAAATTAGTTGGAATTGGCACATTTATTGTTTCGTGATGGTCCTCTAACCATTTCCCAACCCTCTTCCGATATTTTAATTTCTCTTTCCTACTCATTTAAACCCACCTTAAATTTGTGCCCAAAGCATCATTAGTACTCCTACATCCACCAAGAGCATTAATGACATTCTTGGGTTCTTGTTGTGGTACCTTCTAGTAGTACATGACTCCTTGTTCCATATTTTTCGATTGTTTAATGTAGCATTAAATACCAATAGGTTCCTAATTTAAATTCAAATTGTTTACAAATAAACAATCATTATAGATCATTTGGGAATGAATAAAGAATACATTCATTAAACATTTCATATATAATTTATCGAGTAATTGCATGTATTCTTAAAAAAAAAAAACAATCTTTAAAGAATTTATTATTGTTTCACACAAGTTCTTGTTAAGATCAATCACTAAAAGACACACAGTACACAACACTTAGGTTTTTTATGATATTAGAGATAATCTAATTTTTTCTAAGGGATTTATAAATAGACGATACTTAAAACTCAACTAACCCTAGACATAAGTCGTGAAACATATTGTTTTTCTTAAAGTTTAAGTATTGTTCCAATTTAAAGTAAGGAGAAGAAAATTATTTTTCAAACAATTGGAATTGTAGCGTATAAAACTAAAAGAAACTATTGGAGATCAAGATTAAGAGAGAGCAACAATGAAATTAATTTTGGCTTATCTTTCACTTTCCAAAAACATCATTAATGTTTTTGGAAATGTCTAAAATATCATTTTCACACTAAACATATTATTTAAATTAGTATCATTCTTTTAGGTAAACTTTTTATCACTTTTAAAAATATTTTTTTATTGTAAAATTTTAATGAATCTTACCAAATTTCTTTAAGTTTAAAATTAATTAAATATTATATTATTAATTGACAGATATTATTTAATGTAATTAAAATTAATTAAATATTTGTTTCACAATTTAATATAAAATCATTCATCTATATTACAATATTAAATGTTTGGAGATTTAGAGATATGTTGAAGCAAAAGGATAAATTTAAATAGATATATGTATGCATTAAGTCTAGATGCATCAAAATTTTGGAATACATGGAAATTAAGTAAAACAAATTTATATTTAATGATAATAATTTTATAATATAATATTTTAAATTATTCAAATTAAAACATATGAATAAAAAAAATATGAAAATATAATTTAAACAATTTTAGAAATTACATAATTTTTATTGACAATTTAGAGGAATTATATAATTTTTAATGACAATTTAGAAACATGGTGAGCCAAAAGTACGAACGTATATAGATAATCATTATGTTTAGGTATATCAATCTTTAGGAGAATCAAAGTTCGCATCTAAGTTTAAGAATTTGTTTTTCTATAGGCTTAGATTTAGGGGAAATAGTGTGAACCATAAATTCTAATAAATTATTTTTTGTCATATAATTTTATATAAATTTTTATTTTTTATCATAATAATTTTAATAAAAAAATTTAATAATAATTTTTTTTTGTAAATATGAAAATTTAATGATATTTTGTTAACAAATTTTAAATTAAATTTGAATTTATGATGGGCTTAAAAGTTTTCTTATGTATTATTTTATAAATATTATGAATTTTTAAGAAGTTTTAGAAGACAACTTTTATTAGTACTTATCGGAGGTACTATTGTTTTTACTTTGGTAATTCTTTTCCCCTGTTTGTGTTGTTTTGTTAAAATAAAATATATATTCAAATGTTTAGAGATCTATATTAATATTTTATTCATTTTTTTAGTTGATGTGAATAAGGGAATAATGAGCTTAGGATACGACCAATCAAGGGGTTTTATTTTTTTATTTTTCTTCACTCCTTTCACAATAGCGTGGAAGTGATCGATTTTTACCACAAACGGATAGAAGACATGTCTCGAAAGAAAAGGTGTGGATAGGAGGCATTGCCAAATGCATACTGTTACTCTTGCTAGTGCAGGAAGTATACGCTAGATTATCTTTGTTGGCAAATCCATCGTTAACCTCACCTTTCTTCAAGAGGAGACATTCTCTTCATTCGTTATGTTTTTTTTTATATACAATTTTGATCATTTCAGAGTGATTTTTTCAAAAATAAGATGCCTTCGTCAAATTATGTGTGAGAAAGCCTAGCTAGTACGGATTGTGCATACAAGCTTGGATTTTTTTTAACTCAAACGTATCCCCGATTTTAATTGGGACACTATGACTCCATCCAGTGATTTTCATTAGGGTGAGTGGAGGCGAGAGTAATCTTCTGGGTGCTGCTGATGGAACCCACACACATCAAATAACCTTGAAAATTTGGGCAGTGAAAATCAACCTCAAGACTTATATGGGATGAACCCAAATCCCTTAACAAGTTTGGATTGTTGCACGTTTGGATTGCATATGCACATTATTTCACACTAACATGACAAATGTTATGATTAATTTATGATGAAAATGGGGATTTTATAGTAAATTTCATAAAACTGTCTTGAATTAATGAAATTTTATTGGAAGCTATAATTTTTATTTTTATTTTCTTTTTATTCTTTGGGAGCTGTATCTCAAGAATAGGCATGGAATTTCATATTCACTTAGCTTGTTAATTAAAAAAATGATATATAATTTTAGAGTTTACATAAATTTTTTAAATGTCAATATTTATTTATTTTTCATATCATTCATCCACAATAATGAATGTTTCCAAAATTTAAGCATGCATCACATTATTTAACTATGTTCAAAATTTTAATATAATTTCACTAGATTTTTTGTTGTTTTTTCATCAATTAAGATATGCAATGCAAAGTTGGTTTAGCAAATATTTTTAATTTAGGGACTCTAATGGCTCATGTTTTTTTTGTTGCAAGTTATTTTGTTGGGGCATATTCAGTGTTTTCATGTTTATTTGGCCAGATTATTGGTGGGTGAGGTCAATGGTTCGAGTTTCGATGATGATGCTCTATCAAATATTTTCACCAATAAATTTTTTGAATGGTGTTTGCTGTGACAAGGTGTGCTCTCACTAGAATTCTTCTCCCTATTAGTTTTTTGTTTAATTGAGGTATTTTCCTTTGAAAATTTAGTGCTTTGCTATGAAAGCCTTGATGCTTTAACATTTGAGTGCATCTCAATCAAGTTCTGATGGATGATTCTGTAGTAGCCATTTTTCCTATATTGTTTTACTAAGTGCTTAAATCGTTTTTGTCAAATTGCTACACGACATGTCTTGTTAGCCCCAATTTTCATAGTGATTGTTGTTGAGCAAGCTCTATCTTGGTATATTATAGTTGAAAATATGAGATCCATTAGGGATTTGACCCTGAGACTCTGCTACAAAAGCTTTTAGCACTTAATTTCATCTCATTGAATAGTGAATTCTTATTTTATGATGGTTGTTCTGTTACGAATTCTTTGACATGGCACATAGACCTTAAAAAAATAGGGATCATAGGTACTACAATATTTTGGAAAGCTAGCCTAAAGGTATTTTATGATGGTGATTTAGGACATTGACGTCGCAACAGAAGATAGGAGATGACATGACAAATGTATGCGGTTACTATTGCCAATGCCTACAGGTAAAGTCTAATTTTGATTGCAATGTGTGTTTGGCCTCTCCATTATTACACAAACAACACAAATATCTACAACTTGCATTGATAGGTACTAAATCCATCACGAATCTTGTTTTTATAAGAATTCAATCTCATGATTTTATATGGGGTTGTGGACACCATGGTTTCACTTGAACATAGATAACATAGATTGTATTCTAGTTTTAATTTGAATGTATAATTTATTGTTAAGATTTTTAGTATGAAGAATGCATAAAGTTCAATGGTTAATAATATTAATGAATTTGTGAAAAATTTAGATAATATATATTATAAAGAATACACTATTGTGCCTTTGGTGTGTATAAAGTTAGAATTTAATAATATAGAATTGTTGAGATTAAATTTATGATGTGTTGAGGAATAGACTGATAGTTCAAGAATGCAATTCCTGAAGAAAAATTGTGATCCAAATTTTCAATGTAAATCAATGTAAGAGCTCATTATCCTTCGAGAAATCTTAATTTATTTATTTATTTTTTATTTTTAAAGAGAATAATGACCTTGTATATCATGAATGTCTTTTTTCACACTTGAGATTAATTATATGTTTGAGATTACCCTTATCAAGGAGGCTCTAATTGAGAAGATGGGATTTAGTTTAGTGTTTGATAATGATCAACTATTGTTAGACAATAAAATTGGTTGATAATGGGATAAAAGTTTTTTAAATCAATATAATTAATATTTTTAACTTTGTTATGTTTTGAGATTATTTTTATTAAGAAGGTTTTAATTGAGAAGATGAAATTTAGTCAAATGTTTGGTAAGGATCAACTATTGTCACAATAAAATTGGTTGATAGTGTGATAGAAGTTTATCCAATAAATATAATTAATGCCTTTAATTTTGTTATGTGGTAGGTCATATGAGTTTGCCTATTCATTATTATTTATTTTTTTAATAATGTTAATGAATATCATTGGAAAAGTGTATAAATTTGAGAATATAAAGGAGTTTATTTGTGGACAATTTTTTCTTGAAAATTGAGAAATCTAAATTTTTATAGATAATTTGAGATAGCTACACTCAAAATTTAAGGATGGTGTTAGAACAAGAATTCTAGAATTTTGAGTCTAGTTTCCAAAATACTAATTTTTTTAAAAAATGACTAAGTATAACTGAGTTAAAAATCTAAATTTGAATAGGAACTCTTTTTTTTAAGGAAAATAAAGTAGATAGCTGACTATGAGGTCCCTCATTTTTTTAGCATTGTTTAAAATCATTTAGTGAAGATTTAGATAAGATCATCTAGTTTGCAACATATGTATTTTCTATATTCTTTCAATGAATATATATTTTTTATTATTTTTGTAATTAAATAGATCCTAAAAACTGACAAAAAAAGATAGTCAGCCATGCGGTCTCCTAACTACCTCAAAAAAAATAAAAACTAGTTTTTTTAATACATGTAGAATTAAGCCTAGTTTGTAACTATATAATTTTTTTATATTTGGATCAACTAAAAAAAGATAAGCAAACATATATAGACATGTATATTTATAGCATGTAGTGGCCTAATAAAGTTCTAGTTAGAAATTAACATTGATTGAAAAATAGTCCAAAATTTATAAAAATCATATATTTGGAAATAGGAGAGTGTACTTGTTATCGTGGTAATAGTTTTATGAATTTTCTTGTTGAAATTCATAGTGTATTTGTTGATGGAAGTTGAATTTTATTATTTTTTTCAAAACTCTCGGATTTGATTGTGTGTTGATAGGTCCAAACCATTGGCTCAGGTATCCAATCCATTTCTGAACCAAAAGGCTTAGTTTTTTAATTCAAAAGTTTCATAGTACGTACACATTTTGTAATGCATATGCTTTATGTTTTCATAGCATCATGAATATTGGGAATTAAGTTTAATTTATTTTGACCAAAAACTCCATCTTTAGAGATGCCATATATATCTAAAATTTACATCATGTATCAATCAAAAGTTTGGATTGCTTGTGTTTAAATGAACATCATGTATATAGTAAATTTTTACGCAAATGTTTGGTTTACCCTTGTAATTATTTTTTAAAAAAAATGGATCTAGGTCAAACTGCATAACATTTATTCATAAACATTGCAAATAAACCTAATCAAACTTAAAATAATAAAACTAGATTATATGCATACTTAATTTTTTAGTTGCAATAAATGACAAGGGATGGGTTTAGAAGAATATCAACTTTCACACTAATCGATAAATACTCATCAAGATTAAACAATGTAGAAAAAGTCCAAACAACAAGGCAAAACAAACCTAGAAAATCTAAGGTAAACAAATATTGCTCCAAGAACCATATAGGGACTTTTGAAAGAGTAAGACCATTCATGAAGCCATGAGGCTGAACATAACAAATAAAAAATGATTTGACAACTTTGCTTACCTAGTATAGGGGTCCAAAAACTTCACTAGAATTTCTAAAAATTTGTGCAAATCTATGGGAAATTAATCTCTTTCAAAACCCTAATAAGACAAATAAACATGTAAATGGATAATGAAAGTAATAATTTTGGGGCTTTTGTTTTTTAGCACTGACTACTTACCAAGCCCCTTTGCACATCACAATATTTTAAGCAACAAACCAAATATAAATACTATCATCGATGTAATCCAATGATAATAGATGTAATTTATATGACTTTTCATGTTACAATGAATGCTTATTTCACTAATAAATGCTTCACATTTCATTAAACTCTAAAATAACTAATCTAAATGCTTGAATTAGATGATTTCACACATTCATTACATATCTCTTCAGTGTCCTATATACTAATACATTTATAGTATTTATAGACTTCTTGAATTCAAATTAGGACTTTATTAGCACACAAGCCAACACCAAATAAGAAATAAAGCTAAAAAATAAGATTAGATGACACAAGAGGCCCAAAACAAGGGTTAAAAGGGCCCACCCACAAAATCATACATGATACACTTTTGGGGCCAAAACCACACAATGTACGCTTTTTGAAAAAATCTTATAAATCCAAGGAAACGTGAGGGAAGGAGAGAGGAAAGGTAAAGGTAATTAGGGGTAAAATGACGTGAACCAACTAATACATAGAGAAAAAATTCTTAATAAGAGTTTAATATGGTCTATTTATTGATAAACATAATAGTACCCTAGAATAATGCAATTTAACAACTAATAAATACAACCATAATAAAATTAAGTGTTTGCATTAATAAGAAAGATGGTTTTAAGGTTGTCCTTCTCAATTAGACTAATTTTTTATGAATATGAGAAGGACATGCATGAACAAGTAGAAAGTGATAAAGGAATAAAGAGGATGTAGATGGGAGGGATGAGATTGAATTTAAAGTCTCATTTGGGAAGGTGAAGGACAAGTGGATGATCAATGGATAATAATACTTAGGGTATGGTGATGAATATATCCATGTGATTAATGACCAATAAGAATAAAGAGGTTGTAAATGGGAAGGGATGGGATTAAATTCAAAAACCTACTTGGGAAGGTGAAGGGCACATGAATGACTAACATGGCTAGTAGTGCTCGGGATATGGTGAGGAATGGGCTCAGATGTGACAAATGACCAACAAGAATAAAGAGGATGTAGATGGGAGGTGGGAGAATATTTGGTCAAAACCATGCTTTGGAAGGTAAAGGGCACATAAAAGACCAACAACTAATACTGCATGGGTATGGTGAGGAATATGTCCATGCCTATCATGTACTCATTTATAACTTAGTTATTCTTGGAAGGGTCTATGACAATATAAGGAAAGAGGTAACCATGGTAGGTGGTAATCTTACATACTTTACAAAGTATGTAGTGGCCAATTAATCATAATATATAAAAAAAACATAGGATTTTGTCCAATTCATGCTTAGACATGTTTTAGAATGAAACATTATCACTTTAAATGTTTTGTATTCAGGTAAGGGATCATAATCATTAATGAATGGAAACCTACACTAGTATTACCGAGGGATGAATTGTCTCACTTCACAAGTGGTCATGTGCATGATATTCAAAAAACATGTTCTTTATTATTTATTTTTTTAAGAAGAAAGTGTTATATTTGTTACGATATAAGAGATTGATTCAAAGATAACATCTTGGTTTTCATTCGACCTTAATAGTTGATTGTTACAACCCTAAACTCTAAACTCTAATTTTATCACAAATGTAGACATGAAGGTATTAGGGCCAATCTAAACCCATTTAACCTAACTGTAAGTCATAAATGTGATTTGGGGATAAATTAGCCCATACTTCTCAACATATTGAGCCAATTAATTGATTGTTGGAATTAGTGATGCAAGTTAGATGAAATTGAACCTTATAAACCTAATTTCACCTATACAAGATGTAATTTAGGGGGTCAATCAACCCCGATATCATAACACAATAAATTAGAAGTCCATCAATTAAATCACAAAAGAAATTAGGCTTAATTTGAGCCCCTTCAACCTAACTACGAGAGCATGACATGATTTAGGGATATATTAGGTTTGATTCTATCATGAATTGATCTAATTAGGCAATTGGTATAATTAGAGACATGATTTGGGAAAAATTGAGCCATGTGAACCTAATTTATGGGTTAATTGATTGTATAAGATGTAACATATGGCTTAATTAACCCTAATTTTATTTTAAATGATAACATGGAGGTAACTGGGGTCAATATAAACCCCTTGAACCTAACTGTGAATCTATGATGTCATTTTAGGGGTTAATTTACCTCTTTTGCCTAACATATTTATCCAATTAGTCCATTGTTATAGTGATTGATGCAAGTTAAACAAAATTGAACCTTGTGAATCTAATTTTGACTATATATAAGTATTTTGGGGTCAACTGACCCCAATATCATAACAAAATAAATCAAAAATTTCACCAATTCAATCAAGAAATAAATTTGGGCCAATTAGAGCCCTTTCAACCTAAGTAGACAAGAGAAGGTGGTGATTTGGGGCTAAATTAGTCATAAATTGATCCAATTAGTATTTTGGTGTAATTAGAGACATGATTTGGGTATAAATTAGTCATGAGTTAATCCAATTAGACAATTAGTATAATTAAATAGGTTATTTGGGCCAAATTGAGCCCCATGAACCTAAATTAAGGCTCAATCAATTGTATAGGATGTAACATATGGGTAAATCAACCTTATAATAATAATATAACATAGGTTTTCATAAAATCATATGTCATAACAATATGATAAATGATCACATAGGCAAATTATAAATAATGCGTACACATTATAATCATAATAGACATACTATAAATAATTTGTATGTGTTAAATTATAATGCCTATGCATTATTGTCTCAATAGACAAAAAATCACTGTTCAATATTTATTTTTTGGGTATTTCTATAATTCTAACCCCACAGACATTCTTTATATCATTCTGTGTTTTTCATGATGAAGACAAGAGGAAACAAATTATTCTTTGGGTCCCCCACCATCAAAAGGAATCAAATTGTTATTTGGGTCCCCAACATTAAAATGAATTTCAAATTATTCTTTGTCTAGTCATGGGTGATGGATCTCATTCAAAGAAGGGGAAGAAGTTAAAACACAAAGCACAAGAACAATTGGAAGAGTTGAGAGAAAAACAAAAGGTGTAAGCATTTCACTTGAGACAACTTACAAACACCATCCCTAATGATCCAATTATTTTATATAATCATGACATTAACAATAATAAATTGAATAACGATGATGAATATTTGCCTGAAAGTTAAAAATATGTTGCAAGTCCACATTCAAAGAATAATTTTTTTAATTTTGTTGATGATGAATTTATGCATGATGATTTACCCCATATTAATGAAGACAATTTCATGGAAACACATAATGATGAAATTAATAATGAAGAAAATTTCATCCCACAACTAAACAATGAAACTAATAATGAAGAAACTAGTAGTGAACATAAATATTTTGAAATACCCTCTCAACAAATTCCATCATTAACAACACCTATGATAATTGTGCGTATAAAAGGAAAGTACTTAATTGAAGTTGATTTTTTTTGAAACCAATGCATAAAAAAATGTTTAAATTCCATACAAGAAGACAAGTTGATTTTTTTTTGAATAATTCCTTTGATAAATTATGTTTTTATGGTAAGAAATGTCAAGTGATTGTTTTGTTGATGAAATTGATTAAGATGAGACCTACAATGTACACCCTAGGACTAAGAATATATAAAATAGATGAAAAAAATAATGAAATTATTGAAAATCTACAAGATGCATATCATATTGTAGGCCCAAAATCATGAAATAAATATTGTAATGTTGTCTAACGTATAATTACAACTTGTGCAATAAATGGTCAAACAGGGAAAAAATGATTGATTTTAAAAACTAGCATAGCATTGGACATAAATAGAAAAACATTAATGAAATCAATTGGAGGAAGACAAAGACTTAATGATACTAATACCACTGAGCTCTGGGCATTCTTTGGTAGACTTCAAAGAAAAGACAAGGCTATATTCGATGCTCTTAATTATTTACTTGCACAATTTTAGAAAGATAATACAAGAGTTTCACCCAATACAAGAAAATGTAGTGAAAAGAAGAGTTAGTTATTGTAATCGTGAACCACATCCGAAACATTTATTATATATGACCCAAACATAATTGTACTCTAAGTTTTTGAAAAAATATCCATAAATTTCTATTTGTCAAAGATATTTTGATATGGCCAAACCATTTTCTGTAAAAATAAATCACACACACACCACTTGTTTTTATAAAAAACATATTGAATTTTCAATGCACTATGATGTTTTTCACCATATACATTTTTCTTTACATATTGACAACATTTTGTAGGAGTGTGGCAGAGAATTTCTACCAAAATCAGCCAAAGAATTTATGCCAACCATTTTATGTGAAATACTAGATGGACAGTTCTTTTATAACAAAACATGTTTGGATGGAAATTACAATATTTGTGGTCGATTGCCAAAATTAAAAAATTGTATTCATGAGGAGAGTACAAGTGCAATTGAACAGGAATTAGTTGGTTTGAGAAAATAGAAATCTATGACTTATCAAACAAAAGATGGCAAAGAATATAAAATGTGTGGTTTTTTTACAAAAAAGATACTTGTTTCAAAATTTATGGTAAAATTCAAGGAGAAAATTGTTTATGTGTATTCAAGGCACACACACAGGGTTAGATAGTTGAATGAAATTTTTAAGTTAATCAAGGACACACTCCCACTTGGTTTTATTGTTTCAGTAGTCAACTTTGATGATAATTACAAATTCAAACCACAAATGTAAATTCAATCATAATATTATAAATCAATATAGTTTACCATATTCATGCATATATCATTCATGTATGCACCTGATAGCACAGAGTAAGATCAAAAAATATTAAGGGAGTACCATGTCTATGTCGGTTATGACTGATCACGTTATACAGAGTATGTGCAAAGTTATTTTGAGATTTTTTATAGATATTTATTTAAGATAAATATTACTTTCAATCATCCTTACATTTTTTTAGACAGTTACACATCATAATTCAATAATGCATAGATGTTTTACTAGTTGAGCAGGATGCACGTTACCACTGGCATAGAACATATTTGGAGTTTCATTGAGGTTGGCCATGGAAAATGGGAATATGATGGTATTGGAGCATGTGTAAAAAGAGTCACGATAAGAGAGGAGTTGAAGTTTGAATATGGTGTTATTTTGACTGATGCAACAATCATTGTTGAATGGTGTAATGATAAAATGGGCCATAGTGGTCAAGAAAATTCTACTATTCATATATATTTTTGATCGATGGAGGAACAACACTTGAAAAAGCATGAGGATTGTATGATTGTAATAGGATCAAGTGAGCTTCACTCATTTCATAGTTCAAATGCAAGTTCATAGACTATCTATATGAAACACTTTGCATGGTTTTATACTACATGGATGGATTCTATTTGGAATGAGTGAGTTAAAAGAGTGGGTGGATGAATGGAGATGTAAACCTCTAAGTCTAATTGATGCCTATCAGGTTCCACCAGCATTATAACTTACATATATGGCATCATCACATAACTTTGACCATTTATCTAATCTAGTGAAACTAAGTATAAGATAAATCATTATGTATTATTTAATCTCATTATCTATCTTGACAATGTCATTAAAATTTTGTTTTTTGATATAAGGCATTTTTTTACAATTATTGATGACAAGGATAATGAAGAGGGAATAAATTACTACTTATGTCAATATGTAAAGTAAAATAAAAAATTGACTTCCCCAGTCATAGATGGAGAAAGCATTAATTATCCCACCACATCTGTGGTTGTCACTATAACTTGGCTTCAATGATATCCTATAAAAAATTCAAATGTATCTTTGTTTGAATATTTTGAAACACATAGGAAGATACTACACTATTCAAATTTGGTTCATATAACAAATATTCAATTCATCAAATATCATGGGAGACTATTAAACATGAATTTATGAAAATACCGTGAGTCATACCAGGAAGTTATTCTTCCTACTATCAAGATTAGAGTAGATCCTAATGGTTCATTAGATTGAAATTCCAAGGTATGTTAACTTGTAAAATATAGATGTATTTAATTTTATTGATTTTTTAGGTAGTACATAGGAATTTAATTTTTAATTACTTACTTATTTTTTTATAGGTTATTGGTGCCAAATAAGCTTCCACCTTCATGCGATTGAAACTGTTAGTAAAGATTTTCATGTTCTTGAAGCTAAGAGAAGCTTAATATAAGTACTCAGTTATTACAAAAAACGCATTCTTAAGGCTAGAATGGGTAGTGGGTATCTCAAATAGACATGATCAAAGGCCAATAATGTGGTCTTAGATGTTATTTTCCACCTTAAATGTGTTGGAAATGATAGTTTCAAGCCACGAAGTACCAGAAGTGGAGCTCTCTAATTGTCACTTCAACTTTGACAACATTTGTTGTCAATATTTCCACCCTCTTGAACATTAGTGAAAACATGTATCGAGTGGATTTGGAGGTTTATATCATGGGATAATGTGTCATTTGACTATTTATATGTTCTTAAAGCAATGGATTTTCACTTGGAGTTCTTGGAGGCATAAATTTCAATTAGAAGACAAGAACTTGTCTCTTCACTACAAAAAATGCATTTCAGGACCCATCACTATAATTTATGTCACATATTGGTCTTAAAGGTTCCATCGATGTGATCCATGGTGAAATTAAAGGACTTAGACATGCATGTGAGATTTATTTTAATTTGTTCCAATGACTTATGATTTCCATTTTACACATGCCTGAAGTTAGGTTTTAAAACTACATTTTTCTTATATTAGGAAGGGCATTCTCGAGTCGGAATGGGTGGTGGGTCTATCAACTTAGAATGATTGGAGGCCAATAATTTGGTCCTAGATTTTATCCACCATTGTATGTGTTATTTGTGCTAGTTTTGATCCATGAAGCATTAGAGATGGACTTATCTAATTATCACTTCAACTTTGATAACATTTGTTGTTAGTGTTTTCATGCTCTTGAATAGTAGTGAAAACACACATCAAGGTAGATTTTAAGGTCAAGGTTATGGTATAATGTGTCATTTACCTATATATATGTGATAAAAGTGATGAATTTTCACCTAGAGGTTCCAAAGGTAGAAATGTCAATTGGAGGACAATCACTTGTCTCTTCACTGCAAAAAGTTGCATTTTGGGACCTATCATTACAAATAATGTCACAGATTGGTTTTAAAGGTTCCATAAACATGATATAGGGTGAAATTATAGGGATTATACATACATTGGAGGTTTCTTTTGGTTTGTACCAATGACTTAAGATTTCCATTTTATGCATGCCTGAAGTTAGGCTTTAAAACTTCATTTTTCTTGTATTGAGAAGGGCATTTTTAAGGCTAGAATGGGTGGTGGGCCTCTTGAACATGCATGATCGATAGCTAAGAAGATGGTAATGTATGTTATCCACCATCCTAGACATGTTAGTAGTGCCAGTTTTTATCTATGAAGCACTGGAAGTAGAGTTCTTTAACTGTCACTTCAACTTTGACAATATTTGTTGTCAATGTTTCCATACTCATGAACAGTAGTGAAAACATGAATTTATGTGGATTTAGATGTTATGGTAATGGAATAAGATGTAATTTTCCCATCTATATGTGTTTAAAGTAATGTATTTTTATGTAGAGGTCCTGGAGGCATAAATGTTAGTTAGAGGATAAGCACTTATCTCTTCATTATAAAAAAAGTTGCATTTCAAGACCCGTCACTACAACTTATAGGACATATTAGACTTGAAGGTTCCATAGACATTCTCTAGGGAAAAAGTAGAGGGATTATACAATCATAAAAGGGTTCTTATTGTTTGTTCCAATAAATTACAGTTTTCATTTTATGCACACCTAAAGTTAGGATTAAAAACTACATTTTTCTTGTTTTGGGAAGGGTATTCTTGAGGCCAGAATGGGTGGTGACTCTCTCAACTAGGCATGATCAAAGGCCAAGAACACAGTCCTAGATATTATCTACCATCATGTACATGTTTAAATTCATAATTTTGAGCCACAAAGCACCAAAGATGGAGTTCTCCATCTACAAATTAAATTTTGACAAAATTTGTTGTCAGTGTTTTCACATTCTTGAACAATAGTGAAAACATGCATCTAGATGGATTTGGACATTGTGGTCATGAAATCACATGTAATTTTCCTATCTATATGTACCATAAATTATGTGTGGTGTGGCTCTTGACCAAGCATGATCAGAAGCCAATGATGCTAAAATTAACAACATGTCCTATGAGTAGAGGTAGAGACAAACACAGTTTGTTACAAGTGACCATGAATCTAGTAAGTATGGGCATATATAAAACATGCATTGATTCATCAGAGTCTCAACCACCCTATTTAATAGTTACATTAATCCACATTAATAAATATATATTGAAATAAAAATAAATTATTTTTTTAATGCCCCAAAATTATATTGTACCTACACTAGTTTATATGTTATATATGATTATGAGTATTCTCTTTTTTCATATTGGAGTGTCAAAAATCTAACTTATAGAATATGAGTTATCCATATTTATAAAAAGTGTGCATGTATGTGTATATATGTATGATTTTTATATGCTATGTATATGTATGTACACATAGGTACATAAATATATGCTTTTTTTACTTGCATATGCATATGGAAAAATTGGTATATCTAAATTTGAAGCTTGATGGAAACTAAATTAGCTCTTTTTTTTCATAATTTTTTGAATCATGTGATGAAATATGATCCTCGATGTCTTATTATTTTCTTCCAAATACTCAATGATAATAACCCAAATTATATTGGTTTTTATGATATGAAAATGCCTAAGGCTATTTGAACCCATTATTTTAATCTTCAAATAAGGAACCTTCCATGAAAGTAGTAGCCTCTACTAGAGGTAACAAAAAGAAGCCAAATGCAGTGCATGATAATAAACCATCAAATGTGATCATTGAGGTGATTTTTAATCAAAATGACATGTTCAAATCTAATGCAAAAAATCAAGATATTGAACTTGAAATGCAACCAAGAAGATATGATCATGGAGATTTATCAAATGGTAAATAAATAGTTGTCTTAAGTGATAGAGAAACATGAAATGGAAAAGCTAAGTGTAGTGGAGAGGGTTAATTTAAAAATATCTATAACCACCAAAATATTCCAAGGCCTCAAGAGACATGAGAATTTCAATCTTGCACTACTCCAAAGGGCCAAAGAAGAGTCTCCAAACAAGAATGCAAAACATCTCCAAAAAGAGAACATCCCAAAGGAAGAGGTAGAACATAACCACTTCATCAAACATGCACAAGTAAAATGTATAAGGGCATATGAAGAAGGTATGAAAGAGATGAGTATTTCATTATTTGTTTCAATTGAGTACTTATAATATAAATGTGGTATGTCTATAAATTAGATAAATTTACAAAATGTGACTATCAAGTCCCAAATGATATTAAACCAGTGTAGCAAGGGTATCCACAATAGAATAATGATAAATGGTTTAGCCCAATCATGAGAGGTACTTCACATTAATATATGACTCTATCTCAAATAGTATATACTTTTCTTCCATATAGTTTTAATTGTAAAATATATTGAAAGATTGTAATTTAGTACTAATAAATTAAAAGAAAGAAATATTAAAGCTAATAATATCTAAATATGGCTACACAACCATAAATTTTAGTTTTGAAATAATAATGTAAGCCAAATTATACGGGAAATATTATCACCACAAAATGTGAATACATACACACACACACACAAAATCCATAAAGACATACATAATAAGAACATAATAGAATGTCAGGTGAATGCCATAAAGGTATACAATGTCAATAATGCATACATTACCATATAGGCATACAAAAAATTGCATCATATAGCAACATAATAGAATATTGGATGAATGTCTTATATGCATACAATGTTAAAAACATGCACATTACCATATAGGCATATAAAAAAGTACATCATGTAGTACATGCTACTCATCAAAAAAGTTAACATGTACCTCGATGAGTACATGTGCAGATGACATTACACTAATAATTCCTATATCTGTCTCTACTCGTAGAAACATAAGAGTGTTTACTATCGACATCAGCTGAACAAAAAAACTCACATAGTTTTTTAAAGGACTTAATTTATTGCATAACATGAATTATTCAGACAAGGGAACAAACTTGAGGATTTGGAAGATACGTAATAGCACTATACGTAGTAATAAAAATATTGAGTACTTAAGAAACACCATGAAGAAGAGATGATAATCAAGCATCAAAAGAAGCATTAAAAGAAGTTTGAAAAGGTGAAGGAACACCAAAAATATGATTAAAATAAATAGGAGGAAGAATATATTTTGAAAAAAAATATATCAAAGAGACATCATTAGACATTGAAGGAGACTTCCTAGAAGGTTGATCATTATTAGGTTACATATATTCTCTCTATATCTTTCAAAACATCTCACACATATAATTTGTATTCACATCACTGTCATTACAATTTTAATTTGAACATGTATGATTATTATTCAAGAGAATATATTTATATAAATAAAAACATGTACATAGAGTATAATATTAACTCAAAATTTTACATCCATATATATAAATGGTAGCCTAGTAACATTGACAATTTAAGTAGTGGAAGGCCCAGAAGCTGGCTCTATAAATGAAGATGTAGGCACTATCTACTCCTACATTATAAAAATTACATATATATTTTTCAATTTATGTGTAAATTAATCGTTATCTTTTAAATACAAATATAACTTAAATTTGACATGACATTTATATAAAATATACCTTCATGTGTGTAGTGATCGACATATGCACACCAAATGTACATGCTAAAAAATCATCACTCTTAAGCATAGCATTTGAGCTCTTAGAAGTACCACCATCATCATCTGAAGGTCCAATACATATATCACCATAGTGTCTATAATGGTGAGGCTAAGTATGCACACTAGGTGGAGTTTATCTAGCATCAGTCTTAGAAAGCCTACTTGTATGCTGAATGAGTGTATCAATAAGTTCACTAAGTGCATTCAAAGTGTCAATACCCATGACCTCCTTAAATGTAAAGGAAATATCATGTTGAAGTGTATTTTGGGTATCTATCCTTATAGGTTGATTAGTTTCACAACATGCACCTAGTCGATCCTATGTAGAGCCTTTTCCTTGACCCTGAAACTCACCATAGTCAGAATAGTTGGGAATCTCATTAAGGGAAAACTCATAATAGAATTTCATAAAAAATATAATGGAACCTCATGGTTTTTACATGGTAGGTAATCAAACACCATGGACCATCACTCCCAAAAAATTATTTCTAATCAGATTGTGTTGGCATCGGTAGATTGGGAAACATTTAGTGGTTATTGGAAAAGGCGCATTAGTTGTTGGGTTAATGAATAAGAAAAAAATTTGGTCTATTGATATTTTTTTTTTGTCACTTCATGTGCTAATAATTTTTTAGCATAGTAAGCCCTACATCTATCCCTATATGATGTGCATATATTAGATTGACTCATTATTGAGTTAACTTGACCTAATACTGACTCAAAGGTATTAGCCAAATAGGTGCAATGGGTGTTGGTCGATGTATGGTCCCTCATTCTCCTAGTTTTTTCCATTATGTCTATAGTTACATCCTCTTGATTACTTGGGGGATCTTTTAGAACTATAGGATGGCTAGGAGGGTTAGGTGAAGGGTTAAGACAATGGTTAGTAAGTTGGTCTTTTGCAGTGGAATGAACTATTAAAAAAGAATAGGATTTAGCATTTAAACAATGTAAATGAAAAAATTACCAAATTTTAGGGTTAATAGGTTTAGTTTTTAATTACTTACCTCCCCTCCATGAAGGAATTATTGATTTGGTGAGTTGTCGGGTGATCCAAGCATGTTTTTTCCCTCCTCCAAGAAGAATGTAATCATGGTATAACAAATAAAAGTGAAGAGAAAGCATAAAATGAGAATAAATAAAGTGTGCCAGTAGATGATCCTTTTTTGTATTTTCAATAACACATATGAGTTATTGAAACATAACACGTACACATTATTTTACTAAACTTAGTGTTAATAATGCTTATGTATTATTGGCACTAAACTCAATTCTAATAACATGTATGCATTATGTTTCCATAATGTGTACACATTATGGCTTAGGAATCCCAAGCCTAAATTCAAATAATATGTATGCATCATGGTCATAATGCATATACATTGGGGGAAATGTCCACAGAATTGTCCCCCCACTCTGTGCACATACCCTATTTTTAACAACTTTGTTAATATATCTTAATGTGCGTTGAATTATTTTTTACAATTTTTTATGTATTTATTATCTTTTTGAAGGTAGGTTATATAAGTTTCAAGTTTGCCATTAGTGGTTTTTCATTATCCAATCATAATGTGACATTTATCAAATATTAAATTTGGTAAAAAATGTGGTTAAATAATTATTTTTAATGAGGTTTACTTACATTCTATTAATTGAAAAATAATTTCCTAACCATGCAAGGATATTTTCAATTAATGAAAATTAGATATATTTTTGTGTTTAATCAAAACCTGCCACGTGGAAAATTTTAAGCTATCGTTTTAAGATTAAAAAATATATTTTTATTTAGAAAATAATATGTTGCATTTTCATCATTTTTAAGATTAAATGGGCCTACCATCCTTTGGTCATAGTGAAAATTTATTATTAGGTAAATTATAGTAGATTGTTACAATTAATGCCTCTGTGATGTTCAATGCCTTGTAGTGATTGGAATTTTATTTCCATGTTCTTGAAAATAGTTTCAATGTAACAACCCCACTAGATTATTACCAAAATATTACAATATTTAAAAATAAAAATTAATTACACATATTCAACATATAGATTTCAGCACGATCAACCCTATCTAGTTATCTTTAAATAATTGTATTAATTTAGTTAGCCATCAAGGTTGTAACTAAGGATCACTATGAACAAATACAAAAATTATGAACAATATTGAATAACCATAATTACTACATCTCAATATAAATGAAATAGTACAAATTTAGCCACAACTGATATAATATTAAGCCTCTATTGTAAAAGTACAATGCATAAATATTATAGTTTTCATAAATACATAAAATATCTCAAATTATAAAGACATGATACAAAGATCCTCTGAGTAGACTCTCCACGACTAAAGAGTCTCCATGACTCAAGTATCAATATGTAATCTAAAGTGTAGTCTCAAGTATATTACTCCAACTAGGAGTAAGAGCATCATCGGAGAGCTTTTCCATGCCAACCATGGACCATAGATCCCCCACACTATCTACCAGATAAGGGGATGGCCCTCTTTACATGGATGGTTAGATAATTACAATGAAAGAATACAAAATAATAAACCAGAACCTGTGTGTCAAAGATATATAATACATAATGTGTACCATAAATAGATCCATTCTAATGTGATATTGCACAAATATAAAAACTATATCAATATGTGAAATGATAATGTTTATCAAACATAACTTTGGTCAAAGTTTTTAAATAATAATTGATCTCTAGGATTAGTCAAATTTATACACACCACTTGATTGGATTACCCCTTATCTAAGACTGATGGTGCTAATTAAACCAATGGAATCTATCCACTATTAATTAGGTTCATGAATGCAAGATTCAATAAAATAAATAATAATACAAAAACCAACAGAATCATTCATCATATTTTACTTTAGCTAATCAAAATTATGTTAAATACAAAAATATCACAAACATTCATTTAGTCCATCAAATAAAGTGAATAGATTCCAAGCATCAAGTTTATTACCAATAATAAATAAAATACAAAAATAGTCCTCAATACAACATACCATCTGGGTAATAAGTATCTAGAACACCAGTTTCTTTAACCACTAAGCAATTTATAATATTATTTCTCCATGAAATAATATTATAATCCTGGCTAATAAATTTTTCATATTCCCCATATAACAACATCCAGTCCATAACATAGAATTATGTTTTGTATTTAAACTCATAACTATAATGAATGTTGTATATTAAACATTCCAATGATTTTATACTAAGAAAATATAAACAAACATCTAGTGTTCATTATTATAAAAATTATAACATAACTGTATGTATTAATATATATTTATATATTAACTCTTACATACAAATACATTATGCATACTTCATTTATACAATATACTAATAGGATGGCATCCACTATCATTCATCTTAGTTATATTGTACACGCGAAGTATACATTTAGATTATAAACAAAGGTCCCATAACCTTTTTCATTAAATTGATAAATTAATGTGCCCATGATAATAAACACATAGAATTCAATAAATCAAACATAGTTTTTTCATTATTCATCAAAATTGTTTAACCATTTACATCCAAACTATCCTTCAAGTTTTCTAAAAAGTACATTTCAAAAAATCGAATAGAAGAAACATAGTCACCTTTACCTAAATCAGGAATTTACAAAATAAAAAATAACACACAGTTGATTACCTACTCGGTATCACTTGTATCATATCCATTTTTTCCAACTAAAACAAATACAACATAAAGATGATTAAACAATATTATTATACCAATGAGCCCATATACCTAGTCCCTTTATGAACTATGCATCTTACACACCATTCATCCTAATAACATCAATACACAATTTTATTCATTTATGAGCAATGTTCATAAAATAACTAAACTCTGACAAAAAACCTTACTAGTATTCATACTTTTATAAAGCCAAAAATTAAACCTACAATCAAATTTTTCATCTACGTATACCTGGGTTACACAAAATGAATTCACAGAACATTCCCAAATCCACATATAAACCATTTTTTATTTTATAATCTAGCTTAGGGTTTAACTATAATTTAAGTCCAGTCTTTATACTTTCATTTAAATCCAATCCAAATAAAACCTGTCGATGCCATATCCTCCTATTGTTCAAATAATAACTTTCATTTTTTAAAATGAAATAAATAAAGTCACATAAAAGTTTGACTATCATTTACAAATGTGTTTGTGTGTGTGTGTTTGTGTATGTGTGTATGTGTGTGTGTGTATTTGAATTCAAATAGCAGACTGCATTAAGTGATTGTATATATAGACATATGTATAGCATTAAGTGATTGTGTGTGTGTCTATATATATATATATATATATATATATATATATATATATATATATACACTTAATGTGTGTGTGTCTATATATATATATATATATAGACACACACACAATCACTTAATGCAGTCTGCTATTTGAATATATATATATAGTTTGATAATTGAATGCTGGTATATATATTCAATTGTCAAACTATATAATATATATAGTTTGACAATTGAATATATATACCAGCATTCAATTATCAAACTATATATATATATATATATATATATATATATATATGACAACATATATACATATATATATATATATATAGTCACTATTCAATCGAGTATATACTCATGTATATATTTGTGTATATATATCTAAAACCCTTGAAAACTCATATTTTAATCTAAAAGTCTAATTTAGTTTATCAGTCGAATTGATTATACATATTAACTATTTCAAGTCAATATTTTCATATACTCAAATACATATATAATAGTTTGGTTCAAATCAACTAATACGAACCATAATACTTATATGCCCATCAAAATAATCCTCTAATATTGAACAAAGTTTTTTTGAATAGCTAGAGATGAGTAGGATAGAGCTATTTAAAAACCCAAAAATAACCATAGCCAACTCAATGAATCTACCCCATCTCCCAGGTTACCCTAGTTTGAATGTGGGGTTCTATGGAGGTTGAGCCTTCCATAGGGATCCACATAAAATTCATTATTTCTAATGATTCCAACAAAGAAACTAGTAACCAAACACATTCAAAGTAACCCATTTCAATATATCACTTAGAAATTAAATTACAAAATTGACCTAATTGATGTATGAATGTCAAAAAAATTTGGGCAAAAATCCTTCTTCACACTTGTTATCTTCTTCTCTACCTTTTGTCTTATCCTCTAAAAATGTTGTGAAACTTCTTCTATGCCATATACCCCCTATTCATAGCACCACTATCCTCTTTTATTTGTTTTCCATCCTCTATTTTTTTTTCCACTACTCCATCATTAACAGCTGATAAAACTCGTTCAAACTATGCATACCCAAATAGCTTAACTAACTCATAGTCCGCCTCCATGCAAAACATAGTAAACCCCATAATTTTCTCTGAAACATTTCTTAACTGAAGTCAATGAATGATTAGTAACCTAATCATTCTTGATGCTTCTCTACAAATCCTTAATTAATCATATTTTATTCCTTTATCAAATCTTCATGGCAAGGAATCACATAAGTCAAATAATTCTTATGATAAATTCCATGCACAACTATCAACTAGTCATTGTCTAAAGTATTTTTCCATGCAATGACTAAACACAATAGAATCATATAACTTTGGTAATGCAACAAGACTACATTTTACATTGAATGCTATCCACTAACATATATAACAATTACAATGATTTGTAAAATCATTAAATAATTAACATTAATATATACATTTATATATATGAATATAAATACTTAAAACAAATAGTTAAACAAATACAATATCATTTAAAACAATGTCATTTATCTTTTGACATTTTAATGTAATATCATTATAATAATCTTTAATTATTATTATCTAAATCTTATAGATCATGTAACAATTATAAAATCTATCACAACATCATAATGTTTTACTATACAGCCACATGGAATAAAGTAGTTAGCTAAATGTACATAAACAAATTCACTCATTATGATAAATAAGATGAGATATGTAAGATCATAAAATCATATGAAATCATGTTATGCCCTTAACCTTTGGCATGTCTTGGGATATGTGTAGCTGACTTGTGGCTTACATACCTTTTTTATATTCTTGTTACATTTCTCTATGTTCTTAGTTAGGTTAGACTATGGAATAACCATGGCTAAGTAGACCATATATAGGAGGTAGTGGTTAGTATTTGATCATCATGTTAAGTATTCTACTTTTAGTGCATTGCTGTGGAAGTTAGCCCCTCGAAGTGGCTTTGATATATTATCTGATATTATGCTTTGCTATCAATTATTGTTGTTGGATCTCTCATATCTTCTTATTTTTTATGATATAAAATCATTCTATGTGAACATCTAAGTAATTTCATTACAAGTGGTATCAGATCTTCGATTTGGGCAAGTTTCTTGTAGCATTCTTTTTTGGATCTAGCAAGATGCAACTTCTATGAGGGGAAGGAGTGAAAAAACATGACTTGTAATCCAAGGAGAATTAATTTTTTTTATCAACACAATATTGTTCGAAATGCTTTTTTAAAATAATAATAATAATATTAAAAATTTGCTTTGCACAATTGCAATCATTGGATTCATCTCGATGAGATGATCACAATAGTATACTCCATCGGTACACTTTTTGTGCCAAAATGTTTTACCCTAGTTCATAAAGGCAGTTGTTGGATTCATCTTGGTGAGGGGATCATAATGATACCATCTCTTAGTACATTTTTTTTGAGGCAAAAACCCTCCTAAGGTTTTTATTTGGCCAATCCTTCTACATAGGGATGAAAAGGGGGTAAAGAAACTCTTAAGACTCCTACCAGTGACATAGAATTTGGAACTTCAGATCTATTGATTTCTCAAATTCAGGATGACAAAGGAATTTGTGTGGCATGATGACTTTTTGGTAGTTAAAATTATTATGAGATGCACAAAGAGATTAATGGGGTTCATAATCAATTAAATCAGATCACTACTTCATTAGTTGCTCTTTCATCTCAGTTACAATCAAACAACCCTCCACTTCATCATTTGAGTCCTCCTCCTCTCAACACTAGCAACTCTAATTCTAGTATGAAACTAATGTTGTCCAAAGTGGACATGCGTAAGTTTGATTATAAGGATCCTATCACTTATATTACCCAAATTGAGAATTTATTTGATTTGCATCAAACTCCTAGTTTTTAGAAGGTGATAGTGGCATCTCTATATTTGGAACCTAAGTAGTTCATTTGGTATGATTTGTTGTGTGTTCAAAATAAAAATAATGGTGCTTCTATTACATGGTCTATTTTTACTGATGATTTGTTGGCTCATTATCAGAATAATGTCTCTAAGAACTACTTCAACCAATTATCTAAACTGTGGCAAATGGGAACTGTGAAGGATTATATTCATTAGCTTTAGAATCTATCCTTATGGGTGGAAGACATCACTGAGAAAAACTTGACTGATCTATTTTTGGGTGGTCTCAAAGATAGCATCCAATTAGAGGTTCAGATGTTTAATCCAACATTTGTATCAGAAGTTATCCCATGGGCATGCATGGTAGAGGAAAAAGAGATGGTCAAATGGGAAACCTTCACTATTGGTCATGATCACACCTTTTTAGCACCATCATATCCTCAAACTACTAGACTGACACCTCGACAAATTGAGGAGAAGTAACCTAAAGGGTTTTGGTATGGTTGTGATAGCAAATAGAGTAAAGACCATCGTTGTGCCGAAAAGAAGTTATTTTACATCAAAGGTGCCAATGAGGATGATGATGATGAGGAGGCACTTGGTGAGGTTGAAGAAGGTCCTAAGGATGAATCTGAAGACTCACAGCCTACTATTTCCTATCATTCCCTTTCAAGTATTAGTACTCCCCAAAATCTTAAGGTGGTGGGTTTCCTAAAGAAATAGAAACTTCATCAATAATAAGTTCACTACTCACTTGAACTATTTCATTTATCTTGCTCAAGAATTTTAGGTCATGATTGTAGATAGTGGTACTATTAGTTTCTCATGAAAATGCCATAGCATTAAGCTATCCATGGGAGACTACTTGTTAGATTATCCTATGTTTGATATTCCCATGGGGAAAGCTAATATTGTTTTGGGAGTACAGTGGCTCACCACTTTGGGCACTATAGAGATGAATTTTCACTTTGAGGGAAGGACATTTAAGCTAATGGCATTAAGGTCTAAGTCTCCACAACTTATTAGCTCCCATAAAATGACAAAAATTCTCTGAAAGGATGCTAAAAGATTTGTAGCTTACTTGTTTTTCATAAAATTTCATCTAATTCAACCATTTACACCTCCTGATCTGTTACAAGTGATTGATACCCATTTACTTGTTTTTGGTGATATGCCAAAAGGACTTCCACCTAGCTACATGCATGATCTTGCTATCAAAATTATTCTTGGTATTACTTTACCCAACATCAGGCCACACATGTATTCTTATGCCCAAAAAAGTGAAATTGAAAAGATGGTATAGGAGATGTTGGATGCAAGAATCATTCACCACAGCCAAAGTGAATATTCTTCACTAGTTGTCATGGTGCAAAAGAAAGATGACACTTGGAGGATGTGCCTTGACTATAGGGAACTCAACAAGTATACTATCAAAGATAATTTGCTTATTCCTATCATTGATGATTTGCTAGATGAATTAGATGGTGCTCTTTATTTTACCAAGTTAGATATGTGTTCTGTGTATCATCAAATCCAAATCCATGATGAAGACATACCCAAAACTGCTTTCAAGACTCGTGAGGGCCATTATGAGTTTTTGGTTGTGCCTTTTGGGATAACAAATGCACCATCTACCTTTTAGAGTTTGATGAATACTGTATTTAGGCCATTTTTTAGTAAATTTGTTTTGGTATTTTTTGATGATATCTTCATTTACAATAAAAATTGGGAAGACCATTTTCACCATGTGAAACAGGTACTCTCAATTTTGGAACAACATTAATTGTATGCCAAACCTTTCAAATGTACTTTTGGAGCTTGTAAGGTTGAGTATTTGGGTCATCTGGTTTCACATATAGGAGTAAAAGTGGATCTTAAAAAAATCTAAGCAATGGTGGACTGATCGATTCCTTAGACACTCAAGAAACTAAGGGGATTTCTAGGGCTAAATGGTTACTATCATAGGTTTGTCAAAAATTATGATAACATTGCAGCCTCACTCACATCTTTGTTGAAGAAATATTCCTTTCAGTGGAATGATACAACTACTAGAGCATTTGAACAATTGAAATTGGTGATGTGCACCACTCTAATGTTAGCTACTCTTAATTTTTCCAAGACTTTTGTGGTTGAATGTGATGCACCTAGGTATGGTATGGGTGTTATACTCATCCAAGAAGGCAGACCACTTGCATTTGAAAGTTGTTAATTGAGGGGTAAAAATAAGCACAAGCCAATTTATGAGAATGAAATGATGTCATTTTGCATGCAGTCAAACAATGAAGACCTTATTTGATGGGTCGTCACTTTCAGGTAAAGACTGGTCATGACAATCTCAAATATTTTTTGAAACAAATCTTATCATCTAAAGAAAAAAAAATGGGTAACTAAGATGTTAGGCTATGATTTTGAAATAGTTTACAAGAAAGGCAAAGACAATGTAGTGGTAGATGCACTATCTAGGAAGGATGAATCAGTTGAGATATTGTTATATGATATGACCATTTTGTAGGCAGAATGACTAGAGGAAGCACGATTAGAATAGGACAAGGATAGTGATACCCATGATTTGATTTGAAATCCTCAGCAAGGTTTGGGTGGATTTGAAAAATTCACATGGAAGGGTGATTCATTATGGTATAAAGATAGATTATACCTATATAATAATTCTCTTCTTAAACAAAATATCCTTCAGGAACTTCATGCAACTCCAATTGGGGGTCATTCAAGATTTTTGAAAACCTATCATAAAATCAAGCAATATTTTTTTGGGGAAGGACTCAAGGGGGATGCCCAAAAATATGTGGTTGAATGTACGATTTATCAACAAAATAAAGGAGAAACCATAAAAAACCTAGGTATTTTGTAGCCTTTATTCATCCCTAACCAATGTTGGGAAGAGTTGTTTATGGATTTGATTACAAGGTTACCGAGATTTGATGGTCAAAATGTTATCATGGTTGTGGTAGATCATCTCAATAAGTATGCTCATTTTGGTTCTTTATCACATCGATTTATTGCTAGTATAATAGCTTCTATTTTTTTCAATATAGTTCAGAAATTGCATGGTACCCCTAAGATCATTGTCAGTGATAGAGATCCCATCTTCACTAGTAATTTTTGGACTGAGTTATTGATCTGGACAACAATTCAGATGACAATTCGGGTGATGGGTCCACCCCATTTGATGGCAGAACTTCCGGGAGCCATAACTTTTGCACCGTAGCTCCAATTGACTCGCCATTTGAACCGTTGGAAAGATAATAATGAGGGGAACATAATGAGATGGCATTGAGCTCCCTTAAATGAAGTTTGACCCCATAAAACCCAATGTAAGTGTCTTAAATTTCAATTTTAGTAGTGCAGTCTAAAAATAGTAAGTTTCTAAAAATAGTAATTCCTTGAATTCTGTATTGTTGTAAATCATGGAAGTCAAACCAATTCATCTCCCTTGAGATTGGTGACCTTACATATCCTCCCCACACCTTCAAAACATGTATAGATGAAGATGTAACCCGAAATGGAAATTAGACATCTCTTCTCAGAGATAAACATATGTTTGGGTCTGCAATTTTTGATAAATAAAACATATCTTTTCAGAGATAGCATTGTTTGAATTGTGTTGTTCTTATTTTTGAATTATCTTTCAACCAAAGCTTTCAAGTTTTGGATTAGTGGTATCAGAGTAGTTTGTCTTTAGAATGTATGATCCTGAGGATGAGGTCAGATTACAAGAAGCTTAGGTGGAAAATAGAACCAGCAGAATATCCACCTATTCGGTCCAAACGACTTCAAATGGCAGACAACACCGAGGCATCTGATCCTTTCAAGGAAATGGTTAATGAAGCCCTCCAACAACAACAAGCACAGATGCTACAACAATTCACTCAAATTCTCCAACAAATCTCGATGGGAAATTTTGGCTCCTCATCTGCACCTGCACATCCTTTCAGTGCCCCAACACCCTTCAAGGTTCAGGTGAATTTTGATATCCCTACATTTGAAGGCAAAATCAATGCTAATGCAGTAGAAAATTGGTTGGATCAATTGTCATCTTATTTTTTTGTAAATAAATTCACCGATAAAGAGAAGATTACTTTTGCTCTTCTAAAAGCATCATTGCCTATCAAAAATTGGTGGGAAGTGTACAAAAAGAGATTTAGTGTAGATGATATTGGCCTTGAGACAGAACCTACATGGGATGATTTCATAGATGCTGTAAAGGAAGAATACTACCCCATTGGAGTATATGACGATCTATATATAGAGTGGCAACAACTTTGCCAAGGTAAGGAATAATCTGTTCAAGATTACACTGACATTTTTCATTCTCTATTTGCGAGATTAGGCATCCAAGAAAGTGAGAAACACAAGGTTCTCAAATATCATGGTGGACTATAATGGTACATACGGGGAGAAATGGAACTCTTCAATTTGGAAACCATCAGTGAGGCATACAAATTTGCAGTGAAGATTAAGTAGAAGCATGGAAGAATGATTATAAAGAGTCAGTCTTCAAAATGGAAAAGTGACAAAGAAGGTCAAACACGAGGCCAAAAATGGAAGCAAAAGGAAGGAAAGACTGGGAAGTGGTGTGATTATCACAAATCTGGAACTCACTCCAAAGAAGAATGTCAAGCTATCAAATCATTGCTTTCTGAGTCATAATCCTTTGCTTTACCTCATACAGACCCTGCAGTCGAAGAGGTTGAAGAAGAAATTATAGATGCTGACCCTAAAGCCATTGTTGCTTCATCACAGACACACGACAAGATGCTAGATGACAAGGAAAGGTTTTTTCACTCTAAGTTATGGGTGAAAGGTAAGCCTCTACATTTCATTCTTGATAGTGGAAGTGAAAAGAATTTAATATCTGCTAATGTTGTGAAAAGCCTAAATCTGTCCATGAAGCCTCACCCAAAACCGTACAGTATTGGATGGTTGAGTTCAGGGAGAAACCTCTGTGTCTCCCACCAATGTCTTCTCTCATATGCAATACAACCTTTCCAAGATGAGGTATTATGTGATGTGGTCAATCTAGATTTTTGTGATGTACTCTTTGGTCAGCCATTCATGTATGATCGACATGGTATATATGAATCAAGAACTAGAAGGATCACTCTCACTCTTGGAACACGGCGCTACAGGGTACCAAAAGTACCACCTTTTACATCTATCTCTCTGATTAGTGCCAAGAAATTTGTTCTCATGGTGGTCAAGCCATAAGAATCTAAAAGTGCTGATGTTACAGTCCTGACTACACAAGCAACACAACAACAGAAGCAAATAGATACTAAGCTGAAGAAGTTCATGGCCTTCCATCCACAGACTGATGGTCAGACAGAAATGGTGAACAATCAGGTATGCAACGGGAATCAAATTGAAGTAAAAATATCACACTTGATGAAAAATCTTGATGCAATGGGGACCATTGCTTCTCAAGGAGGGAGGAATGATCCAGACAACAATTCAAATGACAATTCGGGTGATGGGTCCACCCCATTTGATGGCGAAACTTTTAGGAGCCATAACTTTTGCACCGTAGCTCCAATTGACTCACCGTTTGAACCTTTGGAAATATAATAATGAGGAGAACATTGTGAGATAGCATTGAGCTCACTTTGATGAAGTTTGACCCCATAAAACCCAATATAAGTCTCCTAAATTTCAATTTTAGTAGTGTAGTCTAAAAATAGTAAGTTTCTAAAAATAGTAATTCCCCAAATTTTGTATTGTTGTAAATCATGGAAGTTGAACCAATTAATCTCCCTCGAGATTGGTGACCTTCCATATCCTCCCCACACCTTCAAAACATGTATAAATGAAGATGTAACCTGAAATGGAAATCAGACATCTCTTCTCAGAGATAAACATATGTTTGGGTCTGCAATTTTTGATAAATAAAACATATCTTTTCAGAGATAGCATTATTTGAATTGTGTTATTCTTATTTTTGAATTATCTTTCAACCAAAGCTTTTGAGTTTTGGATTAGTTATTTTCATTTTTGGTCACCCAATTGGCTCATAGTTCAACCTATCATCCTCAATTAGATAGACAAACTAAAGTAGTCAACAAATATCGAGAAGGATATCTCCATTGTTTTATTTCTAATAAACAGGACAAATGAGTTCATTGGTTGCCACTTGATTAATGGTGATATAATACTTATGTTCATAGTTCTTCCAAAATGTCTCTTATTTTGGCACTATATGGATAACACCCTCAATCGATCATTTCAACCTTGAAGATCCATCCTAAGGTTTTTGCAGTTGAATAACATATTCACCATCAATAGGAGGACCTTACCAGTTTATGTGAAAATTTAGCCATGGCCTAAAATCATATAAAATAGTAGGCAAATCAAAATAGGAGTGAGAGACACTTTGACATTGGTGATTGGGTCTTTGTTCACTTGTATCCATATAAGCAGATGTCTTTGAAGTAACAAAAAAAAGATAACAAGTTATCCCCTAAGTAGTATGGGCCTTATCTGATCTTGCAAAAAATTGGTAGTGTGGCCTACAAGTTAAGGTTTCCTTTTTTCACTCACATACATCCAATATTTCATGGATCATGCCTGAAGAAACTCATTGGACACAAAGTTGCTACCCAAACTAAGTTACTAGAATTGGATGAGGAAGGAAGAGTTATTTTTGATCTTGAGGTGATCCTTCAAATGCACACTAAGTAATTGCAATCTCAAGTGATTAAAGAGTACTTGATCAAATGAAAGAATCTATCCTATGAAGATGTTACTTGGGAGGATGAATCCTTTATGCAGCAACATCTAGAGTTGACTCAACATCGAGGACAATGTTATTTTGAAGGGGTGGGGCATATTATGCCCTTAACATTTGATCTGTCTTGGGATATTTGTGGCCGACTTATGACTTACATACCTCTTTTATATTCTTGTTACATTTATCTATGTTCATAGTTAGGTTGGCCTATGGAATAACCATGGCTAAGTAGACTATATATAGGAGGTAATGATTAGTCTTTGATCATTAGGTTAAGTATTTTGCTCTTAGTGCATTGTTGTGGAGGTTACCCCCTCATAGTGAACTTGTTATATTATCCAATATTTTTTTATGTTGTCAATTATTGATGTGTGATCTCTCATATTTGCTTATTTTGTGTGATATAAAATCATTTTATGTGAACATATAAGTAATTTCATTACAAAATCACTCAAATAATCAACATGATCACAATCAATAATCAAGATTTTACCAAAAATCATACTAACAATCATCTAAAAGAAAAGTATACAAAACATGTTATGCTATCCATATCAAATAATTATGAAACATGATATATTAAGTGGTGTGTGTAAGGGCTTCTAGATTCGTTCTCTATCGACCCCGAACGTATCCATCTAACCATCCTCTTTGATGATACCCTCCATCCATAATGATTTGAGGGTAGCATCTATCTTGCATCCACCTCATGCCAATGAAGGTAGTTAGCCTGAAACATTATTATATCCATAAAATAATGTTGTATAATAATTAAACATAATCACAAAGTGCATAATATAAAATTAATACTAACTCATATCATCTAATCATGTAAATTAATCAATACAAACTATCTCATAATCAGTATATATCATCAATATAAATCAAATATTAGTTAATCAACTAATAAATCACAATAATGCATGAATTAAATAAGTTATTTAGCTTATAGATGAATCAAGATGTGACATCCTTCCCCCTAAAGTTGGTCATCATCATGATGATATTTATTCAAATACAAGTTATTAAATTAAAATATTTTTCATCATAAAATAATCTAATATGCAGCATCAAATCAAGCAAACAAATGTAGAAATAGTTTTTAAAACTCATCATAGTCCTCCCAAGTGGTATTATCCTCAAAGTATTGGTCTCACAAGACCTTTCACTATGACACTTATCTATTAAAAAAAAGAAGTTTGTAAGTGTCAATTACTCTAGTTGGTTCTACCATGACCACATTGGGATCTAAAACTTGAAAAACTTTCCAATCCAACATTTGTGAAGGATCAACTATAATGTTTTTAAGATAAAACACATGGAAGACATTATGCAAAAGAGCTATATCTGGTGGTAATGCAAGCTTCTACATTACAGGGTTTACCAAGTCCAAAACCTTGAAGGGTCCCACATATCTCGATGAAAGGTTCACTAAATTATTGAATTTAATTGAACTTTTTTGAATTTTAACTTGTAGAAACACTTTATCACTGACAGTAAACTACCTAGTTGTTCTCTTCAAATTAGCTTAACTTTTTTTTCTATCATTGGCCACGGCCAACCTCTACCTGATTGTCCTAATTTGCTCTTCCATTTTTGAAAGCATATCACATCCAAAGACTACCCTATCTTCCAACCTATCCCAACAGATTGGTGTTCTACATCTCCTTATATAAAACACCTTAAATGAATCCATATTTAATGTTGATTAGTATGAGTTATTGTAAGAAAACTCAACCAATGGAAGGTATTCATCCCACTTGTATTATTATTCCATGCCATACATATGAAGAAGATCTTATAAAATATGATTAACTCACTCTATCTATCTATCAATTTATGGGTGATATGCAGTGTTGAATTCAACTGCATACCTAGAGATGAATTTCGAATCAACCAAAACCTAGAAGTCATCCTCAAATCTCAATCCAAAGTTATATTCTATAGAAAATTGTGAAATTGATACACTTTCTTCATGAATCTCTTTGTAAGAGTAGGTGCATCATCAATCAAATTGCCTAATATAAAGTGAGCTACCTTGGTTAGTTTGTCAACTACCACCAATATCATGTCATGATTGTTTCATGATAATGGTAAACCTTGGGTAAAGTCCATACTGATCACCTACTATTTGCATTGTGGTATATTGTGTGGATACAACAATCTAGTTAGATGCACATGTTCAAATTTCACATGCTAAAATTATAAACACTAAGACATATTTTACATGCTAACATTATAAACACTGAGACATACAATCCACTGCATCTCTCTTGATTGCCTTTTAGAAATGGAGTGGTCTAAGCTTAACCATGAGCTTTTTTTCATTCTTAGATGTCTTTAATATGGGGAATTACATAACTTCTTTAGCATTGTGCTTCTCAGATTCTCTCTATCTGGTACATACATCTTACCATTATACCATAAAATACCATCATTCTCTATTCTAAAACTCTAATACAACACTTTTTAAACCTAATTTTAGAATTCATCTTCTGGTGAGAATTTGATCACTTGACCTCTAAAAGTACTCCTAATAGTAGCTACAACTATTATGTACCTTTTACGGCTTAGATTATCAACTACTCTATTCTCCTTAGATACTTGACCTCTTTACCTTTAATATAGTTAATATCAAAATCATAGTTAGATAAGAACTCTAACCATCATCTTTGATGAGTATTTACATTTGGTTGGGTGAATATTATATGCAATCATAAATACATCAAATCTATAAATCAATCTTAACTCAAAGAAGATAGATCTTACTTACACTTCCGATTTGGGATACATTAAATAATCAGGAACATGACTAATATGTGGATCTGTAAAACCTAATTAAAGGATCTATTACTACAATAAGATCAATAAGGAGGGTTCCAAAGCCTCTAGTCAAGTAAAATTATGCAATAACCTTAACCAAGTCCTATCTTTTTGTATTCACTATAATAATAACAAGTAAATCAAATAAATATAATCTAGTGCTCACCAAAGCTTGTGGCACATTATGAGAATTAGTAAACAAACAAAAGCAAACATGCGTAGGAGAATATTAATTATGTATAGGTAAGATCCTAATACATGGAGAAGAAGAGTAATATTATTCAAAATCCATTATTTATGTTGCTTCTATCTACTAAAGAGAGGAGCACAATTAGAGATACTTACTTGGAAGATGAACTCATCGAGACTCAATCTCTCCCTTAATCAAAGGTGCTTCGTAAGAGTTTATTATGGTTTGTAAGGATCACTAAGAAAGGCCAAAGCATCTAAGACTTCTCCACAAGACTAGATTCTCTAAGTAGAATGGCAAAAGAGCATATTATAAAGAAGCACAAATGAATAATAACTCTTGATATATCTCTAATAATAGAAAAATGGATGTGTTTGTATAGGTAGATCTAAACCTAAACCCTTCTAAAAGTTTCATTCAATAGGGTCGACCCAGTTGACCTAGTATCATTATTGACAAAAACTCACTAGGTCATGAGCTAGATTAGACAAGAACCAACCTAAACCTTAAATGAGTTTCATTAATAAGAGTACAAGGTTTACCTAATCAACCTAGTCATGTAAACTATCAAAATTGGTTTTAGATTAGGAAAAGGGGTACATAAGGTGGTAAATGACTGGAGGAGTGTGAAAAAGAGGATTAATAGCTTAGGATAATTATTTTAGAAGTTGGTTGGATTGTTAATAAGTGGAAATAAGGGACAAAAATCTTGCAAAGCACTAATGGTCTACCCACTCCTTTTCAAGTGCACCCTTTAGGGTGTGCACTTAGAAAAATTGAGACTCGATGGTTTCTTACAAAATAGAAAGCATGAATATTTGATAAAAGTTGACAATATTATGTGTATACATATGCCCTACTCAAAGATCATCACATGTCACTCAGGTGAAATAGGGGATGGTGATTCGAGAAAGAACAGGATAACGCACAATGTTGAGGCTAAAAATAGTTGTAGTATTTTAAATCTAAAATAATTAAAAGCAAATGACTAAAAAGTAAATGTGATGGTACCTTGACTTATCTTTATTGTTCGATGGTTGTCCACTATGTTTTTAGTTTTGATTATAGAAGGCACAGAGACTAATTTTGACAAACCCAAGAATACAAAACTAAAGAGCAAAAACAAACAAATGCAAGAAATCTAAGATAAATGGTGCTATGTGGATGAGGTGTACTTAAAAATTTAGAAAGATGGGGTGATAAGTGCTATGTTAGACCAAATGACCAAGTCAAAATTTAGAATAAATCAGGTAACCAAAATTCTAAGGCTACTAAAGACCAAAAAACTCAAACAAATAAACCTTAAGTAATAAAGGCAAATTCACCAAGTCAAACCAATGATACATGTCAAGAAGATGATAATCAAACATCAATGTAAAATCAGTAATAATCCTTACTTAAACAAAGATGGGCATGCAAAAATGGTAAAACAATATTGATGAGTGAGAAGTAAAAATCCTTAATCATCAATGAAAAAAAGGTGCATAAAAGGGAAAAAAACATTGATGAGTGAGAAGTAACAAGCCAACCTCACTCAACAATATAAAAAACACATGAAAGTAGAAATGAACTTTGGTGTCTGCAAAAATTATAGTACAACAATGGCAAATGGAAAAATAAATCAAAACATATCTATAAATATAGAGTCATGGTGTAAAGAAAGTAATCCATAGTTGATTAAGCATGTTGTTTTGTTTTAAGGATAAATAAAATTGAAACGAAGGAGTGGCATCATGTTTTTAAGATGTGAATATGAAGTAAATAAGAGGGAAAACAAATTTAGAATCACACACGCCTGTCAAGGGGGAAATGAAATGGGTGGAGGGGAGAATGAAGGAAAAAACAAAGTAAAGGAACTCTTTATCGAAGTCAAGACATGTAAATTAGGTTTGTCAAAACTAGAGGACTATCAAACTTAAGGACTCTAAAGAACTTCTCTTAGCCACACAAGTTTTAGGTCAACAAATGAAGTATATAGATCATCCCATGAAGGCTATATGCATGAAAATTAAAATGGACCTACCTTCCCACAACGCGTTCCCCATCACTTAGGACCCCTTACAGAACTATTGATCTACTATAAATATTGGGTACTTGTATGAGAAATTAGGTAGCACCATAGAGGTTGTTGAATTTTCCTATTCCAATCTACTAGCGTACCACACCCCAATGGACCTTATCTTTATTTTGAGGCCAATTGTGGAGTTTGAAATTTGATTGGAGATAGGATATGTGCTTATAATCACATCTTTTGGTGTGATTTTAACTTTTAAGATTTTTATGTTGTCTTTTGTATATCATTGTCTTTGTTTCAAATGATTTGGATTTTAATTTTATTGATGGATTTTTTTATTTCTCTTCTATAATGATTTGGGAACCCAAACATGGGTGTTAAAGCTGACTTTCATTTGAAAACTTGGTACTTAGTTGCTAAGAGAGAGAAATTCAGAGAGCATGGTGTCTAGGAGTCTTGTAAATCTATTAAAATAAAAGTGCTATCTTGACTTTGACCTTGTTTTATCCAATATGGAGTGAAAAGAAAAGAAATTAAAAAAGAATGAAACATGAAATAATTTGAATTAATTAAAATCACAAAAAATATGACAAAGGGTGAAACAAGGATACATTGATATAAAATGTGTGATTCCTTATCATAAGAATGAGGGAAATGTAGGAAAATATGTGAACATAGATTGTTATGCAAATTTCATCTATCAAAAGCTAAAGCTTGAGAACAAAGGTCAAGAACTCGTAACCATTGCAAAACACATTCTAGAAAAGGAATGAGAATATTGTGATTTTATGAGGAAGGCCAGGTCCTATCCATGGTCTTACACTATAACTCATAAAATAAAAACCCATGAAGGTGCCAAAAAGTATTGAAAAATAAATGGAATAAGAAAAGGATGGTATTTGTGAGAAAGGTTAGGTCCTATCCATGGTCTTACACTGCAACTCACAAAAGAGAAACCCAAAGGGTGCCAAAAAATGTGTAAAAAGTATAAAATCAAAAAAAATTATAGTACACCATGAGGAATACTAGGTCCTATCCACAACTTTACAATTCAACTCTTGAAAAAAGGTGAAACCAAAAGGAAAGACTAAGATTTGTGAAAAGAGAGAACTATTGTAGAGGGTGAGATCCGTGTGAGTATCCTACAAAAAGGATTAGATAAATAGCATATATAAAGTATGAAAATAAGGGAAGGATTACACAAAATACTTTTTGAGGAATTACATGTTGGTAGGCTCTTTGAAAACATGCCCTTCATTGGTTTAAAGGCAGTAGGTACTTGGACCAAGAATATGTTTGACTAAATAAGGACCCAACCATTTTTGAGTGTATTTACCTTCTTTATCATGAGTGTATTCTAATTTAAGGACAAGATCATCATCATTAAACATACAAATTTTGACTCATTTTTTATGTTGTTTGGCAATATGAGCCTTGTATTAGTGATTATGTTGCAAAGCTGAAAGATAGTGTTCATCAAGGAGTTTGAAAGCATGAATTCAAGCTTCATGTAATACTTCATTGAGTATGATACCATGAAGAGATATACGTAGAGATGGAAGATCAAATTCTAAGGGAAGGACTGACTCAAAACCATAAACTAGAGAAAATGGCATTGCCCCAGTGGTAGTACATATACTAGTACGATAGGCCCAAAGAATAGGATAAAGATGAAGGTGACAAGTCGTACAGGTTTAATGAATTATATTTTGAAGAATTTTATTAATAATTTTATTTTTGGCCTTAGCTTATCCATTACATTGTGGATGATTGGGTGTGTAAAATTTATGATTGCTTTTAAATTTAGCATAGAGTTGTTTGACATCCTTATTTTTGAAATTACCACCATTGTCAAAAATTATAATATGAGGGACACCAAAGTGAAAAATGATTTGATTAAGGATGAATTTGGAGATAGTGGTACCAGTGACATTAACAAGGGGCATATCCTCAACCCATTTTGTAAAATATTATATGGCTTTGGTTATAAAAACATGTGTATCTTGAGATTGATGTAGTTTGCCTATGAAATCTAATCTCCACATGAAGAATGGCCAGGAAGATTAGATAGTTTGAAACTTGATTGGAGGTGAATGAATTAAATCATCATGAAGTTGGAAAGGAGTACACTTTTTTATCAAATTCAATGGCATCCTTTTCTATAATCGGCTAGCAGTATCCCATATATAACCATTTACGAGTTGTAGCATATCCACTACAGTGGCCATCGTAAATGCCCCCATGTGATTTTTCAAGAAGATAAGGAACCTCATCTTGCATAACACATCGAAGCAAGGTACCTTCATCATTGTGATAATAAAAGATGTTATATAAAAATACATACTTAAATCTTATTTGTGAGTCTTTTCATGGGAATCTAGGTTGGGAGGATAAGTTGGGTGTTCCATAAATTTAATGATGTTTTTATACCATGGGCTTTTTCGAATGGCGATAGCCTCAATGTGGAAGATAAGAGAATCATATGGTTGAATAGAAGATGGAGATTTTATTATTTGGATAAGAAAAGTGTGATTGGTAAGAACTTGGTATAGATGAAAAGAAGATGCTAAAGAAATAAAGGAATCAACAATAGAATTTTGATCTTGAGGGATAGGCTCAATGGTGAAATAAATAAAATATCTTGTGAGAGTGGTTGTAATTTAATGATAAGTAATGAGATTCTCACTTTTGCATTGGTAATCACCATTAACTTGGTGGCAAATGAGCTTTGAATCACCTAAGGCATGAAGATATTGGATATATAAATCAAGAGTAGTTTTCATGCCTAAGATTAGAGCTTCATACTCTATCATGTTGTTAGTGATGTGAAATTTAAGCGAAAGGATAAAGGGATGATTATGCCAAGTGGATTTGTAAGAATACAACCTACCCCAAATATTTTAAGGCATTTAGCACCATCAAAGTGAAGGGTCCAAGTATCCTCATGTAAGTTGACATTAATTTTAGGAAGTTCTTCGATAACTACTTTTGGTTTAGTAGTATTGGGGAGGATATCAGATTCATCAAGATTACTTGCTTCAAGATCATCAATGAAGTTATGAAACTAATCTTTAAGAGATAAAACTTGGTTGAGACCTACAATATAGAGAATATTATCATCAGGAAGACTATCTTGAAGGTGATTGTTAGCAGGCATAGAAGATACGGCTAGTTAATTGGCTATGATTTGTCCTTTGAATGTTTTTGAGTAACAATGTGGAGATAAAATTCCATAAGGAAGACCATCCACTTGTTAATTATGTCTCTAAGAAGAAAATATTTGGAGAATAAGTGATGAAGGGGATCAAAATGAATGATGACATACATGGTCTGATAAAGCATGTAATGTCAAAGCTTTTCAGTTGAAAAATAGATAACAAGGCAATCACATTTGACTTTTGCATAATGTTTCTCATAATCAATGAGGCCTTTACTAATTTAGTATATGGCATATTCGTTTCTAATATCATCTTGTTGGGCAAGCATTGCCCCAACTGATATGGGTGTGAAAGAAGTATATAAGATCAAAGGGTGATCATTTGAAGGAGGACGAAGCGTGGATGGGTGAAGTAATGATTATTTCATGTTATCAAATGATTTTTAACAAGGATTAATCCATTAAAGTGCATTACCTTAATTAATAAGAGAATTGACAGAGTGGATATGATAAGCAATTTTGGGGATGAATGATCTAATTGCCCCAATTTTATTGAGATAAGTGCAAATGTCTAGAATGGAATGAGGGATGGGCATGTTGATGATATCACTAATTTTATCATGGTTAACATCAATGCTACAGAGAGAGACTAAGAATCCTAATAGTTTTCTACATGTGACACCAAAGACACATTTATAAGGATTTAGTCTAAATTTATATTTAAGAAGGTGGTCGAAGATGATGGCAAGATCAAATATATGAGTCTTGTGGCTTTTATATTTAGCAATGAGGTCATCCACATAGGTTTCTACAATTTTATGGATAAGATCATGAAAGATATGAGTCATTACTCGTTGATAAGTGGATTCAATATCTTTGAGGCTGAAGGGCATTTTAACATAACAATAGATACCCCATTCTGTGGTGAAAGTGGTCTTATGTTGGTCTTTGGGAGTAATGTGAATTTGATTATAGCCCAAAAATCCATCCATAAGAGATAACATTTCATAACCAATTGTGGAAATGATAATGACATCTATTGAAGGTAGAGGGAAATTATCCTTGGGATAAAAAAGATTAATATTATGAAAATAAAAGTAAATGTGAATGACCATGGTGACCTTTTTCCGAACAAGAAATATGTTAGAAACCCATTCAAAATAATCCACTGGTTTGATAAACTTAGCATCAAGAAGTTGGATAATTTCTTTGTGACATAAGGTGGAAACTTCAGGTGAAATTTTTTGTTGCTTTTTATGCATAGGTTTGGCATCAAAATAATTGATGATAGTGTGCACCACAATGCTAGGTTCAATACCAGTCATGTCCTCATAGGACCAGGCAAAGATCTCATGATATTTATCAAGAAACAAGCTAAAGTTATCATGTTTAATAGGTGAGAATTTGTGAGAAACTGTAATAGGTCAAGGGCATGATGGAGTACCATATTCACTGTTAATAGTTTCTTCAATAAGTATAGCATTGCCATATTGGAAGTGGTATTGTGCATTAGGTAAATAAGAAAGTGGATTAGCTTTAGGATCGATGCTAGCAATGAAGTTAATGAAGCAAGGGGCTTTATTTTTTAAATTCCCAAGTTTGTGATGTTGACGAGGAAGTTGAGGTCTCGGTATGAATTAATTCAAGAATAACTTCATCATTGAAATTTTGGGAAGATGACCATAATACTTAAGATGTACTTCAAGATAGAGAATTTTATTACCATGGTGATCATATTCAAAATGTATCTGATAGACATCTATAGCCTTGGCATCTAATGCTATCTCAAGTATAGGAGAATTAGATGGATCGGATGGGATTGGTGTATTTTTAGTTTCTTTGATGGGGGAAGAATCAAATGTAGTGATGGGAGCTGTAGGTGGTAGAGAAGATGCAAGAATTTCCAGAGGTTCAAAAGGTAATATTTGTTCTACCACCTAAGGAGTATTAAGAAGTGAAAAATTAACAGGAGATACATGAACTTTGGGATCTTATTCATGATCCATGGAAATGGTATGAACATCCCAATTGAAATCATGTATTTGAGCTAAGTTTTTATGATAATGTTGAACATCCAAGTCTTGAGATTGAGCATGGGCCATTATGTAGTTATCATCATAGGTTGAAGAAATGATATGTGCTTGAGATTTAGGGGGAGTTGTAGAAGGTGAAATCTCAATATTACTGAATTTTTGTGGAGACATGATGAGAGGATATTGAAATAATTTGGACACTCCATAATCATTGCATGTGAAGGCATATTCTAGTAGAGAAGGCTCCTGAGCATTGCATGAAGGGGGAAAATTAGTGATCTCATAAATGAGAGGAATAGTATGGTTATGAGGTAATAAAGGAGGAAGCCACTGCGATATATAGGGAGGGAGCTTGGTAGTGGTGCAAGTATGTTTTAAATTCATTAATTTAATCATCATCTGAAACAACAAGAGTGACTTTTAAGTTTGGATTGATGTTGATGAACTCAAGTAAGGGGTTGTTATTGATGGTAGGAATGGTAGGAATATGATATTGATATTTTAGATTAGGAATTTGAATACTCCAAGGGTTTGGATCAGCCTCATGGTTATACCATTTGCCATTATGTAAGAATTTGATTCATTAGATACTAGAAGAGATGATAACCCTCATTCTATGAGTCCAAGGGCAACTGAGGAGTATGTTATAAGACAAAGGCAAATCAAGGACCATAAGTTTAGTTTGAATAATCTTAGTTTTAATTTTTAGGGAAAGCTAAATACAACTAAGTGGTTTTTGATTAGTTTTATCAAATCCACAACAAGTAAGGTGGGTTTGCTTGAGATGATCCTTGTTATATCCAAGTTGTTGGATGAACCACAAAGATGTCACATTAATACCAAAGCCTTCATCAACTAAAAATTTATGGATAAGGGTAGTATTAATGGCTATTTTAATGAATAGTGGTAGATCATCAACATGAAAAAGGATTTCATCACTAATCATGTGATCTTTAATAAATTCAATGGATGATTTGGAAGAAGGACAAATAGTTTCAATGGTATGTACGTTGGTGGGTTGAGGCTCAATAGAGGATGGTTATTCATCTATAGGAAATTGATCTTCTATATATTATAATTTTTGCATAAGTAACTTGTGATGATAAGGGGAAGTAAAAACTAACTCCATAAGTGGAATCTTACAAGCCATAGAGTTAAGTTCTTCAATAAATTTTGAAAATGAGAATTATCTTGATAGGTATAAAAAAGATTGGATCCACCTACTTCATATTGAGTTGTGATTTGAACCATGTTACAATCCACAAATGAAGGAGGGGAAAAGGTGCTCCAAGAGTGAGGGTTCTCTCAGGACAAAAAGAGAAGGAGAAATGAACATCCCATATAGTATATAAATGGATTCAAGTTGTCCAAGAACATTATAATAAAGGAATTTATGATGATTTGAGAAATATGAACACAATGCTAAAGAAGGAGAAATAGAGAACAAGGTCATATAGATGGGACAGTAGTAAGATTTCATAGTCAACTCGGTCGACTTAGTACTATAAACTAAGAAAAATAGAGTCTAATAAAGATACAAGGTTGATTAGGTCAACCTATTATTTTAATATGATTGGTAAAAGAAATATAGGTCCAACTGGGTTGACTAAGTACTATAGGTAGGAATAAAAATAATCAATAAGAGACTATGTCGAATAGATCAATAATGTACTAAAAAATAAAGAAAGATTTTAAAATATACTTTGAAAGCAAGAAATGGAAGTAAGCACACAATCAATTGGATCAATGAGAATGATCTCAATTAAAGCACACAATATAAAAACTTGTACCAACACTGTCTAATACAAGTATTTACAATATAGCATACAATGAAAAAAGAGCGAACATTCAACTGAAAATTAAATGCTAACTAAGTAGTCATCTTGAATATTGTTAGATTGTTATAAATTGTTATTTTAAGTATGATAGAGAAGATGGATGAAAATAGGTAACTAAAAATAAATTTATGGATGGTTTTAGGATGTTCAGATTGAAAGGAATATGTGTTAGCAATGGTACTGACTGGTATTGGGGCCTACCCCCTTCATAATTTTATTGTAATAAGGGTGTCAGGTGTTTTGCCAATATATACCATTAACCATGTGTTTATACTTGGCTAGAAAACTAATTTGGATTCCTCCTTGGTGATTAAATCCAAGTAGGTAGACCTTAGGTAGACAAAATTTTAAATGTGTTTTGAATTTATGTGATTTGGTAGTGTGTGAAATAAAGAGAAAAATAGTGCAACTAAACGGTATATTGAAAAACCACCTAATTAGACTATGTGAGCTACTCTAAGCATGCAAACAATTGAAAATAAAAGTGTGAATTAATTACTAGTATATAGTTGTTAATTATCAATTTGAAACATAATATAGAGTTGGTTCAGATGACAATGTATGCAAACATTACAGAACAAAGTCGATAGTGTCACTATTGTACTGTATAATATAGAGTCCTTAAGAACTAAGTCAACCAAATTGACCTAGTCTTTCAGTTAAAATATAGAACTAGGTCGACCAAGTTGACCTAGTTTGTTATATGGTTGAAATTTTAAAGACTATAAAATTTTCAAAATAAAACTATAAAGAAGAACTAAATTGAAAGAGAAAGAAAGAAAGGAACCTTGGTGGGTTGGAAGATGCTGAGGACTATGAGATCTTTGTTGAAGTGTCTTGAATGTTACTTGAAAATTTTTCCAGTTGTGTTGATAGGGTCGATCTAGTTTTATAATTCCATGTTTTTTGAAACTTATTAAGATGACTATACCAGCTTGGTCGACCTAGTATGTTATCTTAAAGTTATCTGGAATACTATATCGACCTGATCAACCTAGTTTGTTATTCTAGAGCAAAATAAGAGGACTATGTTGACCTATTCAATCTAGTAACCTGTATCTAATCAAGACCTACATAGAAATAATATAGTCATTTTTATGTGACTATGTTTTAAACCTGCGCACAGAAGTTAGAAACTATACCAACTCTGTTAACCTAGTATCGTAAATATAGAAAAATAATAAATAAAATGACAGAAATGAAAATTGTGAAATAAAACCTACAAGGGTTAGATTCACATCTAGCTCACCAGAATGTATACAATCAAAATTACATCAGATCTATAAATCAATCTTAGCTCAAAGAAGATAAATCCTACTTACATTTCTAATTGGAGATACGATCAGCTAGACCCAATTTGAGGATCTCTTACTATAATAAGATCACTAGGGAGGGTTCCAAAGTCTCCAACTAAGCAAAACTATGAAAAAACCTTAAATCCTATGTTTTCATATTCACTATACTAATAACAAGTAAAGAAAATAAATCTAATCTATTACTCACCACATCTTATGGCACAATATGGGCGTTAGTAAATAAACAAAATAAAACATGCATAAGAGAATCATAATTAATCTAGGTATAGGTAAGATCCTAATGCATGGAGAAGAAGAGTAATATTATTTAAAATCCATTATTTATGCTACTTATATCTACTAAAGAGAGGAGAAAATTTAGAGATCTTAATTAGAAGATGAACCCATTGAGATTCAATCTCTCACTTGGCTAAAGGTGCTTCACAAGAGATTGTTATGGTTTATAAGGATCACTAAAAAAGACCAAAACATCCAAGACTTCTCTACAGGACTAGATTATCCAAGTATAAACCCTAATCTAAGACTCCTCAAGTAAATGGTGGAAGAGTAGATTGTAAAGAAGCACAAATGAAGAATAACTCTTAATATCTCTCTAATAATGGTAAAATGGATGTGTTTATATAGGTGGATCTTACCCTAAGCCCTTTCAAAAGTTTTGACCGATAGGGTTGACCCAGTCAACCTAGTATCGTTATTGATAAAAACTCATTAGATCATGGGCTAGGTCAGCGAAGATCTGACCTAGACCCTAGATGAGTTTCACCAATAAGAGTACAAGGTTAACCCAGTTGGCCTAGTCATGTAAACTATTAAAAGGGGTATTAAGTTAGGGAAAGGGGTATAAAAGGTGGTAAATGACTGGAGGAGTGTGAAAAATAAGAGTAATAGCTTAAGATAATTATTTTAGGAGCTAGTTAAATAGGTAATAAGTGGTAATAAGGGATAATAATCCTATAAAGCACCAATGGTCTTCCCATTCTTTTCCTAGTACACCCGTTAAGGCATGCACTCAGAGAGATTGAGACTCGATGGGTTACTACAAGATATAAAGCATCAGTATTGGATAAAAATTGAAAATATTATGTGTATACAAATATGTACTTGATTTCTAAGATATCAGTCTTAATCTCAAACGGTTTTTCCCAATAGATAATGCCTTGAAACTTGCAAATCATGCATAGTTACCATAAGTTTTAGGTAATGAGGGGCATAATTCACCTCATAAGGCCTTAATTTCCTAGATTCATAGGCTACCACTGAACCATCATACATAAGAAATCCTCGAAGTCCATCCCTAGATTAATCAGTGATCACTGAGAATTGACCATTAGGGTCGAGAAATCCTAGCATTGGTGATGAAGTAAGCCTCGTTTTCAGTTCTTGAAAGACTACCTCACACTTTTATTACTAGATGAAATTATGATTATTCTACTGAAGAGAGGTAATTAGATTAGTTATCTTAGAAAAAATCAAAATGAATTTCCTATAATAGCTCACTTATCCCATGAAACTTCTTACCTCATGCACATTCTTTGGTGCCAACCACTCCATAATGGCTCTTATCTTTGATGGATCTACTAAAACACCATCCAAAGAGATAATATGTCCTAGATAATATACTTTATTTTGAAAAAACACACATTTATACAACTTACCATATAATCTATGCTTCTGCAAATGTTGCAAAACCAATTCTAAATGTTGTAAGTGATCTTGCTTATCCTTGAAGTAAATGAAGATGTCATCAAGAAAGACCAACACAAAGTGATCTACGTAATATTTTAACATACTGTTCATAATATTCATGAATTCTATTGGATCATTCATCAATACAAATGCTAACACTGTGAATTCTTAGTTCCATATCAAGTCTTGAATGATATTTTTGAGATATCCTCTTCATGAATCCTCAATTGGTGATACCCTGCTCTAAGATCAATCTTAGAAAATACTATAGCTCCTTGTATTTTATCAAAGATATCATCAATGCATTACAATAGATATCTATTTTTTATCATTACTTTATTCAACATCATGTATTCTATGCACAAATGAAGAGTGTCATCCTTCTTCTTGATGAAGATAACTAGAGCACCCCATGGTGACACACTTGATTGAATCAGACCTTTCGACAATAGTTCTTGAAGTTGTAACTCAACCAATTTATTGGTTTTCATTTTGTACGGTGCCTTAGACTATGGTTATGATCAAGGTATGATATCAATTGAGAAATCAAACTCATGCTTAGGTGGGAATCTTAGTAATTCTTCTAGAAACACATCATAGAAGTTTCTCAGAAAAGGATAATTTTGATAGATGGTTGCTTAGATTATTCCATATCATTTATCTTAACTATAAATGCTTTTCATCCCTTCCTTTGAGATTTCTTGAGTTGAATTATAAAAATATACCTTAGTTTCAACTCCCTTCTCTCACGCTGAAGTTGTGTTTGATTTCTAAAATCATCTTGACACTCAACCTTCTTCAGAAATTAGTCAACCTTAGCTTTATGCTTTGTAAGCCAATTGACTCCTAGAATCACATCATATGATCCTAAAAATTCTTCATAAAGGTCTACTATTATAGTAAACTCAAGCAATCTAATCTCTGCTTTAATTAAACACTTATCAACTTTAACCTTGGACACATTCCCATATCATACTGACGATGTATCTGCCATTATTCCATCCTTTATACAAAATTTGCAAAGCACTCTAGGAGAAATGAAACATTATGTAGCTCCCATATTAATTAAAATAGAAACTAGATGATCAAACAAAATCCCTGACATTTCTATGGGCAAATCTTAATACTCAACCTATCAATTGTCAACAATTGCATGAATCCAGTGCTAAAATGTACCTTGTTGAGAAGTCAAACCCTTATTCTTTATTTTGTCCTCAGGTCATTCTTGATCAAAATAGTCACCTCCACAAATGAAGAAACCTTCAACTAATTCTTTCCTCTTAGACTATTGGTTTCCCTTGAAACCATTATCAGGGTTCTTATCCCCGAACCACAGTTGAACTTAGCGATCTGGTTCTTTAACTATCCCTTGGAATCTCTACTCCTTTACTTCCAATTCTTTTATTTAAAGTTGGTTTAGAACTTCCAAATTTATTTTTGAACTTATCTCTAACTTGGGCAAGAGAATTTGATTTCTTTTCTTGCTTCACTTCCTTATTGAACACCTAATCTATGGTAGATGGACCATGCATATTTACTTCACTACTTATTTCGGGTTTCAATCCCATGATGAATTAATTCATTTTGAATCTCTCATCTACTTGATACCAAGGTACATAGTTAAAAATCTTGATGAATTACTCCCAATATTCATTCACTCACAAATCCCCTTGCTTAATATTTTAAAAATATATAATCTTTTGGTTGAAATATAGCTGTGAAATCCATCATGACCTAAATAGTATCACAAATTGTTCCCAAGTGTTGGAGTTGAGTCGAGGTTTATCTCAAGCTTTTTGTTTGCCCACCTTGTCATTGCTTCACTAGCAAGCTAATAATCTCCCCAAATTAATTTCATGACTTTATAATAATTATGAGTCTCAAAATACTTCTCCATTTATGTTAGTCATGTTTTAGCTTTATCCCCCAATACAGTTCCATTGAACTTAGGTCGATTCACTTTTTTCATGTCACGTACTAACTCTATAGCGAATCAATCTCTTGTATCTTGTGGTAATTCCTCATGCCTCTTCTCTTGAAGATGTTCCTATTCATCAAGATCATCTTTAGGCTCTTAAACATTGTCCTCTTCATGGCCATGCACTTTCTATTCTAGGGCCATGATTCAGTCCCTAGTCTCTTACATGGTTATGAGGATTTGGTCAAACTTCAAAGCTTGCTCAACTACAAATTGATTTGGATTAATAGGAGGTTTGGTATTCTAAGTACCCTCACCTCTTGGTCTAGTATGCACTATTATTATTTCTATTTATCAAGAGAATAATTTTGCATTAGTGGACACATTAAGTCTTAGAATTTGATCCTCAACTCTGATACCATAATGTAACAACCCCACTGGGTTATTACTGAAATATTGCACTAATTTAAAAAAATAATCACATATATTCAACATATAGATTTCGCTACGGAAAATCTTATCTAGTGATATTTAACTAATTGTATTAATTTAATTAACCATCAGATTGTCATGAACAAATATAGAAATCATGAATAATATTGAATAACCATAATTACTATATCTCAACACAAATGAAATAGTACAAATTCAACCATAGCTGGTGCAGTATTATAACCTATGTTTTAAAAGTATAATACATAAACATTATAGTTTTTAAAAATACATAAAATATATCAAATGATAAAATATAATACAAATCTCTTCTGAGTAAAGTCTCCATGACTCAAGTATCAATATGTAATCTCAAGTGTATTCTAAAGTATAGTACTCCAATTGAGAGAAAGAGCATCATTCAAGCTCTTTTCCACACCAACCATAGACCATAGATTGCCTGCACTATCTCCCAAACAAGGAGATGGACCTCCCTTCACAAATGAGTAGATAATGATGGTGCAAGAAACCAAAGTGACAAACCAGAACCCATGTGTCATAGATATCTAATACATAATGTGTACCATAAATAAATCCATTATAATATGATAACATACAGATATGATAACTATATTAACATATGAAATGATAATGTTTATCAAACATTACTTTGGTCAAAGTTTTTTTTGTAATAAATTATCTCTAGGATC